>OX387433.1:19321299-19921299 GCA_947563755.1 Lochmaea crataegi
AAATTATTGATACACTACGTCGGCATAGTTACTGAAATTTTGGAAAACGAAGAATATTTGGTACAATTTATGCCAAAGACTACAAAGGGTTTTATTTTCCCTAACCAAGAAGACATATCGACAGTTTCTAAGTGTGACGTGATTTCCAAGTTACCTCAGCCTATTTATACTCCAGAAACATCAAGAACCGCCTCATTTTTAAAATTCAATGTACATTTTTTGGTTTAGGCGAAAATTAAACACTTAGATTTTCGATGTTGAACTTAACTTCATTACTATTTTTCAGCTTAAGTTCCATTCTTTTACAAAATTAGAACTTGTCCGAAACTACCCCAACCTTGTCCGGAACTACCCCATCGTGGGGCAGTTTCGGACAAATGCAACATTTTGTAATATATTTATTTTCTTAATTAATATTAATAATTAGTGATTACGCATACTCCAAGTTAATATACAATATCGAACCACTTCTGAAGGTATTTTTTTTAACTTTAAACCCAAACCGAGATATTACACTTTGAATTTTGGTGTCCGAATCTGCCACATCCTACCATACTCAATTTTTCATCAAATGTGACATACCACCTTCATCCACTTATGTCTTCAATTGTTATTAGTTTTACCGTGTTGTATTATTCGGTTTATATTAGAATTTAGTGTGCAGGTTGTCCGGTGACAGAAATTCGTCACGATGACGTACTTGGAAAAGGTCAATTGTACCATCAACACTATTAATTTTTAAGTTAAATATATGGAAAGAATTCATTGAATTTACAAAGAAAAATTTAATAAAAAATAAAGCACTAGTTTCTGTAATTATATTTTTGAATTTTCTCAATAAATATTAATATCGCATGATTTTTTTCGCTATCGGTCCGAAATTATCTGGTTCTAGTTGGCTCCAGACATTGAAACTAGACTTTTTAATGCAGATTAGTATGGAAAATATAGTGTGTGACGCGGGATGGAACACGATTTCAGACTTCGGGTGATGCCATTCACCCTAGTCTGAAATCGTCTTGTTTCCCCCCTAGTCACATAATATACTATTGCATCTTTTGGAACCCATTCTAGAAGCAGTTATTCCAGTCTCTTGTTGGTACATTCAAAATAGTGTTTTTGAAGGCTTTGTCTGCATCTTCTGAGGACTGGAACCTTTGACCACGCAGTTCCTTCTCAATTTTTGGAAAAGTAAAAAAGTCGTTAGGACTTAGGTAGGGACTATATGGAAGATGGTAAACTCAATTGTTTTTCGAGCTGTGTTGGAACTTTTCTTCGTGGAGGATTATTCGTCGTTAGGGGATGGTTTTCCTAAACTCAGTAATTACTTCTGGCAAACAAATTGATATGTACCAATCAGCAATAACAGAGCAGAGGAATTGCTGCTACATGACCCGATTTTGAGACAAATGTCGCCTCCAACTTTTTGGAAACACTCCGAGAACGGATAAATTTCGTCGATTTTGGTTCATCTTGGAACACCCAAACATATTTTCGTGTTCATAAGAATAAATCCAGGATTCCTCACCACTGACGATACTGAATATATTTTTTGAGTTTCCTGCTTTAAACCGGTTTAGAGTTTTTTGACAACAATTGACTCTAATTGCTTTCTGTTCTTCCGTCAACAGATGCGGTATCCAACGAGAATGTAATCTAGTTTCAGAGTACCACAATAGATCAGAAAAGGTCGCCGTAGAATAGGCCCATTAGCCACCTCATCAAATCTAATTTATATGCAACTGTTAAAAGACAACCCTCATACTTGAATAATACGGTAAGACAAATTCGTGAATTATTTTCTGCAACATTTGATGATAGGTCTACCCTTTCATTATCAACTGTGCATAATATAATTAAGAATTTTGAACAATGAGGTTGTTTAATTTATGCCCGACACAAAAATTGTCGTCCACTATAAAGAGGAGAGAAAAATGTTGGAGATAATGATTTGTATTGCCGCAATACAATAACCTACACTTCCTAGTGAGCAAATTGCAGTGAATTCCCCAGTCTGGATAAAAAATCATGAAGGAGCAGCGATGTGTGAGCAGAGGTGTATTATCGTGATGCAAAAGATCTATCATAACCTCGTGTTCTTGTCCCTTGCCGACGTTTTCTTTTGATAAGCCGATTAAAGAAGAGAGTCGGCAATGGAGACGAACACGTCCTTTATTTTGGATAAACTTTACTTAAATAATCATAACGCTACCGTTATTAAAAAGAAACCTCTGATACAAAAGTCACTACTCACAGATCCTGTGTACGTGATTCTGTTGAAAATAACAAAAACCTAAAAGTTTTTAAAAGCAGCGTAAAAAGTTAAAACATCAGCAGCTTTTAAATTTTTGATTATATTCTAGCTAGCAAAGTCTCCTCTCCGACATAATCGACCCATTAAAACGTCAACCGTCATTATTACATTTAGGTGCTTCCGAAAAAAAATAATAACAGCTTTGAGTATTATAAAAGCTTTACTTACGCCAGGCAGTCGACTGGAGTTTTTATTCCTGAAAAATAATGAAATTAATTTACAATAATCGTATTAAAGTCGGGAGAAAATTTTTATTGGATATCGACTTCAAAAATTTCCATTATAAGCCTTTAGTGCAACATAATTACGTGATCGGTTTTTATTTAACAGGTCGGGAGTGGCTGATTAGTGGGTATAGAGGGTGAGTTACGAGGAACTGTACATTCTTCTACCATAAGTAGAGGCACGTTAGGGGATTATCAAATGACCATTAAAAAATGTCATCTTGTTTTGATTATTAATATACAGGGTGAATTATGGATCTTCACCAAAACAATGTTTCGTCATGGCTTTTCAATGATTAAGTCGATTCGTCGTGCCTCTACTTATGGTAGAAGTATGTACAGTTCCTCGTAACTCCCCCTGTATAAAAGTACGTAAAAATATGGCAAGGCACGCGCGAGCCAGAGTTGGACTTTTTGGTTAACAAGCATGACTCGAGTATACTGTGCACGGTAGCGCGCGTCGAGTTTATCACCAACTATTCTTAGTTGTCAAGTAGAACATGTCTGATGATGGAGAATAATAGGCTCTATTAGTTTTGTGCAGTGACGATGATAACGCACTGCTTTATATTTACAAGTTCAGAGCTAGTGGCAGATTTAAATACAAAAATTTGATCAGAATGTCCCTTTCTCCACGACTATATAATAATGCACAAATTATATTTACATATTTAGCTGAATAATGATATGCATTCTTCACACCAGTGATGAATGAAAAAGAATACACTCTCGTTAGCCAATCACATTCTCCGATTATCAGAATTCACGCTAAAATGAATCAATCAAATCGTCTCTTTCAAAACGTCAAATACCTAAATACGCAAAATAAGCAATTGTAATGACTTTACCATGAATTTTGCAAAAGAATGAATCTAAATTAAGTACCTATATTTATGTTATCTCTAATATTGTCTAATATCTTCTTAATAATGTTATAATTTCATTTAAAAACGTAAAGTTTTTTAAAAATATCAGTTAGCCATATTTATGTTCTTTACATTCAGCTAAGTGGTAGAGATACTTGACTCTCACGCGGGCGATCAGGGTTCGATTCCCGGTGGAATATTTTTTATGGATAGTCGTGGAGAAAGTATAATCTTTTACTTGTGTAGAATGGCTATTATTCACTTGGATGATTCCAAAACTCACTCGCTGCGCTTGCTCGTTTTGGAAACTCCATTCGCGTGAATAATAGCCATCATTCTAGACTCGTTGAAGAATATACTATTCTATATTTTCCTGTTATCATACACAGACGACTTAACTTTTTTCCTTCCTATAAGTCGCCAATAAAGTCAAGATTTTCTTCTTGCAGGCTTCTGCGGAAATCCCAACAGCTGACGTTACTTCATCCCATTAGGCATTCGTGATGCTCGTGGTTCCTCACGCTCACCTTCGGCTCGCGCTCGGAACTTTCCACTCGCATCGAATTTTCATTCTAACCTTGTTACAGAATATACTATTCTACGACTAGTGCGTTACCAGTCTCGATGTAAACTAAAAGAGAGCCTGCCACAAACAAGTTCCACTAGAATGCCAACCAGTGCTTGTTTCATCTCCAGTGCTCTTGAGAACAACTTCGCGAATCCGAAGGGCTCCTAACCGTCTGAACCTGTAGAAGAGAATTCTCCCATGGGGGAAGAGATGTTATGTATCTACCGTTATGACCAATTGCTCGGCGACGTCGTTTTTGTCTATGAACTATTATTATGATGTTTTGACACGTCATGTTCTGTGTAACTTGTGGCTATTGTGGCTATTGTGGCTCACCCCTAGGGATTATAATTCACCCCACAATCCTGTGCTTCTGACGAAGTCCATGGTTGTATTTGGCGATACTTTTTTGAAGTCGCTCGGCTCTAAGGTACTAGAGCCGAATATGTTATACCTTACCCTGCCCAAAGCTAGACATGAGCATAGTATGTGCTCAGCAGTTTCGTCCTCCAAATTACAGAACTGACAATCCGAGAACTGAATCAGACTCATCTTCTTTAGGTGTTAATTTAGTCGACAATGTCCTGTAAGCAGTCTCGACAGAATGCGTAGGTTTGTTCTACTCCATTCCAGGATGCTTATTTTTTGTACTCGGAGGGTTGTATATGAACGCCTTCGAGTGAGAGAGCCCCGGTATTTCTGCCCAATACGTGAAGGTTTTCCTCACCGCCCAGGTCCCTATGGCTGGCAGTGCTTTCCGCAATGCCAAAAAATGGTTCAGGTCCGATAAATAGAGACTCTAATCCCTTTTTTGCCAGAGTGTCGGTCTTCTCGTTGCCCTCTACTCCTCGATTCCCCGGCACCCAGGTCAAAGTGACTCTGTTTTCCGTGCCTAGTATATCAAGGGATTGTAGACAGTTATATACTAGCTTAAATTTTATCCTGTTCGAGCTCAGTGCTTTAAGAGCAGCCTGGCTATCTGACAGGATGTGTATGTTCTTTTTAACAACAGGATGATTCATCAGCTCTTCTGTAGCCAGTTCAATGGCGTATACTTCAGCCTGAAAGACGGTAGCGTACCTACCCAGGTTGGCTGTGATTTCAACTCTGGGTTTCCTGCTGAAGACCGACGCTTCAGCCCCTTTTCCGGTTTTGGATCCGTCAGTGTAAATCACGTAGTCCGTTTGTAGGAAGGAGATTTCTTCGCTATCCCATTGGTCTCTCGTGGGAATGAGGACCTTAAAAGGCTTGTCCACGTGACAGCCTGGTAAGGACAACGAGTTTCTTAACATAATCAGTACAACCAAGAGCACGAGAAGCATGAAGGCTGAGGTAACTTCGACTGGAGTAATCAATTAATAAATAGTTTCTGCCAGAGATCCTTGTCTGATGTGAGTATCTACCAAGATTTCTAAAATACGAATTACATATGGATCTTAGTGTCTTTGATTTATTATAGCTTCTATGGTCAGGCTTAGAAATAATGACTACTCTTACTATTCTGCAAATCTACAGATATATCCTACTCCCATGCATGCTTGGTTTAAGGATAGTACACAGTCTGCTGAGCTGGGTAATATTATGTTTCTGTAACATAGCTGGTTAAATCCAGTCAGTGATTGTCAAAGAAACGAATTACCATTTGTTTCAACGTGCTTAGTGTCCAAACAACTATGATCGAATTGTGTTCGTCTTTTTAAGACTCGGTACAATTCCACAAATTAAACATTCCACAACATCAAAATGTCTTGTAATAAACGTCATTCTTGTCAACTATTGGATAGAATCAGGAAAGCAGTTTAGAATACGCGTTATAAACTACTCTCGGCCAATAAGAATCTACTGTACAATCTTATTTGTATCTCCCTTAAAATCATCCATCAAAAGATAAAAGTTCTTAAATGTATAAAGTTCAGGGAAAGCTCAATTCAATAACAGAGTACTTCTCTTCTCGGTATATAATCCTTTATTTCCCGTTCACAGTTCCACATTGTCGAATGTTTTTCGGTATTTAAAAAATAAAATCTCCTACTTACCGTCCCGAAATATGCAAACCGCAAAATTTATTTCTCCGTGTTTACACGATTTCCATACACCTCAGTGATTTATATCCATTTCGCTAAATAAATAAAAAATGTTGAAACAAAACTGATTCGCGTTTTCAAAACTTTCCAACGTAAAACGCTATTATAATTGCGGCATACACTTTGAATTTATTTATGAAATTAATTAAAATGCTTCAGCGGAAGTTTACACAGCCAAGCAATGTAAATAATAGGGGCAAACTTGGATATAAAAAAAAAATACGGTTGGCGATCAACAAGAGTTTTATTCACTGTCTTAGTTATTTTTTATTCATTTTGTTGGTTTCTGACTATTGAACATCCGTGTACGTACGAGGTTAGTTACTTTAGGAATTATCCGCGCAATTACTTTAAATGCAACACATCTACTGTCATCTACAGATTGCGAACAAGCTTAGTTGGGCATACGATTTACACAAGTACGACAAGGATAATATGAACAACACCATGGATACTATTACTAAAGAAGATAAACCCGCGCGCATATCATATCAGTCTATCTCTCTCGCACGCTACGTCACTTTGCGACAACTTCGCTAGAGTATTCGCCAGCTAACTTGATGTCCTAAATGCTTTCTAGGGAGCTATTGACACCGCCCATCCGATAACTGTAAACAGTGCCGTGCAAGTTCTGAGGATACGCTTTCTGTTACAAATTAACACAACTTGTACAATTAATAAAGTGAAGTCCGTCCGGAAATATATGATCCTAACTTAATAAATAATATTTAATTCTTTGTTATAATTATTGGTATATTGATTTTAATAGAAACGGATCTGCTTTATACCTGAATTCTGAGTACATAAATAATATTTTAACAATATAAGGTACCCATTACAATAACATGTTATTTATCTAATTGAAGATTATAAAGTTAGGATCTTATATTTCCGGACGGACTATAATTAAAATTTGTTAGAAACTAAATAATTCCTTACAGGTAGTAATGAGAATAAAAGAAACACAAGATAATGGGAAATTATTTAAGCTAGGTATATTTCTAAGAATAGGTATAAACAGTTTTATCTTTACGAAGATTTTCACGTTTATTAAGGTATATTCATTACTTTTTAAAGTCTTAAAATAATTAAACACTCTATATATCACTTGTCGAGTTTGTCCGAGTTTGTCAAAATTTTACCACCAATAGCAGCCGAGTAGGCAGGGCACTATTAGTCTGTCTCTCTTAGTTGGTAATTTCTGGGACATCAAGTTAGCTGGCGAATACTGTATAACGTGACTATAACTTACTACCATTTCTCATTGTAAATAAACCATTTGTCACAGTAGTGGTTTTTAATCAATATTTTATCATACCAACTTTATAGTTAAATTTTTATTATTAGTGATACCTAATTAAATTTAGAAGTAATTAAAAACATTTATTTAAACGTGGTTAAACATTTTTTACCATGGTGTATTGTGCAGTGATGGGTTGTTCAAGCAACAACAACAAAAAAAAGTAAAAACATTTCGGTTTGTCGTTTCTTTAGATTTCCAAAAATAAAGAAGTTTGCGAACAGTGGATTCTAAAAAATATAAATTTAATGTGCAAACATCAAGATCATGTTCAAAACACTTTGTGGAAAGTGATCATTGTTTAAAAGAAAAGCTGTTGGAATTACCTCAAAATAAATGGAAATTGAAAAGTGATGAATTTAATAAAAGCATCAAATGTTCTAACATCTGTTCAGCAAAACCTTATAATGAGAATGACGAAAAGGCTGAATATGGAGATAATAAAAGATTTGTAAGTACCTTCATATTTTTAAGGTTTAGTTTAAAAAAAAAGAAATAGTTTTCCTCATGATACACCAGTTTATTGTTTATTTATTTTTATTCATAAATATTTATTGTAGTAAACAAGAACCTGGAATTTCTACTATCGAGGCAGGAATGGAACTTGAAGTAACCAATATTGCGCCACGAGATGAAGAGGAGACAGAAAATTTCCCTGATAACATTTCAACTGTTTCTACTCAGACTACAAGGTTGAAAAATTCTGATCTTCTTGAACAAGTCAAAATTCTTCAAGCAGAAAATACATTTTTAAATAAATTATTTCACAAAGAAAGGGAAGATAAGAAATCAATTGAAAAATTTTTTGCAGAAGGACAGCTTCGTAAATTAAAAACCAATTGTCGATTTACTCCAAAATACCCAAAATCTAGACTTAAATATTGCACATAAAATTAATTCTGATTTTTCAACAGTAAAGGGTGTCCAACGAAAAAAAGTTAAATTTGCAACCAAGTTGTTTTCGCACACAGTATCAAAAGCAATATCAAGGTTGGGGTTATTGGGTGTTTTTAAGAGTGAAAACAATTGGCTTGAATGTTCCAAGTTATTAAAAGCCACCAATGACTAGTTTGATGTCATGAACTCCAAAGTTCCACAAAGTGACTCGAGAAAACGTGTGACTGCTTATGGTTTAGCTCTACCTGAGCAAAATGAAATTTTCGATAAAATGGAGAAAACAATGTACAATCTTAGAAAATTTGGTTCTAAGACTTATACTGTATCCATCGAACAAACAGAGCGACCCAAACAACGATAGATGCGTGATCATCATGCGCCTTTGCATCTATTGGCTAAAATAAATATGCCTCCATGCGCTGGCCAATCGGATTTAACTGCAATCGGCCGGCGGAATTCACTGTCCATACAGACAAAGATTACAAAAAATATATAAGATTATTCACTCGTACGATTTCTATCGATCAAAGGATTCATACCGCTGGTTGCTGTCTGGTGACTTAGCGGTTGGCGCCATGCTACAGTATGTCGCTAAATCCTTACTTGCATTTAATTTTGCATATTGTACGGGTCGTCGCCTAACGAGCGCTGGTATTTTAGAATTCGTTGTTCGTGTTTTATGTTTATGTTCTATAGATATTTTAAATTTATTAATTAATTATTGCAATAAGGAAAAAATAATATTAATATTTTTCTTTTCAATAGCAAAACTTATAAAATAAATATTTTGTTATATTTGTTAATAGTCTTAGTTGTATACATAATGAATCGTAGAGTTCATCACTTTCCCACGAATTCTGAATGCAGTTTTGGTATTAAGTTCTTATAATGTAAACAAAGATAGAAATATAGAGAAGCAATTAAGGGCCAGAAATGTGCCTACAATCTCTAGGAACTTTGTATAAGTATTTCATTTAGTCTTTCGGGAAACGTTCCGGAAGTAAAATTTCTTGTTCGCATTATTTTAACTCCTGTCTTCCAAAAGTAACATTAATAATATTATAATTGTGGTTTTAAAATGCCTGTGTGTTGTGCTGTGATGGGTTGTTCCAGCAAGGTGGGAAAACCAGAAATATCCTTTTATCCTTGTCCCAAAGACGTTGAGAGGTGGGTATTAAATTAGTTATTATCAAATACGGAATTCAACTTTTTCAAAACTATTGTAACAAAGATATTTGATAATAAAAAATTAGTTAGTTATTTAGTACTTATTGCAGCTGCATAATATGTTTTAACCTTGTGAATCCAAATTAAAGTGTGAGTGAGTGAGTCCAATTTAAAGATCAAAATTGTTTTAGTGGTCCTATTATTCTGGTGGCCAGTGAGTATATATAATTGAATTTGTGATATTCTGTATAAATAACCGCTAGATCATCTATTACTAAAATGTTGAACAAAATCTGTCAATTGATTCATTTTAAAAATTTTGATGTATTTTTCACTTATACCTAAACTTTCCTTTTCAAATTCATATCCTGAACATTTTTCGAAATAATTAACATTTAAAAACATTATATAAAAACCTTTAATATAGCATCCTATTACTTTAAATATATATTTCCCAAGTTACCCCTGTATAGCTTGGAATAAAATATACTTTTCTAATGCCCTGGTACCTAGCGGTGTAGTTATTTACAACAAAAGCGAGCCGTAAATATAATTTATGAGAGCGGCGATCGTTTAAAACACTAAGAAGAATCAGACCGCCTTCAAGTGAAATATCTTATATTTATTTTGTAATCTTTGATACAGAGTTGGAGAGATCACGTGCACTATGCATGATACTGTTTTGGAACACACCGTTGCTTGGATGGACAGAGTATAGTTACCATTTTAGCGTGGCATAATTATCAGTATAAATTCTTTGATTTGAAAGAGGATTTTGATATAAAATATGTATTAACATGTAATTTAAATCAGGATCCCCTGGAAGGCCTTTTTTCCATTATAAGAGCAATTGGAGGTTTATATGATCATCCAACTGCTTTACAATTCAAATATATGTTAGGAAATGATCTTATGGGGCGAAATGATGAGATCATTTCAGAATCAGCAAGTAGTGTTGATCAAATGGGGGACACTGTAAATATTGCTATTGCAAGCGGTAGTGATGTTTCAAACCTTCATACATATGAAAACGATGTTGATGGTTCTGAAATCATAACTGAACAAATGTTTGGGACCTTAAATTCACCTAACAATGGTGAATATGCTGATGGAAAACATTCTGCTGATGCTCAAAAAGAAGTTATCGATCAGGATGATGTTCAAGAGCTGGAGTGGGATGGTTTAGAAAATTTAGCTGGGTTTGTTGCGTTTAAGTTACGAAATAAAGAAAAGCTTGGTTATATACCAGATAGCAATGAAATGTCATTTTCCTGGGTAAACCATCTTTCAGAAGGCGGTCTGATAAAACCAAATTTAGATTTTTTAACAATGTGTAATGAACTTGACCACATTTTTAACAATTTTAATGGCGAGTCATTAAAATTGACCAGGAGTTATTTGAAATCTCTAATGGATTTAGCTAAATCCATTAGCCTAACATAATTTTCTTTAGATGTAAAATGTATTTCAAAATTCGTAATTTAAATAGAGTCATTAAAGAGAAATCTCATGTCAGGAAGAGTAAAAAAAGACGAAAATTGTAAAGTAGTTTGTTTTCTTGTGAAAATTGTATTTTTGTAAATTTGTCCTTAAACAACTAGGAAATGGAGAAAGGCTTGTATATATGTATGTATACCTACTGGGACGACACTCACTGAGAGAATGAACCGAAAATTCAAAAAAACACGTGAAAAGACTCGAGTAAACAAAGCAATAAAGGCTGTTTTGATGGTATACGTTCGATCCTTGTCGCATGGACGCACGCGCAGTACCGAAATATTACTGTTCTACGTCACAACCAATAGCAATGCGTTTACAAAAGCTTCAAATAAATTGAATTTTTCGGCATTTTAAATACGTTATAGTGGTTGTGTCAAAAATAAAAAGTAGAACGTGTCGCGGGACACACGGTAGAAACTTTAGTTCCTTTTAATGTTGTATGATCTTTTTAATATTTTTATATATATTTTTAATTGCCTGATTGAATAAATAAATAAATACACACATATTAATAAAAGAATTTATTTTACTCTGAATTAAACTTCATTCAACAAAAACTTAACATAACATAACGATCAGACTTTTCGCTGCGCAATCCCCCAGCGCCAGACCTATTACCGACTATACCGCATGTAACACCGCATGACGTAACATGACGTCACATAACGTAACGGTCAGATTTTTTGCTGCGCGACTCCCCTCGCTGCAACCTAACATAAGGAACTAAAGTTCCAAAAATAGTTTTTTTCATACCAGTAGTTTTCATGCAATGTATTGTTACGCGAGCTACTGCAATAATATTCTCACTTAGTGCCCCCAGTGAAATCCCCGTATGAGACGACTATGGCTCCTCCGCCCAATTTTCGAGAAGCATCCAGAATACGAAACATCGAGAATATCCAGTGAACCCGCCAGAACGCCGAAAGATTTCTAGAATTACGGCGCGTGAGTATAAATAGGCCACAAGCATCGCCGCAGGCAATTAGTCAATCAGTCAGTGTTGATACCGAAGGAAAGTAATCGCGCATCGATAAAGTGTTTATTAAGTGACTCTCATATAAATTATAATTAGTGTGTTTAGTGTATTACATAAATTATTAAATAAGGACTGAATTACATATAAATCTGTAAATATAAATTAATTGTAAATATAAATTAGAATAAACGTTACAGTATTCTTATGATTTATAGCACATTTTGCTAATTAAAATTTTAGTCAAGTTCCCTATTGAGTGTCAAAATATCTAAAACTGAAAGGAGTGAAAAGATCATACCGTAGGGCAGTGTGGCCAGATGTTCAACCGTCTTAAGGTCGAAACACACTTATCAGCACCTCATAGGAAGAGCGACTGATCGTCACCAGCAGATTTTATTTCTTATGTGTATTTAAATGTAAGCGCGCATACCTAACAACATCAGCACAGCACCGACAAGACACGTCAACGCCTCAACCACGACACATTTCTCAGAGAGAATATTTTGCCGATGGCGTGCCAATACAATATCTCTGACAATATAAAGTGAAGCCTATAGTCGGGTATCGCGGCGGTGCTGAACCCGTGTCAATGCGTTAAGTGAGCCCATACACAATCGTCGAGTTGATCACTCGACGGTGCTGTGACGATGCTTGTCAGGTGCTGTGCTGATAAGTGTGTTTCGACCTTTAAGCGCCAACTCGACCAGCAAATAACTTAATTGAACTACTCAAATATATCACCACAAAGCTCGATGACGTAACTTACCACGAAATATGACTTCCTGCTCCCATTCTTTTTGACCCACTTTCCCATTTTTTTGTTAATTAGTAATGCTACAATATTTTATCTTTATAAACAATATAATCTGTTTATTTTCTTCGATATTTCCCTTAGTATTTCAATAATTTGTTAAAACTGTCACATCATTTGTCATTGCTCTGTGCACGTCATCGTTAACTGTGTAACATGTCTATCGACCTGTTTCGATTTTACAGAATAAATCCTTTTAATTAGCGCTCGTCGTCACTAGCCACATCCAATTATAGTTCTGTGATCCCAAACTCTTCAACCCTGACCGTTAGACAATTGACGTCTGCCAACGGACGCTTCCATTTTTTGCACAACGCCACGTGAAACACCCCTTTCTGTTATCGACCGCCTAAGGAACAGATCATCTTTCGCTATCTTTCATATCTTAAGTACCTATCTTATGAATTTTGCTGTGGTAAGTTCAAAATCATAATTTATAATTAATAAGCTTCTTCTAAAGTACTGTCTGATATAATTTTCGTATGCATTCTTTATTTTTTTACAGAGATAGACAAAATTAAATTCAACACGTGGTCATAAACTGTTCTTTTATACTAATATGGTAGTTTTAAGCCAAATATTCTTTTATAATTCACTGTTTTACTTTTATACAAACATTTTCAAGCTTTTTCAGTTGCGAAATAACTCTTTTAATTATAAAATAACATTTTTATAAATTACTGTTAACCTATAAAATATTCTTTCGTAACGCCAGTGCCGGTTCCATATATTTCCTAAGCACGATATTTTTTCATATAACTAAATAAATAACTTTTTGCTATGATTAGTTTCTTTCTGATCATTAGTATATTTTTTTAATTTAGCCGATAATTGCTATTTTTACTGTTTTAACATGGAACATATAATGTTGGAAAGCTTTCAGTAAATTAAATAAATTTTTTGACTTTCAAATAACTGCCTTCCTTTTCTTTAACCTGAAAAGCTGACCAACATAATGTGCCATTACATTCAAGTTCCTACATATCCCTGATTCACCTGTACTTCCAGGTAAGCACAGCCCCTAAGCTAGGATATAACCCAAGAATTTAACCCGAGAATATAACCCTAGGCTAGAATATAACGCCGAGGATATAAACCCAAGAATATAACCCTAGGATAGAATTTAACCCAAGAATATAGCCTAGGATACAACCCGAGGATATAAAGCCAAGGATAGAACCCCAAAATACCGCCCTAGAACAGAACACATCAGTTCAGACCAAGACCTGACTTCTTCTCCAGGAAACCACTTCATCTAAGCTAAGTACCTATAAAAGTAAAAATTCCTCTATTAAATTCCGTTGTTCATTTCCTGTGGCAGAATAAATTTGTTTCAACTCGTATCTTTCATTTTTTTAAATCCTCAACTATAAAAGTTGAGGGAGATATCGCCCGGGGTGATTTTTAGTAACTTTTTTATTATTAACTTATTTAAATTTTACAAGGCGTTTCTACCTTTTCCGCCTTAGTTTTTTGTAGTTTTTATCGTTAAAAAGGTAGTGGCGCCCTCAACTTTTACAACCCTTCTGTTATCCTTGTGTGACATAAACTTGGGGTCGAATCACCCTTGAGAGGAGTCTCTAGCCGGAGCCCTTCGAGCTGGTGCCCTTTGTGGGGTTCAGACATTTACCGTTACAAATTGGCGCCCAACTAAAAGCACACTTTTACCGTTACAAATTGGCGCCCAACTAAAAGCAACATATACCGTTACAACTGTCCGACAAAATTTTTCATAAACTAAATGGCTTGCCACTTTTCTCGAATGAAATATAACCAAAAAAGTAGCTCAAAAAACTATTAAATACATTTTAACGATTATTAGTTGAAAGTATATTAAATGAATTTATCGTCAACAAAGCATTTTAAATTATAATATTGACTGGACTATGACGGTATCCTCGTATTAGAGTCAAACAAAAAGCCGACAACTTTAAGTTCGCCCAATAAGTTTTACGTCAACTATACCTAACTTTAGGAAATGGTTGGTGAAATTGGGCATCAGTGACGGGGTAAGATAAGCAATTTTTTTAATTTATTTTTCTTTATATCGGCTACAATCTTCGAGATAGTTATTTTTGCCAAGGTAGTGAGTAAGAGGAGTATCGATGGGGGTATAACGGAAGGGAAGGGTCGATGGAGGTATTACCTTTTTTCAGTTTAGGTAGGTATTCCTCTTCTATCCATTAATCTCCCAGGTGTTGTGCCCTGGCATTTTGCAGGCATGTGAATGGAGGTTTTTTCTTCCATTTCACAGAATCTACATCCTTCTTGTTCTACTAGTTTAAACTGTTTGAGGTGCCAATTTAGGCAACAGTGTCTTGTTAGGACTCTTACTGCAGTCTTACTCTGGCTTGGGAATTTATTTGTACTTACCAGGTTGTAGTTTCCCATGAGTATCTTTGATTGTCTTAGCCCTACTAAATCTTTAAATCGACAGACCTTCTCTTTTTTTCGCCGTTGCCTATTTCTTCCAATATCGCATTAATGCTGATACCGCAAAAGGGTGTTTCAGTCCTTCTCTTTGCTTGTTCATCTACTATACATAGATGACTAATTGTCAATACTACTTCCACGATAGAATAAAGAATAATAAATAAAATATTTAGTTCGATTTACTATAAGGTGTGTTCACGGATTAATAGGATCTATATTGAAGGTTATTCATATACAAATGTCACAATATAATAATAAAAAAAATTTCACCGTGTCCAGGATTCGAAACCTAAGTCTACAATTTATACTTTTCGGCATCCAAAGCGTTATACCGTTCGGCTATAAAGACGTAAAAATATATGTTGTGTATAGACCATAAGATGTATGTCAAAAATAAAAAAGGGACGTTTTATCAATAGTTCTCCATTTTTTAAAATTCTTTCCATATTTTCTTTTAATGTCATCCAATTCTGAATTATGTTGAAAAGTCTCTAATCCATCGGGAAATAAGTTTAAATTCATGTACAAAGTTCCACCCGGTCAAGGAAGCGAGTTACTAAAAACATGGTAAAATGAACCAAGTGGTAGAATTTCAAAAACAACCGCACATCAATAAAGCTGGATTTATAAACTCTGTTGTTCGTTATTTGTCATTCCCGCTTCTCGAAAATAAAACATTGATATTACATACACGCGTTTATAAACAGTTGTTGTTCGTCGTTTCCACGTGATTAGCAGTTCCACCAATGAAAACTGAAGTTAGTGCCACATGACTGGATATCTGCCAATCGTGTCAAACTCCATTTATTTTGATAAAAAATTTGCTGTTGAAGAACTCATTACTATCTTACTTTCTTGATATATTGATACAAAAACGAGAAACAATAACAAAACAATCTGTCACGTCAATTTTTCTGTCGTGACCAATCAAATTTCAACATCGCCAACAACGAAAAACCAATATAAATTAGTCGACTCGGGAACAACTGTGAATAACGAATCGCCAACAACGTCGGAAGCACGTCTAGAAATAACAGTGTTTATAAATCCAGCTTAAAAACCAAGCAATACAATAATATCGACCAAGATCGACAAGGAGAAATCATTGTAAACGGTATAATTTCCGTTTGCATACAAATGATATTTACATTATGAATATCTACTTATTAAACTTTTTTTTTTCGTCGATAACGATGCCACTTTCCGTCCATTCATAAAAACGCCTTACAATTATTAAAGATAACTACTAGCATAAAAACAAGTAGGTAGTATTTTTTTTAAATTGATTCGGTAAGAGAGGCAGTTTACTTTTTATTACTGTAATCAAATTTACCCACATGGTACTTTATAAACATGAAAATAAAAACAAGAAAAATACGAAAACAATTCATATAGGTGTGTACTTTTCAATACGTGTGTGCATCTACAGTCAGTTTTTTACTTCTCGAGCCCCTATGACAAAGTTTTCGATAACACTGCAGCCACAGTGGCTTACTGTATTATTTTTACTGATGTGTATTTGCTGTACAGTTCCAAGTAACTATGTTGTTGGCTAAATAGTTTCCCTACTGTATAATCTGCATGTAAAGTCTTCGTTTTATGGTTTAATTTTTTCCAGTCATGTAACTTATAATTATCAGCTGATTCATCCATAGAGTGGGCTCTACGTTTCAGGTATGGTTCTTTTATGAAGGTTTTACATGCATTTGTATTGGGATTTTTACCCAGTACCCAGTTTCATCAGGGATTCTTTGGTATACTAAGAATCCGTCCTGGTCTTTTTGCAAGTTCATCAGCTTTTCATTGTCATTGTCCCCGATATCCTGGTGACCTGGTAAGCTTGACTTTATTTCATTAGGCTAACGTTTTCAGTTCTTCGATGCCATTCCAAACGAACCTAGACGCCACTTTCTTGCTGGAAATAATTCTGACAGAATCTTAGATTAGATTTGATTACAAGGATCGATTGATCTGGTTGGCCTTGCTACACTGCGACCTATAAGATCTTTTACGTATACCCTACATCTATATTTTAGTCCGAAAGATTTAGGCTTCTGAGAAAGCCTATTCTCCGTTTTAGAGCTAGGTCTATAACCTGATCAGATGTTTCAGGTATTTAAGACGTTGGCAGATAATTGCAATTGCAGATAATGTGTTCCGCCGTCTCATCTGCATCATCTCAGAATCTGCATATTCCACTGTCCCCATTGCCTCTCTTACAGTAAGAATTCTTGTTATTACTCTAAGATCTGATTTCTGAAGCTCCAAGAGCAATTTGGAGCAGTGAGCAGGAGGTCGTATTAACTAACCTTTTTGCCTGTCTTTGGCCTGGAGTTCTTTTCCTGTAGGCTGCAGGTTCCTTTTCCCATTTTCGGACTTCTTCCTCGATGCGGCTTTTTGGGATACCACACAATGGTTGAGGTCCGATAAAAGGAGTACAAGCTCTTTACTTTACGAGTACCGGTTTACTTCCTCCTCTTCCCTCTTCCAAAATGACGAAAACGAGAAAGACGAAAAAAAGAAAGACACAGACATCGACGAATTTCCCGAATTGCCAAAATCTTCTCGCTCTTCGTCCGAACCACGCCCTCTTATGGAATCTCCGATTCCACGATCTAACACTCCAATCATCGAGTCATATCTCTCTCCAGATCAAAATTCTTTGCTTAAATTGATCCATGGCCAAATGGAATCTTCGAATTCACGTGCAGACTTTCAGATACGTCTCACTCATGAGCAAGCATCTCTGTTTTATTCAATCCAAGACAAACTACACAACATCGAAAAAAATCTCCGCCTTCATTCCATCCATTCTTCCCGTTCCTCCCAGGCCTCAGCAACCTACGAAGCACCAAAAATCCGTCAAAGCGATGAAGCAGCCTCCGTTGGGAGCTCAATTCGGACTTCTTCGTCCAAATTTTCATCTAGCACTTCTTCTCCACAAACAAGTCCGCTTCAAACCCTTAACTTACGAAACCTCCCACCCAAATTCTGCTCTCAGGAGGAACTTTTCATCCTTCTGAACAGAAATGAAATTTTAAGTGGTAATATGTCTTACCTGAAGGCCAACCCAAACTGCACAGCTCTCCTCAAAATTCCGAGGAACATCTGCCCCAAAAATCTTCAGCAAAAAATCCAAAATGCCATTGGAAACAACAAAGTGGTATGCTTACCTTTCCATTCACAAACTCCCGCCTCCAGAAACAAAACTTCAGCAAACACCCAATCTCCAAACTTCTCCTTCGTCATCTCGAATGTTGACAAAAACATCTCCAACGAATCTTCTCAAAAATCTTCAAATCAATTTCCAAAAATGCTGGAGGATCGTCTCCAAAGCCACGAACTCTCCAACCTCCTTTATCAGAGTCATCACAAGCTCTGAAATTCAACTTCACCAGGCTCTCTCCAAAGGAATATTCCTTTACGGCCTCAATCACAGATGTGAAATCTCCAACTCAAATGAACTACCACCCGTCCCGAAATATTGTACTCGTTGTACAAAACTAGGTTTTAAGATTGCTTTATATAGGAGAATCTTGTTGTTTAACGACAGCTTTGATTTACTGCCGAGCAGCGAGTACATGTGACGAAACTTGATGTCCAACTGTCGGCATTTGGTTTCGATGTGTGTCTTCCATGTAAGTTGTCGAACTAAGATTAGCCCAAGGTGTTTTGTTTCGGTTTTGACAGGTATAGGTATATTTATCATTGTCAAAGGTGGGCAGTAGCCATGTCGAGTTGTAAATGTAACTTGTACCGATTTGGTTTGGTTGACTTTTGTTCTCCATCTACTGTACCAGTCATTGAGGAGGTTAAGGTGTTGCTGGAGGTTTACTGAAGCTCTATCTGGGTTTTCATCAACTGATAGTACTGCTACGTCATCAGCAAAAGGTGCTATAGTGGTGTTTACGGTTTCGGGTATATCAGACGTATAAATAAGGAAGAGCAGTGGTCCAAGAACGCTACCTTGGGGGACGCCGGATTTAATTGGGTTGATGGTCTCTTCGTGTTTAACGGAAAAATTTCTATCTGTTAAGTAGGATTCGAGGAGCAGGTAAAAGTTATCGGAAAGGGTGTTTTTTAGTTTAAAGAGAAGGCCTGGATGCCATACTTTGTCGAAGGCTTGTGAGATATCAAGGAATACTGCGTTGCAGTATTCGAGACTTCATTGACTATCCTGTGGACTTGTTCCATGGTAGAATGGTGCTCTCGGAAACCAAATTGATGATTTGGAAGGGGTGTGTGTAGGTCATGTTCTTGGTTGATCCTTTTTAGTATCAGACTTTCAAGAACTTTACTTGTTGTAGGTTATAGACTGATAGGTCTGTATGACGTTCGTTCGTGTGGAGATTTACCTGGCTTGGGAATCATTATGATTTCAGCGTACTTCCAGATTGTGGGGAAACAAGCTAGACTTATGATTCTGTTGAATATGGTCGTCAGTAAGATGATTGCTTCTCTGGGTAGTTGTTTCAATATTTGTCCTGTTATTAGATCATAACCAGGAGCCTTTCGAGGGTTCAGCTTGCTTATTTCTTCTTTGATAACTGCAGGAGAGAAAGATTTGATAGGTAGAGACATTTGGCAGCTAGCGTCTAGAAATCTCTCCATCTCTTGATCTATCTTGTCATCATCAGGTATGAAAACTTCTGTTAGGTATTCAGCAAAGTTTGTCATCTTTTCTTTAAGAGAGCTGGCCCATTCTCCGTTTGGTCATACATTGTCACACTTTATCTTGCTCTCATGAAATGATGAGACGGAATTATGACGTCATTAACGTATATCTTAACTAATGCCGACGTAAATTTTATTTGTTACTTTGGACAGTTCAGTTGTCATATTTTGATTTGATCAGTATTTTTGGTCATTTAACATATTATGTCAGTGACTACAATTTTGAGGTTAAGTGTAAAATAACTTTCAACTAATATAAGACAAACGTAAAACAGCAGAATACGTCACTGATTATGACGTAACGGCAAAGGATGGTTAAACAAAGTCTAGTTAATTTTTAGATTAGAATAATGCTTATTGTTAAATTATAGGTTATTAACTTTAGTATGTATGTGTTTAGTTATAATAATTATTGTAACAATAAAATATATCGACTAAGCAGTTTGATTATAATTTAATTATCGATATAAGTAACAATTGCAAAATAAGCAGACACGCGCTAGATTGAAAGAATGTGTAGGCTGGCAATTTGTTGCTTTGGGTTTTTGTCGGAGAGTTCAAATTAAACATTTATCGAAGAAAGATGTGTTTTTTTTTAAATAACGTCAACCCTAATTAAAAGGAACCTAAACCGAATAATTTAACATTATTAGAGGCACATTAGGCATTATGGCAAAACCGATAATAAAATAGAATAAAAATCTGAAAATTTGTAATAAGGAGTTTCTAACATTGATCTATCGAATGAAGATACACTCGACTTTCGGCGACTTCCGGTTATACTTCGTGAAAAATGAAAATTATTCAACTCTAACTATCTTTATCTATCTTTATGCACGCTTGACTTGGGGAGTAAGCTGGTAAATGCGTGACGAGAGCCTTACGAAAAGTGTGAACGGGCGAGGCGAACGAAAGTTGAGAGGGAGATAGGAGTTAGTGGAATAGAAAAAGAGAGAGTTATGCCTCTTTCACATTACACGTTTTAATCGTGCGGTTAAAAATCGTCCGAGTTGTTGTTTTCACATTGGCACGGATTTTTACCGTAATATTTTTATTTCATTTTTTTAATACGACAATATGAATCGAAAAAAACTTTGTGCTTGCTTCATCGTCGCCGAAAAAGAATAGCACGAGATCGCCTTTTTTGGGTGCACCTCCATTAATCAGAGAGGAGAGAGGAAGGTCTTGCTTCGACCACGGTTATTAAAACTTCAGCATCAATATCATCCATTCTTAATTCCGCTTAAAACAATAAACACAAACTGAACTGCAAATACGCTGTTAATGCCGTTCGCCAAAAAACCGTCCAATGTGAAAGCATGCATTTCGTCACGTAGGCACCGGCATTTAACCGTAGCCGTATAATATGAAAGACCCCATGCCTTTCTTCATTTCAACAGCGGTACGGCTTTTAACCGCACGATTAAAACCGTGTAATATGAAAGAGGCGTTACATTTCGTATTTTACTATAGGGGCAAGAAAGAGCAGTGCGCGAGCACATTTTCTTTCCCTCTTTCTCTCATAGCCAGTGCATGAAATATATCATGCAATGAGAAACGGAACATAGCAGTTTAATGTATTCTCCGATCTAAATAGTCCACCAGCAAAACATTTCTATAAATTCACTTCAATGAATATCAAGTACCTATTTAGTTGGATAGCTGGATTCAGAACAACTGTAAGAAACCCCGCCCCTTCTCCTTCCAAAATTTGTTAGTTATGTCAATGTGCATTTGTTGCAGTTTTGTAAACATCCACAATTACGAAATTTGTACTGTAGACTGTGAAGGCGCAACAACGAATAAATTTACTATTTCCCTAATCAAGTGACCTCCAAAATACCACGATAAAATTTGAATTTTTTCCTGAAGGGTGTACATTTTGATTTATCTACGAATTTATTTTATTTTGAAAAGTTATGAGCTTGAACAGTACTCTCAGCTATCGACTGTTGTTTACTGACTGTCTGACGCTAATTAAGGACCGCCCACAGTTGAGAATACGGAGTGGTGGGAATTGTACGATATGTTATTGATAGGTGTCCAAATAAACGATTATAATAATCTTATTTTTAATCTGTTGAAGCTTGATGCTGGTCGACTAGTTCAAAAGCAGTTCTAATACAATGCTTAAAACCCCTTTGTTCCGTTTCTCATTGCATGTATCTGTATGTGTATATCTCAATCAGTAGTTCGTTTGCGAGTTTTCTAGCGTTACGCGAACGGTGATTTCTTGATAATTTTGTAGTTTCAATTTGTTCTTGAACAATTTTATAAATTAATATTTTGTTCAATACATTAAATATTTTAGAAGTTTTACTTCAGTTGTGTGGTCTAAAGCACACTCTTTTTTTGTTCTGGACGCTATTTTTTGACATTCTCCATGCATTAATAAATTATTTAAAAAATCTTGGTTACTATATTCGTATCTAGTCATTGTTTACAATTATTGTTTAACAATAAAAAATAAACACTAGTTCACGAATTAAACAATGACAACTGCACTCTTGACAGATTAAGATGAATAAAAATCAAAAAATATCGATAATTGTTAGACTTACATAATATAGGGAAATGTTATGAATATTTTTTCTAAATATACTACAGAATTGTACAGGTCCTGGTCACTCGGAGGTCACTACTTAGAATGAATCAGAATTAATACATTCATTATAACTGAATTGGAAATGAATTGAATATGAATATATTATCGTCTGCTTCTATGATATTTATATTGTGGTTCAAGTTCAGGCTGATATTTACTATTTAATGTTATATGTTTATTTACGTGATGAACTTGACTCTCGATACCTGTCGGCCTCGTGGGTTTTATTTATTCATTCTTTAACGTTCAATGATTTATTGAAAATAGTTTCAAGGGAATTTATTTCTTATTTCATTTTATGCCAAAAGGCATCATAAGGTATTTAGTGTTTGTTTGGCAAAGCTTATTGCGATGCCAATTGTAGGTTCTGGTCAGATAAAAACGCGTGCGGCACCCTCCCTTGCAAGAGAGTCCGCCTTCTCATTGTCATCCATGCCAGAATGGCCAAGGATACAGACCAGCGATACTCTATTGAGTTCTCCTATTGAGGAACCTTTTTTTGGTAGTCTAAAACCAATTTCGACGTTACACTGTAAGAGCTAAGTGCTTTAAAAGCCGTTTGGATGTCCGAGAAAATTTTTATTAACTTATGCATCAATGAAACAATTTTTTTAATAAAATAATTATTATCTCGAGTACCATAAGACTTACGATAAAATAACGAAGTTGACTGCAACTTCCGGTATAACCGGAAGTCACCGAAAGTCCAGCGTATTTTCATTCGATAGATCAATGTTGGAAACCCCTTATTAAAAATGTCCAGATTTTTATTAATAAAGCCTAATGTGCCATCGAAAAAAATCATCCTGTATTTATTATCCGATTATCCCGAACATCCCACTACAGATATTTAAAAAATAGGATACGTATAAACGGAATATCTCAAAACCGCAAATAAAAAATGTGCAAATATTAATCAATGTTAGAAATAAATATAAATAATCTCGCCTTGCTTGCAACTAACTGTACAAATCTCATGAATAATGTACGAACATTTTGTAAATTTCAGTTTGTAATTTTTATATTTTAAAGCCCATTCGCATCTTTAAACCCTCCAAGAACGAGTATTTTAAACCGATTAGTTGAACGCTTTGTTAGTAAACAATAGGTTTATTCATTCATAACATTTATTTATTGTCACAATCGACCACAATCATGAATAATGACATGGGTATATGCTCTACCTTAACTGCACACTAAAAGATAAAGGGTCATTTAACTTTAACCTGTTTTTCGTTAATAAAAAAAGTAAGTATGTATTTGCAACAAAATTCAGCATATTAATTTGTACAAAGTATCGTCGTTTGTTGTAATAGGATAGGACCAGATTTATAACTAAACATACAGGGTGTTACTATATTCGACCGACAACGCTCTACACCAGAGAGCTCTCGTTATTTGATAAATTTTGATATAGGAAGATTAACCCCTAAAAGGCTTAGTTACCGAAATACAGGGTGTTAAAAGTTTGAATCCAAAATTCGAAATTTGACATAAATTAAAATATTTTTTTAAATTTGGTGACCAATATGCTCTTTAAGAATGTAATAATGTGACATAAGCTAACTTTTGAAAAAGTTAACCAGTGGCGCGCTATCGGGATTAGTGGCAACTTTTATCCCCTTATTGTTTACGCCACTGGAACAAATATATTTTTTAATTTTTTAAACTTCTTTGTTCATTTTTAGTTAAAAAGGGAATAACCTTTTATGGTTTCGTTCACTAAGGATTTCATGTAGTACAGATAAAAAAATCTATCGGGTTTAAGTCGGGTGATCTTGGATGCCAAATTTGGGGTCCACCTCGGCCAATCCATTTTTACCTAAAACGTCTATTTAAGAAATTTCTAGCACTTGCAGCAAAATGAAAAGATGCCACATCGTGCTGAAACCACATGTGTTGTCTAATATTTAACGGTACATTTTACAACAAGTCATCTAACACTTCTTCCAGAAACAGCGTATAAATATCTCCATTTAATTTATTTGGCAAAAGGTAAGGCCCGATTAAACAATCCCCAACCATATCCACCCACACATTCACTGAAAATTTATGTTGAAATCCACGTTCACGAACAGAGTGCGGATTTTCTTCATCCCAAACGTGACACATATTATTATTATACAACACATATTATGGGAAAATTCGTTTTTCATTTCACTTTTGTACATACCAATTTGAAAATTCTATAGAGTACGAGTACTTAAAGATGGCCTTTCAGAAACAGTTTATTTAATATTGCCTCTTCCAGACGCACAGTCCTTGTCAAGAACGTATTTAAGTATCTGCCGCCTCTATACAGCCAAGTTTGCCGCCCCCCCCCTTATCAGCGCCCTCCCCGATGTCACTAAGATCACCCCAATACATGCCCCGTCAGCTAATTATGTAGAAAAGTTATCGGCAAATGCCTCCTACATCAACAAATCCAATAACTTTTTGGACCCTTCTTTACGGACGTTTTTGTTTAGGGCTTCACACGAGAGCGAGATTTTTCTCGTCTCGAAGAAGCGAGACGAGACGAGACTAGCCTAGGGCTTCACAAGAGAGCGATATTTTTCTCGACTCGTCTCGTTCTCGTCTCGAAAAAGCGAGACGAGACGAGACATTTTTGAAAATATTATGGGCGATACCGAGACCACATACAGCGCAACCCGAGAGTCTCGTAAAATTTTTTTATGAAGTTTTTATTAGAAAAATTAGAAACGGTCTACATAGAGAACAATACATTTTACAATATATAAAATCTGGTGACCATCTGTAAAATATTTTTTTGTAAATTTAGAGTGGTGAGTCTTTCTTTTTTTCTATGTGGAATAAAATGATAAAACAGGTCGGTTTTACCAAAATTAAATCGACACATCCTGTATCGCCTCAAATACAATAGGGTCGTAAAATTCAGCAGAATGGTCAAGGTTTCATTAATATGATAAGCCTTTAAATTAAATCTTGAGGTAAATAAAAAAAAAGTTCTAGTAATCGTCTTACCGAACAAATTCTCCCTTGATAAACTTATTTACCTAGAAGATAGGTCGGGAGTGATTGTTGTGCATGAATTTACAGGTAAACTAGTCTTTCTTCAGTAGATCGGCTTCTTAAATAATTTTTGACCCTTTTAAGGCACGAAAACGATCTTTCTGCAGAGCAGTTCGATGTAGGGGTGCTCACAAAGATTCTTAAAGCTACTCCACATTTGGAAAAACTAATTGAATATCTTCTTCTCTTATTTCTTTCAGAAGCTTTAGCGGAGTGATTTGTTTAGCACAGAGTTTTTCATTTGGATATATGGCTTCAATTTCTAGTTCAATATCAATTTTGCTTCTCATCTTCTTTTGCTTCCTTCCTGTCTGTCAAAGCATTGAAAACATTTACTTCAAAATTCTTCTTAGCACTTAGAACTACTTCAGATTCGGAATCACGATGAGCTTCATAAATTTAATCGTCTTTCCTCTTTCTCTTCGACTCGGCCTGGTAGCTATTTATCTTAGACAGTTCTTGAGCTTTTCTTTCAAAAATTTCAAACTCACTTCGAGTATTTGTAATGAGAACAACCAGAGATCCATAGAGGGTTACAACTGTTTCGATTACTTGTAATTTTTTGTTTTAGGGTCGCTTACCTGAAATCGTGCTATCAATATGATAAAAATATATTATAGTCTTAAATGAAAGTAATCAAGCAAATTGTTTTTTTTAAATAAATCCAACGTTTTTACACCTAAAACACAAATTTTGAAAAATATCACGTAAGATTAGGGGAGGGGGTCGAGAAAAATCTTACTACATCTCACCAAGGGCATAAAATCCTCAATAATGCCTCACGTAATTAATGGACGCCCCCTAAACACATTTTCTTTCGTTTATTTTTGTTTAAAATAATTCACGCGATTTCCGTTAACATTTTTCTCATAATGTGAACAATTCAGTTCAATTCGATGCGGATCAAATGTAAACTGAAATGGTATCCATCTATTTCGATCAGGCACGTTTTTTTAACATTCAATTATCCAATTGCCTTATAGTCCGGGAAAATCAAATTTTTTCGAGATGGAATATTAATATTATGTCCCTAATCGAAAACATATCGACCCTTAATCATTTTCCTAAATTTTCGAATAAATTCCGCTGGAGCTTGCGACACAGCTTGCAAGAACAACGTAGAGCACTCGAAATTGGCGTCTTTCACGCTGATATCTCTTTCAGTTTTGCTCGCACAAAAAAATTATAGGTATCAAAATTGTAGGAAATTTTATGCCCTATAACATGATAAAAGTAGATTTGAAAAAAAAATGTCAACACTTAATTTTTCAAAAATTGTTATAGATGAAATATATCTAAAAAGTTGGTGTTTTCAAACTTTGAAAATTAAGAATGGCGGCAACGTAAACTGACTTAATATATATTTTTTTCAATCGCTGTTCATTTTATGAACATTAACAATTTTGAGATGCTGTTGCAATCGACAGAATAAGAGTTGTAGTTTAACCAAATTTTCAAAAATTTTATCTACATATTTTTTTAACGCTTAAATTAAAAAACGTAGAGTCCAGTCATGGGATTGCCAACAGAAGTGAAAACACCAATAAATGAATCTCTTTTAAAAATTAAAAAAGTACACATATATACACAGTATACATTTAGCTCATTGAAAGCGTGACGATGATATATGCAACACAATATACGCTTCATTGTTAATTGTATTGCATAACCAAAAGTATTGTGTGTTGCATAAAAGCGTAACAATGACGAAAAATCTATGTTTTTTATTCACCCAAAAAAAGTGTTCAACGCGCCTAAAGAAGTTTTCACTTGAAAAAAATTTTTTTTCTACTTCCTATCTTCAAAGTACCTTGTATTTCACCAGAGTTAAAAAAAGCGAAAAAGCGTTAAAAAAAGTGCCATAAAGTTATAGTATATTGTGTCACAAGGGCAGAAAATGGGCTTTAACGGTCCAAGACTATTAGATGCAGAGAATTTAGGAAAATTATTGGGTGTCGATCTGTTTTCGATTAGGGACATAATATTCCATCTCGGAAAAATTTAATGTTTGCGTCTTAACTTCCCCGGACTATTAGCTGTGTGCCATTACTATAATGAAGACTGACTTAATGCTAGTGATTAGTAATATTTCAGGAACTGTGATTTAATCACCGATGTTTAAACATCTGGCGTATAAAAGAGTTACGAAATTACATCAAACGCGAAATGCTACCGTATGCTTAATCACCCACTGTTTTTTTTTAAATTCATATTGATTTTATAATAGTTATTTATGCACGAGTTGCATACAATATTTTTTCTACGTGCAAGCAAAAACCAAAAAATGTGTTATTTAGGTTGCTCTAAAGTCTTTTTTCTACTACCGTGCGTAAAGTACGTACTTTAGACAAACTTTCGAGTGCGTAAAACTTTACTTTACGCACTAGTGCGTAAAGAAAAACTTCCAATTTATATGTAGTTATACCTAGTCTTATAAAAATATAGGTAGGTATAATAAACGGATATTAAATCTGAGTTTATTTTTAAATCAAAGATTGAAACATATAGATTTCAGTAAAGTACATCTAATAATAATTAGTAAATAATTATTGGGTACTGAAAAATAATAGAATAGGGTGCATAGGTAGGTACCTATAAGTTGGCTGTGATTGACCGACATTTCTTCATGCATTGAATCTGACATTTAAAATTTAAATTGAGATCTTCCGACTATACCTAGGGTAAGCAAAAGTACCTATTTATATTTAAGTATTCAACATTTTTAGGAAACTATAATGATGTTATTTTAGATTCTTTTTTAGAAAACGGTACATATTATTATAAAGATGGATTCCTCTGACGATCTCCCAGAAGATTATTTCGCAAATACACCACCAAACATATTAGACATAGCACAGAATGCTTCTTATGATTTATTGCCCCAAAAATCTGTGAATCTATTTTTGTTTATATATAGTGTCCAACAAATTATCAACAGTAAAAGAAAATATATATAGATCTTCAGTTTTTTTTAAATTAAAATTTCGGTAGTAGAAAAAATATTGTATGCAATTCGTGTGCAAACTCCCTTTTTTGACTCATTTGATCGACGCATTCGTCAAAAAAGGGTTACTTTACGCACTTGTTGCATAAATAACTATTTTCTACAGTCGCGCGTAAAATGACTAATTACTATATTCAAATGAAATTGTAAAGTCGACAAATGCCGATGATTGTTACTTTACGGTCTAGCGCAAAAATGGAATCTTTTTCGCTCGCTTATTTAATCAAACCACGCCCTCCGAATTAACTCAATTGTTGAATATTTAACAATTTATCAGATTAAAAATCAAATAAAATTATATGAAAATTGACAAAAATTTTGAAATATGGTCAAAAATGGTCAATAATTGTCAAAAACTGTCAAAAATTTTCAAAAATGGTCAATAATAGTCAAAATCTATCAAAAATTGTCAAAATGGACAATTATTGTCAAAATTGGTCAATAGTTTTCAAAAATTTTGAAAAATGGCCGATAATTGTCAGAAAACATCAAAAATGGTCGATAATTTTGAAAAATTGAAAAAATGGCCAATTATTGTTAAAAATTGTCAAAATTTTGAAAAATAGTTGATAATTGTCAAAAATTGTTAAAGTTTTTGAAATATGGTCAAAAATCGTCAATAATTGTCAAAAATGGTCAAAAATCTGGAAAAATGGTCTAAAATTTTGAAAAATTGTCAAAAATGGTCAAAAACTATCAAAAATGGTTAAAAATTGTCAATTATTTTTAAAAACTGTCAAAAATGGAAAATTATTGTCAAAATTGGTCAATAATTGTTAAAATTTTGAAAAATGGTCGATAATTGTCAAAAACTATCAAAAATTGTCAAAAATTTTGAAAAATTGTCATAATTTTTGGAAAATTGTCAAAAATGGCCAATAATTGTAAAAACTATCAAAAATGGTCAAAAACTGTTAAAAATGAACAATTATTGTTAAAAATTGTCAAAATTTTGAAAAATAGTTGATAATTGTAAAAAATTGTTAAAGCTTTGAAATAAGGTCAAAAATGGTCAATAATTGTTAAAATTTTGAAAAATGGTTAATAATTGCCTAATATTTTCAAAATTTTTCAAAAATTGTCAAAAATGGTCAATAATAGTCAAAAACTATCAAAAATTGTCAAAATGGACAATTATGGTCAAAATTGGTCAATAAGTTTCAAAAATTTTGGAAAATGGCCGATAATTGTAAGAAAACATCAAAAATGGTCAATAATTTTGAAAAATTGAAAAAATGGCCAATTATTGTTAAAAATTGTCAAAATTTTGAAAAATAGTTGATAATTGTTAAAGTTTTTGAAATATGGTCAAAAATCGTCAATAATTGTCAAAAATGGTCAAAAATCTGGAAAAATGGTCTAAAATTTTGAAAAATTGTCAAAAATGGTCAAAAACTATCAAAAATGGTTAAAAATTGTCAATTATTTTTAAAAACTGTCAAAAATGGAAAATTATTGTCAAAATTGGTCAATAATTGTTAAAATTTTGAAAAATGGTCGATAATTGTCAAAAACTATCAAAAATTGTCAAAAATTTTGAAAAATTGTCATAATTTTTGGAAAATTGTCAAAAATGGCCAATAATTGTAAAAACTATCAAAAATGGTCAAAAACTGTTAAAAATGAACAATTATTGTTAAAAATTGTCAAAATTTTGAAAAATAGTTGATAATTGTAAAAAATTGTTAAAGCTTTGAAATAAGGTCAAAAATGGTCAATAATTGTTAAAATTTTGAAAAATGGTTAATAATTGCCTAATATTTTCAAAAATTTTCAAAAATTGTCAAAAATGGTCAATAATAGTCAAAAATTGTCAAAATGGACAATTATGGTCAAAATTGGTCAATAATTTTCAAAAATTTTGGAAAATGGCCGATAATTGTAAGAAAACATCAAAAATGGTCAATAATTTTGAAAAATTGAAAAAATGGCCAATTATTGTTAAAAATTGTCAAAATTTTGAAAAATAGTTGATAATTGTTAAAGTTTTTGAAATATGGTAAAAAATCGTCAATAATTGTCAAAAATGGTCAAAAATCTGGAAAAATGGTCTAAAATTTTGAAAAATTGTCAAAAATGGTCAAAAACTATCAAAAATGGTTAAAAATTGTCAATTATTTTTAAAGACTGTCAAAAATGGACAATTATTGTCAAAATTGGTCAATAATTGTTAAAATTTTGAAAAATGGTCGGTAATTGTCAAAAACTATCAAAAATTGTCAAAAATTTTGAAAAATTGTCAAAAATTTTGAAAAATTGTCAAAAATTTTGAAAAATTGTCAAAAATTTTGAAAAATTGTCATAATTTTTGGAAAATTGTCAAAAATGGCCAATAATTGTCAAAAACTATCAAAAATGGTCAAAAACTGTCAAAAATGAACAATTATTGTTAAAAATTGTCAAAATTTTGAAAAATAGTTGATAATTGTAAAAAATTGTTAAAGCTTTGAAATAAGGTCAAAAATGGTCAATAATTGTTAAAATTTTGAAAAATGGTCAATAATTGTCAAAATTTTGAGAAATGGTCAATAATCGTCAAAAGTTGCCGTTTCCGAACATCGATTTAAACACGTAATTTATAAAATCAATTATTACTATAAAAATCGATTATAAGAAAATAATAATCGATTTATATAAAAATCGATTATTTTTTAACATCCCTAGGCAGTAGATCTTTTTAAGGTTAATCATGATGAATAGTGAAAATGACGATTATTCTAGCACTCCTACTATAACCTAAGATAATATAAAAAACTGTTCTAATTATTAAAAGGGCGACTGCAGAAAAATTTATGTGTGTTTTTCGAGCCTAAATTAAAATTGCCGCGCTACGCTCCGCGTCGCGAGGCAACATTATTTCTCAAGCGGCAATCGGTTACTTTACGCTCTAAATACATAAATAAATATTTTGCACTTGTGTAATAAAGTACTAGTTTTTTCCACAAAATAGAGTTCAATAAAGTTTTGTTTTTTGCATGAACGTAGAAAAAATACTTTTTTCTACATCATTAATAAAAGTGACGTTTTTTAATCGACTTTCGTACATAAAGTATGTTTTTGTTGAACAGTTTAAAAAAGTGACATTAATGTGAGATAAAGTAGTTTTTTGAAAGCTAATTTTAAATATTTCCACTAATGGCTCTGCAGATTGCACTCATCTGTCATTTTACTTAGCGTTTTGTCATCATAAACATTCGAATCGATGCCATTTTTGGTCCATTTAGAGCAACCTAAATAACACATTTTTTGGTTTTTACTTGCTTGTAGAAAAAATAGTGTATGCAACATTTGCATAAAGTGTCTTTTTTCACTCATGGACTTGACGCATTAACCTGTGGCTCATGCGTCAATTTTTGCATTCGTGAAAAAAGCACCACTTTATGCACTTGTTGTATAATAGTTATTTATGATACAAGTGCGTGAAGTGATACTTTTGCGCACGAGTTGCGAAAATGAAAGCACGAGCGTATAGCGAGTGCCTTTTTCGCAACGTGTGCGCAAAAGTACTTCACGCATGAGTATCAAACAATATTTTATCTACGACGACATTAAAAAATATTTTTCAAATTTTGATTGATAAAACACTGATTGTTAAGCTAAATAAACATGGAAGAAGAATCTGATTGCACTCCTCTTGAAATTGCAGAAATTGCGTGCAATGTAACTCAAAACCTGCTTCCGGAAAAGAATAAGAAAGAAAGAAAAAATATACATGAAGTCATATGGCGATTTTTTGGATTGGTGTAACACTAAAAAAATCAAAAATTACACGGAAAATGTTCGTATTGCATATTTCTCGGAAAAGTCAAGCAAATGTCGTTATGGTCCCATTATTCAATGTTAAAACTACCATACATTTAAATTTAAACATTGATATAAACTTATTACCTTCATATATAATTAAGGAAAAATATTTTGCAAAATGAAGATGACGTTTCACACTTCTTAATGACAGTACAAAATTATTACAATTACAGAACCTTTGACAGAACAAGAAAGACAAAATTATCTAAGGTAACTTAATAAATATACAAATAAAAAAATGTGTTAGCCGTCACGGGACGCATGGCAGATGTGAAACATCGAAATTGTATTGTATAAGTTATATATAAACATATATATAATATATATTAGACCATTTTTGACAATTTTTCAAAAAATTTTGACAATTTTTAACAATTATTGACAGTTTTCATAATTTTGGACCATTTTTTCTAATTTTTGACAATTTTGGACCATTTTTTCAAATTTTAACAATTATTGACTATTCTTGACAATTTTTGACCATTTTTGACAAGTTCTGACAATTATTGACCATTTTTCAAAAAATTTGACAATTTTCAACAATTATTGACCCATTTTTGACAGTTTTTTATAATTATTGACCGTTTTTGACAGTTTCTGACAATTATTGACCATTTTTGACAGTTTTTCAACTATTTTGACAATTTTTAACAATTATTGACCATTTTTGACAGTTTCTTATAATTATTGACCATTTTTCAAAATTTTAACAATTATTGACCATTTTTGACAATGTTTAAAAATTTTTGACAATCATTGACCATTTTTTTAGATATTTAACAATTTTTGACCATTTTTCAAAATTTTAACAATTTTTGACAGTCTTTGATAATTTTTGACGATTTTTGATTGGTTTTGACAATTATTGACCGTTTTTGACAATTATTGACCATCAAAAAGAGTGTTATAATGATTATCCCATTTAAAAAGCATTGTACTTTTTCGCACTCTTTTAGGTGTTATAATGAAACTTCCATTTAAAAAGCATTGTTCTTTTTCGCACGCTTTAGATGTATGTAATTTCACGTATTTAGATGAGTTTGTAAATGCTTCATTTTAATGGTGGTCGTAGGTAAATAACTATTTTCCCTTTTCTTCAAAATTCACGAGGTTGTCTCCTTTTAATGACAGTTTACCCAAAATTTGACAGTAGTCTATTAATAGTTAACAGTTGACGTGATTAGTGTTGCGTTTATGAAGTTTTTGAGCTGGAAATTCAAAAAGTCACTGACATAATGAAACTAGCCTCGTAATAGCAGGTTACAAGAGCTATTCTCGCCAATACGAGTAGACGCCATATTTGAAAATAAGATGAGACGATGTAATTAAAAGTTAATTTTCGACATGAAAAAATTGATTTAATGTAAAACGGTTAACGCAATCTAATGCATAAATTCATAATTTTTTTTTAATAACGACCGATATTTCATGATAGTGTTAACTAGTATTAATGAAGTCGTTATGTATCTACCGCCCCATATTAAATTTCATCCCGAGTTTTAAATGGTTAGACCTGAAGCGTAAATTAATTAAACTAGGCGGAAATTGGATGATATATGATACCTTTCGGCCGTTATTAAAGAAAATTGTTTCAAAACGGATAATGATTAGACTCATCACAATTAAAACTTCGAATAATGCACTGATTTATCATCCATCCATGGCTTTTACCCAACAAATTTCGAGGTTATGGAGAATCGGAAAAAATGCAAGCACCGTTACGTTCGTTTTTAATGAAACAAACGAATAGATTCGGTCCATTTCGAGCACAAATTTTCATCAATTTTTACTAATGAACCAAAATTGTAACTCACTGATGAAAGGAGATACAGGATGTATCAGATAAGTTAACAATTTGTTTGAAAATCAATGAAATAATACCATGTCACCAGAGTGACATGGCTCGAGCGTTAGGAGAACAATAGAGCGTTTCCAGGTGACGTCATGTTGTCAGCTGATCACGGACAGCCTTCAGAAAGATGGATGGAAATAGCATTTTTTACTGATTTAAATATAAATCGAGAGTTTTGGTGAATTTGTGTGATAGTGTGTATTAGTTGGGATACTATAATAATTTAAAAGTGTAAAAAAGCAATTGATACGAGTTTTATCGTGTTGTATCACTCGGTTTGAGGTTATATTAGAATTTAGTGTGAAGGTTGTCCGGTGTCAGAAATTCGTCACGATGACGTACTTGGAAAAGGTCAATTCCAACAAAATTTCATATACAAAGCTCCTGACAATAAGGAAAACGGGGAAACACTGAGGGAATATGAAATGTTAATACTTTTAAAACACAAAATTCCAAATAAATCTTTAACTTCATGTAAAGAACTTTACAAAAGCAGTGGCAATTCTGGTCGAAATAACTTTATACTAGAGACAGGATATTATCCGGACGGTTTTAAGATAACCAAAGTCATTCCGATACCGAAAGCGTCACACTCAAGGAGCTGTTTTGTCAACTATAGGCCAATATCTCTCCTTAGCAACTTGGCCAAAATAATTGATAAAGTGATACTGTGTATTTAAATGTGAGCGCGCATACCTAACAACATCAGCACAGCACCGACAAGGCACGTCAACGCCTCAACCACAACACATTTCTCAGAGAGAATATTTTGCGGACGGCGTGCTCGTGGAGTCTTTGTCGACGTCGTACGCTCACTTATCAGCACATTTCGGTTAGTACAGGACAAAACAATATCTCTGACAATATAAAGTGAAGCCTATAGTCGGGTATCGCGGCGGTGCTGATCCCGTGTCGATACGTTTAGTGAACCCATACACAATCGCCAAGTTGACCACTCGACGGTGCTGTGACGATGCTTGTCAGGTGCTGTGCTGTTAAGTGAGTTTTGCTTTGAAAAGAGTTGAAATTCATTTAAACAATAAAATTATTCCGTTCTTAATTAATACGTCCAAAACGGAATATATGGTCCTACGAGGTAAATTTAGGGCCAAAACATAGGATTAAAAACATTTGTAAACGCGTCCAAAAAACAAGCTAATTAATATTATATAAACTATATTAAAACAGTCAATGTTAAAACAAAAATATCCCCTGGAAGATGTTGGTTTCTCTAATTTCTTGACAACATCCATTTCTTTTACACATGATGTGTCCTCAACATTGGGATAGACAAATCCATTATTCTTTCTTCTCAGATACTTCACTACAAACCCATCATCATCTATTTCTATAACCAACATAATGCTTGACAGTTTTCTTAGTCGGGAACGCTACCATCACAAAATCACCATTGGAGGTTTTTTTCTGGTTGCCGATGAGTGAAATAAGTGAAATAAGAGGCAGGTCATCTTCTTCAGTTGAATCTTCCAAAACCTCCGAAATGTTGTTTCTATCCAACATTTCATTCTCCAAAAAACTTTCGATTTCATTTACGTCTTCCAGATTTGCCTGGCTCACAGATGTAGATGGTGCGTTTTATTTATTTGAATTATCACTGTCTTCCAAGTTGTTACTATGCCTCAAAAAGTCATCAGTTTCCACTGATTTGCCACGTTCTACCCTTTCAGGAATTTAATTCAAAAAGCCTTTGAACACTTTTAGAAGCGTAAATATTATACGTTTATTAAAATATTTAGGTGGTACGCAAAAATTTTTCAAAAAGTCAAGTGGTACGCAGGTGCAAAAAGGTTGGGAGCCCCTGCATTAAACTGTTAATACCAAATTGGATAAAATATGAATGAAGATGAATGGGAGAGGGCTTTGAGGCTGTACAAAGGAATGAGATATATGGTTGTATATAGATTAAATCATTTTCAACAAACATTATTTTAGCCTAGGGTAGTTTAAAAAAAAACCTTTAATATGTGACCCTGTTTTTCGCTAGCTTTTCAGGGATAAACCACCATAATCTCTGCGGGAATGACAACTGTTAGGTTCGGCCGGATCGATTGTAGATCATGAACAACGATAGCATGCGGTGCGTGAGAGGGCCATTCGGAAAAAAGTTGCAGACGATGGAGCATTTGCTACGGCTATTGGTTATTCTTTGTTGTAAATAATGTAAATAGCTATTTTGTCTGCAACATTCTTTTACATTGTATGTAGATAATTAATGACTAATAAAGATTTATTTATTATTATTAATTTGTATGTTTGCAGAATCTTGTCTTTTACTAAAACCTAAGTAAGTATTCAGAGTGTATTTACTCGACTGTCGAAGAAGGGTTATGTTTTCCGAGTCCATTTCTCTGACATTCTGTATAGTCTAATTGGTTTGACTGATTTCATCATATGAGGTGTCATTCGATTATAAAATCAAAAGAGAAAGTATAATAATATGCACATCATTCACTGAGACCTAAAACATCTATTATACCCTTTCTTCTCCCTCCTCTTGTTGGTTCCCGAGGAGAGTCTCAGAGACTAGTAGTTCTCCTAGTCCTATTTCCTGGAGGAATTTTACAATATCCATTATCCAAAGACTTCAGTTTAGGTAAGTGTCCCTTTTCTATCCAGTAGTCCATTCCACAGAATCTACATTCTTCTTCCTCCACTAGCCCATTGAGGCGGCAGTATCCTTTTAGGAAAAATGTCAAAACTTTGAGTGAAGTCTCACTCTGGCTTAGCCATTGATTTGTTCTCACTTGGTTGTAGTTTTCCCGGAGTAACTTTGATTGTCTTAGCCCTACTAAATTTTTCCAATAGTCAGGTTTGCTCTTTTATTTGCTGTTGTTTATTCCTTCCCATATTTTAAACATTAGTGCTGATACCGCAAAGGGTTCCCGCTCCCAAAACGGTGTTTCATCCCTTCTTTTTTTCTAGTTCAGTTTGCAAGAGCCCAGAGTAAGGTGATGATGTTGTTCTTACCCAGTTTATCGAGTTTTTCTAGGCATTTTAGAAATTATTACTCAACAACTCGGTGCTTTAATGGCTGCTTGACTAACCGACATAATAACAATCCTTTGCCTTCTATATCCTTTATGGAGTGAATTTTCACTTAAACTATGCTTAAGGTTTTTCCCAAGGCTTTCAGAGCAGTGTTGCGACGATTTGAATCAGGTCGACCTTTTTGATCAGCCTACGTACAGTACCTATAGACGTTTTCCTGGAATACTGTCGTTGTTGGTGGAACTGTTCTTGGACCGTCGCTAAGATTAATTCGTCCGCGTTTAAATTCTCCATGCCAACGAGAAGTTATCGATTGATATGGTGCTTCATTGCCGAAAACAGAAACCAACTTGGCAAGGCATTTTTGTTGAGAAAACTTTTTTGCGTGAAAATTTTCCGTGAAGTGTAGGGTTTGAGTACTAATTAAACATCCAGAAATTTCACACACCTAATCGCCATTTTGGCCCCGAAGTTCCAAAAATTGGTTTCCCGCCAATATCTCCTAAAATATGGCATTTAGAGAATTTTTATATAGGGGAAAAATGAAGGTCAGGCCATTATCTACAAAAATGGTCCCATGATTTTTGCTGAAAACTCGATAGTTTTCGAGATCATGGCTGTCAAGCGGGATCCTTACGTTGAGCTCCCGCTCCGGAGTCGAAAGAGCGCGTTCTTTGCACTTACTCATGACCGGGCGAACAAATTATTCAATATCTCGGGTAAAAATGCATATTTTTTTACGACTCAAAATTCATATGAAAGGGGAAATCCACAGCTATCATATCCGATTGTTCAAGGACCATTTTTATATTTCCACCATATTTATAAAATGAGTCAAAGATTTTGTAATAACTTTTTTTTCGAGTGTCGAGAAATTACTCATATTTTTCTTAATAATAGACATTTACTCTCGATTTTTTGTTATCACGGGTCCTTTAAAGGTCTTTATTGATCTCAGATAATTTTATTGGCCATCTTTCTTGCCCCTTGATTTTTCAGTTGGTGTTTTCATTTCTAAATTTTTGCTGTTTTTCGAGGTTGGGAATATTTTGCGAACAATCACTGTCTAAAAGTTTGTACATTATCGGATTGTCTTCCAAGATACTTCATTTTAAAGCTGGAAATTTCTCCTTTTTCGTTGTGCCCTCATTTGTTTTCTCGAGTTTAGTGGTTTTTCAGAAATCCATGAACCGCGTTTTTGCCAAAAATATTCATGTTGCGAAAAAAATCATGAGGACTATTTTCGTAGATAATGAACTACTCTTCATTTTTCCCCTATATAAAAATTCTCTAAATACCATTTTTTAGGAGATATTGGCGGAAAACCAATTTTTGGAATTTTGGGGCCGGGAATACCCTACCAAAATGGCGATGAGGTGTGTGAAATTTCGGGATGTTCAATTACTAGTCAAACCCTACCCTTCACGGAAAATTCATGGACCGGCAGGATTTTTGTACGCTTTCTCTACTTTTCATCCTTTTTTTACTGGACTATATAGAAAGCGTGAAATGGCACTTTTTTAACCCTTTACTAATAGACCGTTTTAACGGAAGACATCTTGTGGTAGCGGCGACCGTTGTCCACCTATAGATTTATATAGTAATTAATAGAAGCTAACTGTAATTTTAAAAGGAAACTGTAACTTAGGGCTTGGACAGCTGTGCCTAAGCTTACGGCAACGGTATATTTCTTCTCTTTTTTTAAGGACTCGTTAAGGGAATAAGGACGATTTTTTTCGGACCTTTCAAAATCTTCTTCGAGTAAACGAGGTACCTATGAACGAGGTCACATTTCTTCTTTTTTCATGTTTTATCTTCTCTACTTGTATGAGTGATTCGTTTTGTCTTATTTTTTTTGTCACAAATTTCTAATTAATTTTTGTGTAATCAGTCACTGTCTCAAGTTTGTAATTATTTTCAAAATACAGGATATAACAGAAAAAATTATGAGTACAAGGTAAGTATGCATCACCTTTTGTTTAGTAGGTATACCTATCCATCAAACCCTCTGCTGTGGTGAATATTTATATATAAAAAACACCTAGTCTACCTATTCTATTTCTAATTTTTTTATTGTTTTTAGTGGTTATTTGAAATGTTGTATGAATTCGTGTCCCAATACTTCTAGAATGATGTCTTTACACAGATTTCCTAGAAACAGAACAATGGCATTAGTTTGGATGAGTAAACTTAATATAACCACTGATTCCGACAGATATTTTACGAAGAGGATTTGTCATATGCATTTTTTAGTTTTGCAGGAATCTTTGCAAACCAAAAAGTATGGTAAGATATTCTTTGAATAGGTAGCATATTTTTCACATGAATGTTATCATTAGAAGTTTTTATTGTTTCAGAAACAAACCAAATTTATGAAGAGCATTCCTATTCATGTGTTGGAAGTATAGACAAACATAAAAACCAATTTAAAAATTTACAAATTTACTCCATAAGTTGGAAACAGAGAATGCTGAATTAAAACTAAAACTAGAGGGTGCTGAAAAATATAAAAGTGTTTGGAAAACTCATACCTTCTAAATTTTTATACCGGATTTGACGAACCTGATAGGTACAAAATGTTTACGAGCATAATTATTAAGCAAGGGAACATACTTCTCCAACAAAATAATCCTGGATACAAATTAAGTTTATGTAGTTTGGACGTTGATACACAAATATTTATTGTTCTCAGCAGGCTTCGAGTTGGACTTCTAGTTGTGGACCTGGTCAATAAATACAATATTTCTCCAGCCACAATAACAAATATTTTTAGGTGTTGGGTAAATGTTATGTATGTTTATTTTAAACAAATACCAATGTGGGCTAGTGAGCAGATAATAAAAGAAAATTTGCCTGACTGTTTTAAACAAAAATACCACAAAACCAGAATTATTTTAGATGCAACAGAAATATTTATCCAGACACCTAGCGACTGCATTGTGCAGTTTTCTACATATTCCGAATATAAGTCACACAACACTGCAAAAGGATTAATTGGCATGAGTCCAAATGGATTTATCACATTTATTTCAGAATTATATCCAGGAAGGATATCAGATAAAGAAATTGTATTGTCAAGTGGGATATTAAGTAAGCTGGAGCCTGGATGGGGTGTCATGGCCGATAGAGGATTTACTATTGAACAAGAACTGAGAAATGTTGGTTGTGATTTAAATATCTCCCTTTTGCAAAAAACGTCAACGTCTTCCAATTTAATGAAGAAGAAGAACATCGTACTAGAGATATAGCAAGTAAGTAATTCAAAAAAATAAAAAGACAGGTGCTATCTTCATTTTTTCTAAGTGGTTGGTATACAGGTTGTTCCAAAATTAGAGGTCAATATTTTAATAGTGTATTGTAGAAGTGAAAATAGGATATCTCATCACTTCTCATTCAGAGAAAAATTACACCGATACACAGTTATTTTTCTAAATAAGTTTTATATTTTTTTTGTAGGTCTCCGCATTCATATTGAACGGCTTATAAGGAATGTAAAAAAAATAGAATTTTACATGGTAATGTTCCAAACTCCATATGTGATCAACTTAACCAAATATGGTTTATATGCTGCATATTAAATAATTTTACGGGTCTTCCTAAAAAAATAAAAAACAAATTATTTATTATACTTGTTTTATTTTATCCTCACAATTTTACCTTGTTATCAGTGATTTTTTAAAGTGAATAAAATAAAAGAGGGCTAATGGTGGTAAGTAAGTGGAAACTCAAAGTTCTTCATCAAATAATATGTTCTGAACAAACATATTTGTACCAGCATCCACTAATAAATGGCAATTCGTTAAGCCAGTTAAAGCCATTTGTCCTTGGATTTGAACAAAATATTCGTGGTTTGTCTTAAGTGATATTCTTTTTGTTTCATCGTACATCAGATATGTGGCTAGATCTCTTTCAATGCACTCCTTTATGTTCAAATTTTGTATTAGTCCTCCTTTTACCAATGTTTTTACTTCAAGTAGATGGTGTTGCTTTTTTCGCGGTCATAAATTAATCTGTCTGGTGAAGCTGCTAGGAAAGGCAATCCAGGGTTAACACAAAGTCCACAATTAAAAATTTCAAAATTAGGATTTTCTGCAGCATATTTGTCCACAGCTTTTTTTTCATTGTCCAACACTAGTTTCATTGTCGCAGTTTGAAAATTTCTTTTAGGACAAATTCTTTTAATAAATAGATCATTCACAGGAGCTTTTCTTCTAATGATTTCTTTAAATTTACTGCTGGTCAACCTTTTTGCTCTTTCTACATACCATTTCGTGCAAGAGCTTTGGGTTCTTGTCTCTTTTTCTAAATTGTGTGCTTCATCTAAGCTTATATTACAATATTTTAACATATTTTCATTTAAATCGTATGCATTTAGAATGTCCAAAAATTCTTCCTGCCACATAATTGTAAGTGGTAAGTTAAGTTGGTTGCTATCGTTAGTATCCTCATTTTCACAAATATTTAATGGAAGTGGTGTAAAATGGTGGCTTTGTAACACTTTATAAAAGAAATTTAAATTATTTTCTTTTAATTGGCCCGAATGTTCTTCTAAAGTGGTAGCATCTAACACTTGAGTCTTCATGTGCACTGACAATTTATTTTTTCTATTTTCTAATCTTTTTAATGTTTTTTGTCGGGTTTTAAAGGATCGTGTTTCACAAATTTGAATTCTTGAAATGGTTTGATTTCAAACAGAGCTGTGGAACCCTTTCCCCATTCTGCTGCCTTAGAGGTACAAGCTATCTATTCTTCAATAAATTTTTTTTCACAACGGACAAAATCCAACATTTGCCATAATATTACAAACACATGTTTGCATCTGCCCAATATTCCACCAATACAATTGCATTTGCCCCAAATCACATTTCCATTATTGTCAATAAGAACTACTGAATTATATACATTTTAATATATGTATTTTTATCATCAGTATAATGAAGTAAAATGTTTTGTACTTTGTTTGCTTTGAACATCTTATAGCCCAAGTGATTGGGTCTATTAACATCATCGTCAGCCTTATTTTTAAATAATAAGATATTCTCCTCCTTAAAATGGTTGGGATATTTCGACAAATTTTTTGTCCATGGCCCCTTTGGAATACTGAAACAAAAACTTATTGAATTCTACTAATTGTATTTTATCTTTGTTAACATTTTTTTTTCCATATTGTTAAAGGCACGAGTCGAAAACTCACTAAAAAATACAAAACTGGCACTTAGTGTCCTTGAGATGCTGTAGATTAAAAATATATACAAAAATTCTAAACAGTAAACACTGAATGAAGAGCAATCAAATAAGTAATAAAATAGTCGCAACAGCAAGCAATACAATTCTGAACAAAAACTAAACACGGGTATCAAAAACACAACACACCAAACAACGCTAAATGGCTAAAATCGTAAACACAGATTGATCGTAGATAAAATCAGAATACATAACCACAGAACTGGTAGATCAACAAGATTACGTTAAAAGTGACACTGTTTGTTGTCTCGACGAGACCTTAAAAAAAGAAGAAATATACCGTTGCCGTAAGCTTAGGCACAGCTGTCCAAGCCCAAAGTTACAGTTTCCTTTTAAAATTACAGTTAGCTTCTATTAATTACTATATAAATCTATAGGTGGACAACGGTCGCCGCTACCACAAGATGTCTTTCGTTAAAACGGTCTATTGTATGCTAAAAATTGTATAATAAAAAAGGGTGCAGAAATTGCAATTTTATATTGGGTGCAGCAGAAGAAAAAATATGATAGGTTTAAACAAACTCAACCAAACTATTGATATGATATGATTTTCAGCCTCTACGGTATTCCTACTTTAATTCCAATGACAAAGTAAACAAAACAAAATAATTTCAAAGTTTTTCTGTATTCGTTTTATACTGCGTATATTCACAGAACTAAAATTAGCTCGAAAATTATCCAATACTTGATAACCCACAATAGGGTTTTTTAAGAAGGGAAGTCTTCAATTTTAAATACCATTAAATGGCTTGTATAAACCCATTTGCGTTATTTACCTTAGACAGTATAATCAATCAATCAATTCAGTTGTCGGTTATAAGTAAGCAATTGTCTCAAAAACCATTTAGTTAATGGTCTGGAACTGACAATGAGAAACTCCACGCACCCACCAACTTCTTATTTGTTAAACGGCTTTTAAACAAAAACTCTTTTGTAAAAAGTATTGTTATTAAATGACCATTATTTAATTTACTTCTTTATTGTGTATCTTTAGAAACGTTTAATTTGTGCCAATTTTAAAAATGGATAATCCTCATTTTCTGATACGAGGGTTGTCTTTTAATTGTTGAATATAACAACATAGTTGGCTTGGCGCCTGTCAACAAGTATCCAATGTCAAAGTTAATTGTCATGTTTATAGTCTGTTTGAAATAGACAGAGTGATAAAACCTAATTTTACACGCAAAACCCTTACCGGGTGGGCAACCAAAACTCCAGAATTTTTACATTGTAATTCACATCTTTATTCTTTTATTTGCCTACCCAACCCTCTACAACGCCGGTATACAATAGAAATTCCATCTTCGGGTCACTTGTAATTGCAGGCATAGCCGTACATTTAGGTAGAGCTAGGGATATTAAATGAAAAACATGATTGCGCAAAGACTAGTCATAAAATTCAATATCAATTAATAATAATACAATTCAATAATAATAATAATCAACTATTTTTATATTAATATGATTCGAACACGAAATATTGGTTATCGTAAAATGAAAAATCCGATGAATTTTCATCTGGTCCGAACTTTATAACTATGGTCTGTTTCATTAAATTGTCTAATTTCCACATTTGCTGCTCTTCTTTGACTAAATATTCTATGCATTTTCGCCATCTTCAAAATGTACACGAACATCTTTCACTTTATATGTGGTATTTTTCCTTGCCACCAATCCTTCAACAGAATTACCTAATAAATAATTCGTGAGTGAGTTTTGGCCATATTACATGTTGAATTTTATATCTGAAAAGGTTTCTTGGCGAAATTACCTATAATAAAATGAGTTTATAGCCTTTTTTGGCCAAATTACCAACACCCTTCCTATCAGGTCAAGATACATGGTTGACTACAATAAAAGTATATGTCCATTACAGGCCAGATTCTAATAACTATCTTCTAGGTATAAATAGATCTATAAATCTATAAATGAAAAGATGATAAGCAACGGCTCTCTAATGTCGAAACCCAAATAAGCTATTATTGATTCAGAACCATTTTTCGTGAAAAGAACTTCACACGGTTTTAGGATATTGCTTATATAATATAAAAATCAGAATTATTTACATTTTTAGAATCACAAGCAGGTACGTCCTTGGAATGGTAATTTTACAAGGGTTAATTGCTCTCTGCCTTTTTCAAATACAGTATAGTTAATTTAACGCAAAAATTTCAGACCGCTTCGTTGTAAACTGTACCTAAACTGAATTTTTAAAGTTGACAAGTCAGTCGAAAAATGGGATTAAGCCGAGAAATTTCCTAAAAAAAGTCCCAACTCCCGGAACTGTAGGACCAATATTTATAATACTTCAGACCTTTAATGAATAAATATTATTTGAACTCATTAAATATCAAAATTAAGAACTGAAAAGATTCGGGCGCCTTCAGGATAGATCAATGAACAATAATCCGCGGTACAAAAGTTTTTATCGCGATTTTTCAATTAGTTATCCATTAGTTAATTAACAATTTTTTGTAGCACGAACATTAACATTGCAAATGCGATAATTGTTAAACTATTAATCTGAGATTTCCTTTAGTGGAACTATTTTTCAAATGCCTTAGAATAGATTCCCGTTGAAAAAATTAAAAAATTGTTAATTTTCGCTTTGATATTAACAATTTACTTAGGTTAAAAATTATAAAGCTTCATTAAACATAGAAAAAACATTTTTTTTATAATATTACTAAACGACGAAATAAAATAATTTAATTTGTTTAAATCTCCATTATATTTTGTACTGATATTCAATTTAAAATTAGTGACGCGTTTCGCTACTCAGTAGCTTTATCAAACTAAAGAAACGCGACATCAGTTCAAAATATAATAGAGGGAGATTTAAACAAATAAAATTGTTTTATTTCATATCTTCATCAAGTAAAAGCCTCATCTATTCAATTTATAATATTACTATTGAATCTTTTTTCAAATTTGCAAAATCTCAAAAAGTTTTTGAGATATTCGCAAAAAACCAAACCCCCTTTTTTTCACTTAATTGTTTATAACTTTTGCAATTTTTGCGAGCGGCCCTTGAATTTTCTCAAAAAACGTCTACAGGCCATTCCGAATCGAATGACACCTCAATCATAATTTTCGGAGAATCAAGCAGAGACGAATTTGACTGCTCCAAATATTCACAATTTAAAACAAAAATTCACATTAGTCAACCACCAAACAATTGCGTTTGGAATATTCACATAGCGAAATAAAACTAAAATATATAATATTAATTTTTGTTAATATTATGGTGTACATTTTCCAATTCAGTCATTATAAATTCATTAGTTGTAATTTGCTGGAGGAGTTTAATTTAAATATTCCAAAAATTATTTTGATTTTATTAAGGGAATTGTGCCCGAGATGGCATACTTGCTGGGTTGGCATAGTCGCTATTTAATGTACATTTTGAATTACGCGCCTTTTGTTGCGCCCCCTTAAAGCCACCGGCTCAAACAAATTATTGCGTTAATCGGAAGCAGGTCAGTTGTCTTTGAGTGGTCGAAAAGTACGTTTGTCACATTTTTGTTTATCCAAAATATTTTTAAGTGTCGTTCGCAGATAGTTTGGTGGGTAACGGGAGGGACTTGAAGGTATGTTATTGTAACTTTCAGATAGATAATTTATTGAATATTATATCTAAGTTATCAAATACCTAGTTTAAAATATTTTTTAGTAAAAATTGTATTATTTAAAAATAACCGTTAATTTTATGAGATGGCATACAACTATTTTTATAAGATGGCATGGTATGCCATCTCAGCAACTCAATTATTAATTGGAAATCGTTATGTATTTTTTTTAGGGACATATCTCCCTCCTGCTCTCATATTTCCAAGAAAAAACATGAAAGCTGAATTAATGGATGGAGCACCTGTTGGATCTGTGGCATTTACCCTGGAAAATGGGTACATGAATAGTGACATATTTCCTAAATGGTTGAAGCACTTTGCGAAATATGCCAAACCATCAAAGCAAAATAAAGTCTTGCTGTTATTGGATGGACACACTAGCCATAAAACCTTAGATGCACTTGTATATGCTAAAGAAAATGGCATAATTATTTTTTTTCCCCCACATTGTACCCAACGTCATGACAAACTCGGTGCCAAGTTTCCAATCTACCAAGGTCTATAACGAAAAGACCAATGAAAATTTAGTTTTACCAGGTCCCTCATCATGTTCTCAAAACATATTTCCAGGAACAAATATTGACCAATCAATTGGGGAAATTTCACGAATGCCAAAAGTCGCAGTGATACTGGGACGAAAAAGAAGAAAAGAGTCATATGGTAATCTAACAACAACTCCTGAAATTGAAAAATGAGGAAGCACAAAAGAAAGAAGGGATGATAAGAAATACGGAGAGAACTATGAATAAGAAATGTGTTATAGAGGATGAGAATGAAGATGAGCAAGCCGAGGGTTTTGACGTAGGAGATGTCCTAGATGAGGAGGACTCGCCTTGCATTTATTACAACGAACTTTACTCCTGGTCTCTATCAAGGGAATTATGGTTCCAGGGTCACATCTGTAAGAAATGGGCCCATGCAGAATGTGCTGGAGAAAGACAAAAATGTTCAAATGTGAAATTTGTACCTAGTTTTATATTGTTTTTAATACTATGCCATCTCATCAATAGTTACTTTCATGAGATGATGGCATACCATGCTTCTTTTTTAAAATATACTTTTTCGTTTGTTAATAGAAAAACCGTTTAGGTTTTGTGAAAACTTACTTTATTTATTCCATTTTTATATATTTCCTACATAAAAATATAAATTAAAAAATTATAGTACCCAAAAAAAAAGTATGCCATCTCAGGCACACTTCCCCTATTTATACAGGGCTGTAGAAAAAATATTGTAAGTATGCTACATATGCAAAAAGTGTAATTTTTTCACTCATGGAAAATCAACTTTTTCATTCATGGAAATAGTACCACTTTATGCACTAGTTGCATAAATTAATTTTATAACGTTTCCAAGTTTTTTATTTCATCTAATCGTTCTACTTAAAAAAGACAATTATTGACAGTTTTGTTTACGAAACTTGGACTAATAAAAAAATGTTTACCGTCCTCCTGCACTTAACCTAATTTAAATAACATAAACATGTTAATTTTATGCACTAGAATAAAGAACCAATTGAAGTTATCATTTCTAAAGCATCTTGTATAATTTAAAATGAAATGAATTTAAGATGAAGTAGGCTTCAATCACTACATTCTGCATCTTGAACTGGTAACTTAACCTCATTGACCCGTCCCCTGCTCAACGAGGCACGTAGTAGTTTATGTAGTACTATTAATAAACGAATATAAAGCCAACAACACCGTTCATTCATGTAGAGGCAAGATTTTGCTACATCTCTCACTCACCCTCCCAGCCAACGAACGAGGGTAGTTACTAAATAAAGAGAGAGGACAATACAAGAAAAAATTCTCTAAAACCGGCTACGGAAACTTTTGCACATGATTATTTAAGAATTGATTACTTAAACTAGGACTAATTTTTGATTTAATTTGTTTCGCTTACCTTTATTTCTGATTGCGAGGTACAATTTCGGGAAGAATCGGTAAATTTTTCGGGATACACACACATTCACTAAGTCTCGAGCACTACCCTTTCATATCGTTCTATGAACGTACACTGTCAAGTTTCAGATGATGTTCGGTCTTTTTGCCCCTCCTAAAACAGCTGCTTTTTCAATAATAAACAACCGGTGCAGACGACAGCGGCAGCTAGTGGCGAAACTTTACACTTCTTTCTTCGTTCTGCAATCGTTTTATAGATTTCTATTAATATGGTGCTTAAAATATAATGTTACCTGCAAGTTATTGTGTCCACTGCAGAATCCTGTTTTGAGTTAGAAAGTAGATAGGTTTACTTCAATTAAGCATTCTGCTACAACAAAAGTAATTTTGAAGAAAATTATTCAAATTTAACATTACAAGAAAATTGAATTATGTGGTTCGAATTTTTATTTCAAGAGTTACCATAGGGAAGAAAAGTTAAATAAATAAACATTTAAAAATAAATAATTTATTATGAAAGGTGTTTCTATGGATGTTTGTTATTGTCAGACATTGAGTGTTTTCGTTTTCTCGTGTTTTTTGCAATTTTAACTTAATAAAGTTTGAGAGAACAGGGATAGTCGTTGTAAACGATCGGTATTTCTTGCTTTAAATAACAAACTCAATGAGAAAAAAAATGTTATTAGGGAATATGCAATTGAAGCAATTTAAGCATGATATTTAATAAAAGAGTACAATTTTTTATTAGGCAGATCAAACTATCAAGACAAGGAAATATAGAAAACAAATTAATTGAAAAAAAATTATCTTTATTTTGCTACAGTAATGCTATATCGATATCGCTCCTTGAAAATTAACAACTTTCTTTTATTATTGTAATGCCATGTATCGATGTGCCTCGTTTAAAATTTGAACAAAGGTTGATAATATAAAATAGTCTTCCATATTCAAAATTCACTGACAAACGTTACGAGGGTCGAAAAAATTGAAAACTAGGAATTTTTTAAAAAAAATTACAACTTTCTTTTTTACTGTAATACCATATATCATTGTCTCGCGTTTAAATTTTCTACAAAGGTTCATAATATAATAGTCTTCCATATTCCATATTCAAATTTCGTTTAAAAACGTTACGAGGGTCGAGAAAAATGGAAAATGTGAATTTTTAAAAAAAATTTACAACTTTCTTTTTATTACTGTGATTCCATATATCGATGTCTCGCGTTTAAATTTTGTAAAAAGGTTGATAACATAATAGTCTTCCATATTCCATATTCATAATTCGCTGACAAACGTTACGAGGGTCGAAAAAATTGAAAACTAAGAATTTTTAAAAAAAATTTACAACTTTCTTTTTATTACTGTGATTCCATATATCGATGTCTCGCGTTTAAATTTTGTACAAAGGTTGATAACATAATAGTCTTCCATATTCCATATTCATAATTCGCTGACAAACGTTACGAGGGTCGAAAAAATTGAAAACTAAGAATTTTTAAAAAAAATTTACAACTTTCTTTTTATTACTGTGATTCCATATATCGATGTCTCGCGTTTAAATTTTGTACAAAGGTTGATAACATAATAGTCTTCCATATTCCATATTCAAGTTTTGTTTACAAACGTTACGAGGGTCGAAAAAAATGAAAAATGTGAATTTTTAAAAAAAATTTACAACTTTATTTTTATTACTGTGATTCCACATATCGATGTCTCGCGTTTAAATTTTCTACAAAGGTTGATAACATGATAGTCTTCCATATTCCATATTCAAAATTCTCTGACAAACGTTACGAAGGTCGAAAAAATTGAAAACTAGGAATTTTTTTAAAAAATTTACAACTTTCTTTCTTACTGTAATACCATATACCATTGTCTCGCGTTTAAATTTTCTACAAAGGTTGATAACATAATAGTCTTACATATTCCATATTCAAATTTCGCTTACAAACGTTACGAGGGTCGAAAAAAATGAAAAAAGTGAATTTTTAAAAAAAATTTACAACTTTCTTTTTATTACTGTAATTCCACTTATCGATGTCTCGCGTTTAAATTTTCTACAAAGGTTGATAACATGATAGTCTTCCATATTCCATATTAAAATTTCGCTTACAAACGTTACGAGGGTCGAAAAAAAATGAAAAATATGAATTTTAAAAAAAAATTTACAACTTTCTTCTTATTACTGTGATTCCACATATCGATGTCTCGACCCTCGTAACGTTTGTCAGCGAAATTTGAATATGGAATATGGAAGACTATTATATTATGAACCTTTGTAGAAAATTTAAACGCGAAACATCGATATATGGAATCACAGTAATAAAAAGACCGTTGTAAATTTTTTTTTTAAATTCATATTTTTCATTTTTTTCGACCCTCGTAACGTTTGTCAGCGAATTACGAATATGGAATATGGAAGACTATTATGTTATCAACCTTTGTACAAAATTTAAACGCGAGACATCGATATATGGAATCACAGTAATAAAAAGAAAGTTGTAATTTTTTTTTTAAATTCATTTTTTTCGACCCTCGTAACGTTTGTCAGCGAAATTTGAATATGGAATATGGAAGACTATTATATTATCAACCTTTTTACAAAATTTAAAGGCGAGACATCGATATATGGAATCACAGTAATAAAAAGAAAGTTGTAAATTTTTTTTTTAAATTCATATTTTTGGTGTTTTTCGATCCTCGTAACGTTTGTCAGCGAATTATGAATATGGAATATGGAAGACTATTATGTTATCAACCTTTTTACAAAATTTAAACGCGAGACATCGATATATGGAATCACAGTAATAAAAAGACAGTTGTAAATTTTTTTTTTTTTAAATTCATATTTTTCATTTTTTTCGACCCTCGTAACGTTTGTCAGCGAATTATGAATATGGAATATGGAAGACTATTATGTTATCAACCTTTGTACAAAATTTAAACGCAAGACATCGATATATGGAATCACAGTAATAGAAAGAAAGTTGTAAATTTTTTTTTATTCATATTTTTCATTTTTTTCGACCCTCGTAACGTTTGTCAGCGAATTATGAATATGGAATATGGAACACTATTATGTTATCAACCTTTTTACAAAATTTAAAGGCGGGACATCGATATGTGGAATCACAGTAATAAGAAGAAAGTTGTAAATTTTTTTTTATTCATATTTTTCATTTTTTTCGACCCTCGTAACGTTTGTCAGCGAATTATGAATATGGAATATGGAAGACTATTATGTTATCAACCTTTTTACAAAATTTAAAGGCGAGACATCGATATATGGAATCACAGTAATAAGAAGAAAGTTGTAAATTTTTTTTTATTCATATTTTTCATTTTTTTCGACCCTCGTAACGTTTGTCAGCGAATTATGAATATGGAATATGGAAGACTATTATGTTATCAACCTTTTTACAAAATTTAAAGGCGAGACATCGATATATGGAATCACAGTAATAAGAAGAAAGTTGTAAATTTTTTTAAAAAATTCATATTTTTCATTTTTTTCGACCCTCGTAACGTTTGTCAGCGAATTATGAATATGGAATATGGAAAACTATTATGTTATCAACCTTTTTACAAAATTTAAAGGCGAGACATCGATATATGGAATCACAGTAATAAGAAGAAAGTTGTAAATTTTTTTAAAAAATTCATATTTTTCATTTTTTTCGACCCTCGTAACGTTTGTCAGCGAATTATGAATATGGAATATGGAAAACTATTATGTTATCAACCTTTTTACAAAATTTAAAGGCGAGACATCGATATATGGAATCACAGTAATAAAAAGAAAGTTGTAATTTTTTTTTTAAAATTCATATTTTTCATTTTTTTCGACCCTCGTAACGTTTGTCAGCAAATTATGAATATGGAATATGGAAGACTATTATGTTATCAACCTTTTTACAAAATTTAAAGGCGGGACATCGATATGTGGAATCACAGTAATAAAAAGAAAGTTGTAATTTTTTTTTAAAATTCATATTTTTCATTTTTTTCGACCCTCGTAACGTTTGTCAGCGAATTATGAATATGGAATATGGAAGACTATTATGTTATCAACCTTTTTACAAAATTTAAACTCGAGACATCGATATATGGAATCACAGTAATAAAAAGAAAGTTGTAATTTTTTTTTTTAAATTCATATTTTTCATTTTTTTCGACCCTCGTAACGTTTGTCAGCGAATTATGAATATGGAATATGGAAGACTATTATGTTATCAACCTTTTTACAAAATTTAAAGGCGAGACATCGATATATGGAATCACAGTAATAAAAAGAAAGTTGTAATTTTTTTTTTAAAATTCATATTTTTCATTTTTTTCGACCCTCGTAACGTTTGTCAGCAAATTATGAATATGGAATATGGAAGACTATTATGTTATCAACCTTTTTACAAAATTTAAAGGCGGGACATCGATATGTGGAATCACAGTAATAAAAAGAAAGTTGTAATTTTTTTTTAAAATTCATATTTTTCATTTTTTTCGACCCTCGTAACGTTTGTCAGCGAATTATGAATATGGAATATGGAAGACTATTATGTTATCAACCTTTTTACAAAATTTAAACTCGAGACATCGATATATGGAATCACAGTAATAAAAAGAAAGTTGTAATTTTTTTTTTAAATTCATTTTTTTCGACCCTCGTAACGTTTGTCAGCGAATTATGAATATGGAATATGGAAGACATTATGTTATCAACCTTTTTACAAAATTTAAAGGCGAGACATCGATATATGGAATCACAGTAATAAAAAGAAAGTTGTAAATTTTTTTTTTAAATTCATATTTTTGGTGTTTTTCGATCCTCGTAACGTTTGTCAGCGAATTATGAATATGGAATATGGAAGACTATTATGTTATCAACCTTTTTACAAAATTTAAACGCGAGACATCGATATATGGAATCACAGTAATAAAAAGACAGTTGTAAATTTTTTTTTTTTTAAATTCATATTTTTCATTTTTTTCGACCCTCGTAACGTTTGTCAGCGAATTATGAATATGGAATATGGAACACTATTATGTTATCAACCTTTTTACAAAATTTAAAGGCGAGACATCGATATATGGAATCACAGTAATAAGAAGAAAGTTGTAAATTTTTTTTTATTCATATTTTTCATTTTTTTCGACCCTCGTAACGTTTGTCAGCGAATTATGAATATGGAATATGGAAGACTATTATGTTATCAACCTTTTTACAAAATTTAAAGGCGAGACATCGATATATGGAATCACAGTAATAAGAAGAAAGTTGTAAATTTTTTTAAAAAATTCATATTTTTCATTTTTTTCGACCCTCGTAACGTTTGTCAGCGAATTATGAATATGGAATATGGAAAACTATTATGTTATCAACCTTTTTACAAAATTTAAAGGCGAGACATCGATATATGGAATCACAGTAATAAGAAGAAAGTTGTAAATTTTTTTAAAAAATTCATATTTTTCATTTTTTTCGACCCTCGTAACGTTTGTCAGCGAATTATGAATATGGAATATGGAAAACTATTATGTTATCAACCTTTTTACAAAATTTAAAGGCGAGACATCGATATATGGAATCACAGTAATAAGAAGAAAGTTGTAAATTTTTTTAAAAAATTCATATTTTTCATTTTTTTCGACCCTCGTAACGTTTGTCAGCGAATTATGAATATGGAATATGGAAAACTATTATGTTATCAACCTTTTTACAAAATTTAAACGCGAGACATCGATATATGGAATCACAGTAATAAAAAGAAAGTTGTAATTTTTTTTTTTAAATTCATATTTTTCATTTTTTTCGACCCTCGTAACGTTTGTCAGCAAATTATGAATATGGAATATGGAAGACTATTATGTTATCAACCTTTTTACAAAATTTAAAGGCGGGACATCGATATGTGGAATCACAGTAATAAAAAGAAAGTTGTAATTTTTTTTTAAAATTCATATTTTTCATTTTTTTCGACCCTCGTAACGTTTGTCAGCGAATTATGAATATGGAATATGGAAGACTATTATGTTATCAACCTTTTTACAAAATTTAAACTCGAGACATCGATATATGGAATCACAGTAATAAAAAGAAAGTTGTAATTTTTTTTTTAAATTCATTTTTTTCGACCCTCGTAACGTTTGTCAGCGAATTATGAATATGGAATATGGAAGACTATTATGTTATCAACCTTTTTACAAAATTTAAAGGCGGGACATCGATATGTGGAATCACAGTAATAAAAAGAAAGTTGTAATTTTTTTTTAAAATTCATATTTTTCATTTTTTTCGACCCTCGTAACGTTTGTCAGCAAATTATGAATATGGAATATGGAAGACTATTATGTTATCAACCTTTTTACAAAATTTAAAGGCGGGACATCGATATGTGGAATCACAGTAATAAAAAGAAAGTTGTAATTTTTTTTTAAAATTCATATTTTTCATTTTTTTCGACCCTCGTAACGTTTGTCAGCGAATTATGAATATGGAATATGGAAGACTATTATGTTATCAACCTTTTTACAAAATTTAAAGGCGAGACATCGATATATGGAATCACAGTAATAAGAAGAAAGTTGTAAATTTTTTTAAAAAATTCATATTTTTCATTTTTTTCGACCCTCGTAACGTTTGTCAGCGAATTATGAATATGGAATATGGAAGACTATTATGTTATCAACCTTTTTACAAAATTTAAAGGCGGGACATCGATATATGGAATCACAGTAATAAAAAGACAGTTGTAATTTTTTTTTTAAATTCATTTTTTTCGACCCTCGTAACGTTTGTCAGCGAATTATGAATATGGAATATGGAAGACTATTATGTTATCAACCTTTTTACAAAATTTAAAGGCGAGACATCGATATATGGAATCACAGTAATAAGAAGAAAGTTGTAAATTTTTTTAAAAAATTCATATTTTTCATTTTTTTCGACCCTCGTAACGTTTGTCAGCGAATTATGAATATGGAATATGGAAGACTATTATGTTATCAACCTTTGTACAAAATTTAAACGCGAGACATCGATATATGGAATCACAGTAATAAAAAGACAGTTGTAATTTTTTTTTAAAAATTCATATTTTTCATTTTTTTCGACCCTCGTAACGTTTGTCAGCAAATTATGAATATGGAATATGGAAGACTATTATGTTATCAACCTTTTTACAAAATTTAAACGCGAGACATCGATATATGGAATCACAGTAATAAAAAGAAAGTTGTAATTTTTTTTTTTAAATTCATATTTTTCATTTTTTTCGACCCTCGTAACGTTTGTCAGCGAATTATGAATATGGAATATGGAAGACTATTATGTTATCAACCTTTTTACAAAATTTAAAGGCGAGACATCGATATATGGAATCACAGTAATAAAAAGAAAGTTGTAATTTTTTTTTTTAAATTCATATTTTTCATTTTTTTCGACCCTCGTAACGTTTGTCAGCGAATTATGAATATGGAATATGGAAGACTATTATGTTATCAACCTTTTTACAAAATTTAAAGGCGGGACATCGATATATGGAATCACAGTAATAAAAAGACAGTTGTAATTTTTTTTTTAAATTCATTTTTTTCGACCCTCGTAACGTTTGTCAGCGAATTATGAATATGGAATATGGAAGACTATTATGTTATCAACCTTTTTACAAAATTTAAAGGCGAGACATCGATATATGGAATCACAGTAATAAGAAGAAAGTTGTAAATTTTTTTAAAAAATTCATATTTTTCATTTTTTTCGACCCTCGTAACGTTTGTCAGCGAATTATGAATATGGAATATGGAAGACTATTATGTTATCAACCTTTTTACAAAATTTAAAGGCGAGACATCGATATATGGAATCACAGTAATAAGAAGAAAGTTGTAAATTTTTTTAAAAAATTCATATTTTTCATTTTTTTCGACCCTCGTAACGTTTGTCAGCGAATTATGAATATGGAATATGGAAGACTATTATGTTATCAACCTTTGTACAAAATTTAAACGCGAGACATCGATATATGGAATCACAGTAATAAAAAGACAGTTGTAATTTTTTTTTAAAAATTCATATTTTTCATTTTTTTCGACCCTCGTAACGTTTGTCAGCAAATTATGAATATGGAATATGGAAGACTATTATGTTATCAACCTTTTTACAAAATTTAAACGCGAGACATCGATATATGGAATCACAGTAATAAAAAGAAAGTTGTAATTTTTTTTTTTAAATTCATATTTTTCATTTTTTTCGACCCTCGTAACGTTTGTCAGCGAATTATGAATATGGAATATGGAAGACTATTATGTTATCAACCTTTTTACAAAATTTAAACTCGAGACATCGATATATGGAATCACAGTAATAAAAAGAAAGTTGTAATTTTTTTTTTAAATTCATTTTTTTCGACCCTCGTAACGTTTGTCAGCGAATTATGAATATGGAATATGGAAGACTATTATGTTATCAACCTTTGTACAAAATTTAAACGCGAGACATCGATATATGGAATCACAGTAATAAAAAGACAGTTGTAATTTTTTTTTAAAAATTCATATTTTTCATTTTTTTCGACCCTCGTAACGTTTGTCAGCAAATTATGAATATGGAATATGGAAGACTATTATGTTATCAACCTTTTTACAAAATTTAAACGCGAGACATCGATATATGGAATCACAGTAATAAAAAGAAAGTTGTAATTTTTTTTTTTAAATTCATATTTTTCATTTTTTTCGACCCTCGTAACGTTTGTCAGCGAATTATGAATATGGAATATGGAAGACTATTATGTTATCAACCTTTTTACAAAATTTAAAGGCGAGACATCGATATATGGAATCACAGTAATAAAAAGAAAGTTGTAATTTTTTTTTAAAAATTCATAATTTTCATTTTTTTCGACTCTCGTAACGTTTGTCAGCGAATTATGAATATGGAATATGGAAGACTATTATGTTATCAACCTTTTTACAAAATTTAAAGGCGGGACATCGATATGTGGAATCACAGTAATAAAAAGAAAGTTGTAAATTTTTTTAAAAAATTCATATTTTTCATTTTTTTCGACCCTCGTAACGTTTGTCAGCGAATTATGAATATGGAATATGGAAGACTATTATGTTATCAACCTTTTTACAAAATTTAAACGCGAGACATCGATATATGGAATCACAGTAATAAAAAGAAAGTTGTAAATTTATTAAAAAATTCATATTTTTCATTTTTTTCGACCCTCGTAACGTTTGTCAGCGAATTATGAATATGGAATATGGAAGACTATTATGTTATCAACCTTTGTACAAAATTTAAATGCGAGACATCGATATATGGAATCACAGTAATAAAAAGAAAGTTGTAATTTTTTTTTTTAAATTCATATTTTTCATTTTTTTCGACCCTCGTAACGTTTGTCAGCGAATTATGAATATGGAATATGGAAGACTATTATGTTATCAACCTTTTTACAAAATTTAAAGGCGAGACATCTATATATGGAATCACAGTAATAAGAAGAAAGTTGTAAATTTTTTTAAAAAATTCATATTTTTCATTTTTTTCGACCCTCGTAACGTTTGTCAGCGAATTATGAATATGGAATATGGAAGACTATTATGTTATCAACCTTTTTACAAAATTTAAAGGCGAGACATCGATATATGGAATCACAGTAATAAAAAGAAAGTTGTAAATTTATTAAAAAATTCATATTTTTCATTTTTTTCGACCCTCGTAACGTTTGTCAGCGAATTATGAATATGGAATATGGAAGACTATTATGTTATCAACCTTTTTACAAAATTTAAAGGCGAGACATCGATATATGGAATCACAGTAATAAGAAGAAAGTTGTAAATTTTTTTAAAAAATTCATATTTTTCATTTTTTTCGACCCTCGTAACGTTTGTCAGCGAATTATGAATATGGAATATGGAAGACTATTATGTTATCAACCTTTTCACAAAATTTAAACGCGAGACATCGATATATGGAGTCATAGTAATAAAAAGAAGGTTGCAAATTTTTTTTAAAAATTCATATTTTTCATGTTTTCGACCCTCGTAACGTTTGTCAGCGAATTATAAATATGGAATATGGAAGACTATTATATTATCAACCTTTGTACAAAATTTAAACGCGAAACATCGATATATGGAATCACAGTAATAAAAAGACAGTTGTAAATTTTTTTTTTAAATTCATATTTTTCATTTTTTTCGACCCTCGTAACGTTTGTCAGCGAATTATGAATATGGAATATGGAAGACTATTATGTTATCAACCTTTTTACAAAATTTAAACGCGAGACATCGATATATGGAATCACAGTAATAAAAAGAAAGTTGTAAATTTTTTTTTTATTCATATTTTTCATTTTTTTCGACCCTCGTAACGTTTGTCAGCGAATTATGAATATGGAATATGGAAGACTATTATGTTATCAACCTTTTTACAAAATTTAAACGCGAGACATCGATATATGGAATCACAGTAATAAAAAGACAGTTGTAAATTTTTTTTTTAAATTCATATTTTCCATTTCTTTCGACCCTCGTAACGTTTGTCAGCGAATTATGAATATGGAATATGGAAGACTATTATGTTATCAACCTTTGTACAAAATTTAAACGCGAGACATCGATATATGGAATCACAGTAATAAAAATAAAGTTGTAAATTTTTTTTAAAAATTCATATTTTTCATTTTTTTCGACCCTCGTAACATTTGTCAGCGAAATTTGAATATGGAATATGGAAGACTATTATGTTATTAACCTTTGTAGAAAATTTAAACGCGAGACATCGATATATGGAATCACAGTATTAAAAAGACAGTTGTAATTTTTTTTTTTAAATTCATATTATCAACCTTTGTACAAAATTTGAACGCGAGACATCGATATATGGAATCACAGTAATAAAAAGAAAGTTGTAATTTTTTTTTAAAAATTCATATTTCTCTTTTTTTTCGACCCTCGTAACATTTGTCAGCGAAATTTGAATATGGAATATGGAAGACTATTATGTTATCAACCTTTTTACAAAATTTAAACGCGAGACATCGATATATGGAATCACAGTAATAAAAAGAAAGTTGTAAATTTATTAAAAAATTCATATTTTTCATTTTTTTCGACCCTCGTAACGTTTGTCAGCGAATTATGAATATGGAATATGGAAGACTATTATGTTATCAACCTTTGTACAAAATTTAAACGCGAGACATCGATATATGGAATCACAGTAATAAAAAGAAAGTTGTAATTTTTTTTTAAAAATTCATATTTTTCATTTTTTTCGACCCTCGTAACATTTGTCAGCGAAATTTGAATATGGAATATGGAAGACTATTATATTATGAACCTTTGTACAAAATTTAAACGCGAGACATTGATATATGGAATCACGGCTCCGGTACAAAAGAGCGATGTACGATATAGCGACTATAAAATCGCGATATTAAAAAACAGCGATAGACAAAATAGCGACATTACAAAAAAGCGATAGTACAAAATAGCGATATAAAAAAGAGCGATATGAAGTAAAAACAGCGATTGTCATCGTCAATGTCAAATTGAAAATATGGAAAGTCTGTCGCAAAAAAATAAGCCTGTTCTATTCCACGAGGGTTATCGTTACCGAAAAGATAAATCGTTTATTGAAACTACTAATTGGAGATGCTCCAAAACGGGTTGCAAAGGAAGGTTGATACGTGAAACTATAACTGGAAAAACAAGAAAAACGACACCCCATAATCATGCTCCGAATCCGGCGCAACACAAAATTGATCAATATAAAAGCAAAATAAGAACAAAAGCGAAAGAAGCATTAGAGATTCGGCCGAGAAGCATCATCAACTCTAGTTTGAGCAACTTAAGCGCAGAAGAAATGGTGCTATTACCTTCATATAATGCATCCAAAAAGATTATTAATAGACAAAGGGCATACGGTGAAGGAACATCAACAAATTTTATATCTGCATCTGAGGTTAGTATTTTGGGGAAACACAAAATAACGAGCAATGGAGACCTATTTCTTTTGTATGACTCTGGAGAAGATTTAAATTCCAGAATTTTGTTGTTTGGTACACACTCCAACCTAAAATTATTAGCAGAATTTAAAAATTGGGCGGTTGACGGTACCTTTAAAGTTGCGCCACAATGCTTTTTGCAATTATACACCATTCACACGCTCATAGATAATAAAGCGCTTCCAATGTTGTATGCATTACTAGAAGACAAGAAGTTCGACAGTTACAGCCAAGTTTTTAGTAAAATCAAAGAGTTGGAATCAGCAGTCAGTCCTGACAGTATTGTGACAGATTTTGAGTTGGCATCAATTAATTCTTTAAAAGCCGTTTTCCCGAATGTCGACCTTGTGGGATGTCATTTTCATCTTTCTCAAAGTCTGGAGGAACATCCAAAAAAAAGGTATGACTGCTCTCTACAAAGAACGAGAAGATGTAAGAATTTTTTGCAAAATGCTCTTAGCACTAAGTTTCGTACCCCCAAAAGATGTGCAATTTGCTATGGAAATTATCCAAGAAGATTTTCCCCGTGAGCTGGACCCCATTGTAGCATACTGGGAAGAAAATTATGTCGGAAGGAGGCTTCATCAGGTCAAACCAAAATTTCAAATTACAATATGGAATGTATACGAGAGGGTGTTAGGGAATCTTCCAAAAACAAACAATTCTATTGAGGCTTGGCATAACGCATTCCAAAATGCCCTAGATTGTCAGCACCCAACGGTGCATAAACTGTTAGATCACATTCAAAGCGAGCAAAAGAAAACAGAAGTATTTGTCACGAGATATCGATCTGGTATTAGAGAAGCTGAGGCAAGAAAAAAATATACTATACAAAAAGACCGTTTGAAGAATATTGTTAAAGAATACACATTTGGAAATGTTAAAGAATATCTTCAGGCAATTGCTTTAATTTTAGTACTTTAGATTTGTTTAATGGTATTGTTTTTTTGTTTTCTCTCAATAAATATATGAGTTTATTTATATTTTTTTAAATATGCTTTCCGTTTGTTCATAAACAGTATGTTACATGACAAGTGTTACAAGTGATATTTCCAGCAAAAGTTCGAAAATTGTAGTACAAGGGGCAGCCGAATATGACAATGACCGAGTCTGACATTCATATTCAACCCGACTTTTGTACACTATTTTTCCTGTGTATGTATTTTATCTAATTTTCGTATGTGGTCGTAGGAAAAATTGTTTTCTAAATATTACTTTATTAATTTTTTTTGTAGGTCACCATTTTTAAATATCGCGTTTTTGTCCAGTCGCTGTTTTATCATGTCGCTCATTTGTATATCGCTATTTTATTATGTCGCGTTTTTAAATTGTCGCTGTTTTATAAATCGCTCAAATGGGGTCGCTGTTATGGGTCTCGCCATTATGTACATCGCTCTTTTGTACCGGAGCCATGGAATCACAGTAATAAAAAGAAACTTGTAAATTTTTTTTTTTAAATTCATATTTTTCATTTTTTTCGACCCTCGTAACGTTTGTCAGCGAATTATGAATATGGAATATGGAAGACTATTATGTTATCAACCTTTGTACAAAATTTAAACGCGAGACATCGATATATGGAATCACAGTAATAAAAAGACAGTTGTAAATTTTTTTTTTAAATTCATATTTTTCATTTTTTTCGACCCTCGTAACGTTTGTCAGCAAATTATGAATATGGAATATGGAAGACTATTATGTTATCAACCTTTGTACAAAATTTAAACGCGAGACATCGATATATGGAATCACAGTAATAAAAAGACAGTTGTAAATTTTTTTTTAAATTCATATTTTTCATTTTTTTCGACCCTCGTAACGTTTGTCAGCGAATTATGAATATGGAAGACTATTATGTTATCAACCTTGCTAATACTGGGGAAATAAGAAAAAGGAAAAAATTTGAAGAACCACTAGTTCAAAGGAAAAAACAAAGAATAGAAAGTTACATAAGAGCTCATGAAGTTAAAAAGTCATGTAAATGCAAACTTAATTGCGCTAAAAAAATTTCGTATGCTAGAAAAAAGACATTTATTGACAATACTGGCTATTACTAAAAGAACAACAAAGACAGTTAGTTTTGAGTTCTGTCAAACAAAGAGCAAAAAAGAAGTACATACATCTAAAAAACAAACATCACCAAGAGTGTATTCCTACAAACTATTTAACATCAGAGAAGGCCGAAGAGGTGTGTATTTGTAAGATATTTCTTTTAGCGACATTGGGCTATGAAAAAAACAATGACAGAAAATGTTGAAAAATATACGTAAAACAGATTCGAAATTGATAGTACCTAAAAAAGATGGGAGAAGGCGCTCACATCCACTGAAAGTAGACAGAAACACAATTATTGAACATGTTAATTCATTCAACCCAACAATATCGCATTACAGAAGAAAGAAAATATCTCCACAGTGATATAAACATAACACTTATGTATAAGGATTTTAGAGTGAAACATCCAAATACAGACTTTTCTTACGAATTGTACAGAAAAATCGTTACTAATGATCTAAATATATCCTTTGCCAATCTGGGAAATGGAGAATGTTGGGACAGCGAAGAATTTGAAATACACAAAAAAGCCACGTCTCATGAAGCTGATGTAGAAAACCTTGCTAACTGTGATGTGTGCAAGAAATGGAAAATTCATAAAATAAAAGCAACTAACACCAGAAAAAATTATCAACAAGATGCAGAGAAAATAAAACAAGATGATGAGATTTTTGTAGTGGTACAGTTAATTTTTTGGACGACATTGTGGTCACAGGCAAGGATAACATAACACATTTACAAAATTTAGAGCAGGTTTTAGATAGAATAGAAAAGGCAGGTTTTAAACTGAATATAAAAAAATGTAAATTTTTTGAAGAATCTATCTTTTATTTAGGTCATAAAATTTCAGGACAGGGTTTAGAAAAAGACAATAACAAAGTAAGAGCTATTGTAAACTCACCTATACCTAAAGATGTAACAGAAGTGCGAGCATTTTTGGGGATGGTTAATTATTATGCACGTTTTATTCAGAATTTGTCAGGGAAAATGAAACCATTATATAATCTAGTAGGTAAAAACCAGAAATTTGAGTGGAACAAAAATTGTCAGGCATCCTTTGAATTTGCAAAGGGTGAGTTGATCTCCGATAAAATTTTAATGCATTTTGATGCAACTAAGCCAGTTAGGTTAGCATGTGACAGTTCTCAATATGGAATAGGTGCCGTGTTGTTGCATGTATTACATGACGGTATGGAGAGACCAATATGTTATATTTCCAGGGTATTAAGCAAGGCAGAGAGAAATTACTGAATGATAATGAAAGAGGCTTTAGCAGTATACTGGGCAGTATCTAAGCTGTATCAATTCCTGGCAGGTATAAAGTTTGAAATACTGAGTGATCATAAACCACTGCAGGCAATTTTTGGGGAGTACAAAAGTTTACCTCAGATGGCAGCTGGTAGGGTACAAAGATGGTCTCTATTTTTAGCAGGTTTTGATTATAAATTCAAGTTTATTAGAGGGGTTGATAACGTAAAAGCTGATGCTTTATCACGATTGCCGTTACCAATGGAGGAAGGAGAAGAAGAGGAGACACAACTGGATTATTTGAACTTTGTGGAAACGAGAGCACCAATTGATTCTTGTAGAGTCAGGGTAGAGACTAGGCGTGATCCGATTTTAGGTACAATTTTTAATTACATACGTTATGGTTTTCCAAAACATACGGACAATATTTTGTTTAAACCATTCCTTTGCAGACAGGAGGAGTTGACAATAGATAGTGGCATTATTCTTTGGGGTTATAGGGTAGTAATACCGACAGTTCTAAGAGAGCAGCTTTTAAATGAATTACATGCAGTACATCAAGGGATTGTGAAAATGAAAGCCAATGCTAGAGCTTATTTCTGGTGGCCTTCTCTTGATGGGGAGATACAAACTAAAGTTGAAAATTGTAGAATTTGCGCTATAAACAGACCAGAACCCAAAAGGGCAAAAACAATTTCAGTAAAAGAATCTAATTATTTCTTTGAAAGGATCCATGCAGATTTTCTTGGACCATTAAAGGGAAATCTCATTTTAATAATAATTGACACATTTTCAAAATGGCCAGAAGCTTTTGTTGTTAATAATACAGCAGCTGAGGGCACCATAGAGAAATTTAGGGAATGTTTTTCTCGTTTTGGGTTACCAAAAATTGTCTGTACAGACAATGGTCCACCTTTTGCTTCTGAGGACTTTTCCAAATTCCTATCTACTAATGGGGTTAAACATATCTCATCACCACCTTTTCACCCCGCATCAAATGGTATTGCAGAAAATGCAGTAAAATCATTAAAAACGGGTATAAAAAAAGCTTGGGATGATGAGTCAAATAGAAGACTAACATTAAAAACAATCATAGACAGGTATTTATTTAACTATCGGAATTCAATCCATTCGAGTACAGGGGTAACACCTTCAAGTCTCATATTTAAAAATAAAATACGGACTAGATTAGATATTTTATCTGAAAATAAAATAAAAAATTTGGGAAGTAAGCACATGGGGAGAGATGAACTATTTAAAGTGGGAGATAAAGTATGGATAAGGGATTATAGGCAACCAAATAAGAAAACCTGGGTAGGGGGAGTAATCGATGAGGTTATTAATGAACGAATTTATTTGTGTAAAGTAGTTAATGAAGGATTTATATGGAAAAGACATGTAGATCAGATTAGAAAGAACGTAATAATGGAAAGTGAACAAACGGATGAATCACCAATGAATTTTGATACTAAAGAACATATTATAAAGGAACAAGTGAGTGAGGGTTCACAAGAAAAATCAGAAATCAAAGAAACTGTGATAGTGGGGGAAAATGTGGAAAGGGAAGAGACAGAAAATGTTGATAGTGATGGTTCAACAAATTGTAAGAATAGTGTAGAGGTAAATGAAAGAAACATTGTACATGACTCGGTTAGTAGGCCTAAGAGAATCATAAAAGTACCCCAACGCTTAAATTTATGAGAGGAGGTATGAGGTGTATTGGAACATACCTATTATGTGTACGGGAACGTTCCATGGTTTTGAGTTGGTAGCAATGCGGCTGTCTATGTCACATAGACAGCAAGCACACTTCACTTTGGCCTACGACTCGAATCACAATACACACATGTATGTAGTTATAAAAATAAATAATTACAAGTATTAAAGTGTATCTAAAGTAATCGCTTACTATTTGTTATTTACCATCCTTGGCAAACACTTCACTGCTGATCTGCAAAAGGTAAAAAGTACAACTGAGTACATACATATACCCTAATAGCACAAAATGTCCATTGGACATACACATTATGTCCGATTTATGTCCAGAATGTCCCTGGACACAAGCAGGACATCCATACGACATCTAAAGTTATCTATCCACTGGCTATATAAAAACCGCTGTCCATCGGATGTCCACTGTTATCATTACGCATGTTGCGGATATCCATGCGGCATCTAAAGTTCTTTATCCCTTGGACATCTAAAAGCCGCTGTCCATCGAATGTCCTTTAGAAGCATTACGCTGATTACGCAATATAGGGAGTTTTTGCTCTATGCGGTTGGACAAATGAAATGGTAGGTTGGCATGACTTCGAATTGATAGCGGCATTAAATGGTCGCCGTGCGGATTCGTGTTTCGGCTTTCGAGAAGATAACACGTGCGTAAGAAAACTAAGAGAAAAAGTGCAATCAAGTGTCTTTTTGGAGGATTATTGGTAAGTGGGCTTATACTAACATAAACCTTTGTATAGAACACCCTTCTTATTCCTTTTTTCTTTGGGGGTTTTTTTTGTTTTTTTTTTGTTTTTTTGTTGTTATTCAGCATATAAAATATTTATCAGGAACAAAATAAATTAACAGCCAAGGGAAACAATGGGGGAAAAATCAGGGGGGCCTGGCCCTCCTGAAAGGTATAAAAGTCGCGAAAATGTAATTCAAATGAATGTAGAAGAAGTTAATGTCGATTGTCAAGAACCGGCAGGTTCGAAAAAAGACAAACAAAATATAAAAAGTAGTGATAAATACTCGTATTTAGATAAGGCACCGTTCGAAGTTTATATTGAGGCAAGGTTGGAAAATAAAAACATTGGAAACTATAATTATCTTGCAATCGCTAGAGAAATCTTTGATTTAAAAATAAATAATGTTAAAAAATAAATAAAAAAGGGAAAAACAGGATCAGTGTAGAATTTTCGAAATATACCGATGCTAATGAATTTTTGATAAATGACGATGTCAGGAAGAAAGGATATGAAGTTTTTATACCAAGAAAAAATATTTCATGTAAAGGAATAGTCAAATATATAGACACAACAATTTCGGACGAAATATTAAATGAATATTCGCAAATAAATAACGGGGCAATAAAAGTTTTAGAAGCAAAACGATTTCTAAGGAAAAAGAAATTCATAGATAAGGTAGATTTAAGAGCGGAAACAACAAATAAGTCGAAGGATGGGGACGAAGAAACGAATAATGTAGAATTAGTGCCAACAGAGACCATAAGATATATGTTTTCGGGAACTACCCTGCCGACAAGCGTGAAGATATGCGGAATTGAGCACAGAGTGTTACCATACATCATGCCAATTTTACAATGTTACAACTGTTTAAACTATGGACACATTAAAAAACACTGTAAAACCAAAAAGAAAAAATGTCTGAATTGTGGAGAAACACATCTAGAGGAAGATAGAGCGGAATGCATAATGAAGTGTAAACATTGCGCGAGTATGGAGCACAACAGCGTTAACAGGGATTGTCCAGAGAGAAAGAGACAGCAACTTATTAGAGAAGCGATGTCACTAGATAACATATCCTTTTATGAGGCAAATGAAAGATTCCCCAAAAGAAACTCAAAGAGAAATTCACAAGAGGGATATATAAGAAGAGACAACGAATTCCCGGAACTGCCAGGCAATCACTCAAATCAAGACAACGGAATCACAATAAGCGAGAGAAGAAGAATATATAGCAATCAAAACACTCCTGAAAGAAACACCTACACACAAGTAGTAAAAGCCAAAAAAAGGAAACCCTCTTCAACAGGATACGATAAGGAAGCGCATCAAGGGGCCTTGATAACTCCCAATGGACAAATAACATATCATCAGAAAGAAGCTAACCAACGACAACTATCAGCATCAACATCAACGTATAACCAGTCCCCAACATCAACATACTATCTACCACCCTCGATGGTAGATAGTGAAGAGGAAGCAGATATTAAAAACTTAAGTGAAAATCCAGAAATGTTACATGAAATTATGAATACGGCTAATAAACTTAATAAATATGATAGGGAATATACGCTTCAATTTATGGCAAGGCTACTGAATAAACCAGGAAACAGAATCTTCAATAATGAATCACAACGGAAGCATGAAAAACAATAAAAGAGACGATAAAAACCAAGACCAAGGCGGAAATCAAGAATTCAAAATAGTACAATGGAACATTAGAAGTATCAGAGCAAATTATGATCAATTAAAATTTTTAATATATGAACTAAAACCACATGTCATCTTATTGAACGAAACATGGATGAATGACAATTATCACTTTAACATCAAAGAGTATAGCATTTACAGACAAGACAGAACTGACGGATATGGGGGAATTTGCACCCTCATTAAAAACGGTATAGACCATCATATCATATCATCAAAAAGCAATATATCTAAAACTCTACAGGTAATAACAATAACGGTACCATCATTAAAAATTAATATAACTAACATATACAATCCAGCAGGACAAAAATTAAACTTGGAAGAATGTAATGAAATAATATCCAATACGACAAATCAGCACATAATCATGGGAGATTTTAATGCTCATGACTGTATGTGGGGATGCAATAGTAATGATGCTAATGGCAAAATAATTAAAGAAATAATAGAACGAGAAAATTTAATAATATTAAATGATGGCAAGTACACACGTATGGGGGAGCACAATCGCAACCCATCGGCACTAGATTTAACCATTGTATCTAATAATATCGCAAAAAAATGCAATTGGAAAGTATTTGAAGACCCAGGTAATAGTGATCATTTCCCCACCATCTGTGTACTCTCTAATGCAACGAACTTTATGAAGGAGGTAATATACAAAAGAAATTTTAAAAAAGCCGACTGGAGCTCATTCAACCAAGTAATAACAGATAAACTGGCAGACAATGAGGAAAATTTGGACTACAACGTTTTTTATGACACACTAAATGTAGCAGCAAATGAAACTATACCTATGAGTAAGATAAGAATGAATCAATCAAAATATGCAGCTTGGTGGGACGAAGAATGCTTTGAACTAATCAAAAAACGTAGAAAAAGCATCAACAAATTTATAAATTTATCTAACTTGGAAAATTATATTGAACTCAAAAGAATAAAAGCATATGTAAAATCAAAATTGAAAAACAAAAAGAAACAATCATTTAGAGAATTTAGTAGTACTATCAATAGAGAGACACCAACCAATAAAATTTGGAAAATAATTAAAGGCTTCAAAAACTATTCTCAGAACAATAACACTAATTTTCCGAATCACCAGATAGCGGGGAAAATTTTAGAAAGCCTAACTATATGTAACATCAGCCCTGAATTCAGTCTAGCAACTTGTAATGGCAAGTTTGAACCAATAGCATACAACGAATTTAACAATATAATTTCAAGGAAAAAAGACAAAGCGATGGGGAAAGACGGAATCTCCTACTCGATGATCAAAAATCTAGACAAAAACACGCAATGCAAACTAATTGGAATATATAATAAAATCGTTGAAACAAATAAAATTCCGATAGAATGGAAAGAAACCATAATACTTCCATTTCTCAAACCCGGGAAAAATGCAGAAAAACACAACAGTTACAGACCTATTGCACTAACATCATGCGTGGGTAAAGTATTAGAGGGCATTATAAAAGCAAGAATAGAATGGATAATCGAAAACCAAAAAATTCTCTCGAAATTTCAATTAGGATTTCGTAAAAACAAGGGATGCAATGAAGCCATATCACTATTAACACATTCGGTCTTAGAAGCATTCACCGAAAAAAAGCTCCTACTAGCAGTATTCATCGACTTAAAGGGAGCCTATGATAGTGTCGACCTATATATGCTATATAAGGTAATGAGTGAAATTAAAATACCAATTAAAATAACAAACTTTATATTTAATTTATTCTGCAACAGAAACTTATATGTGAAAGATACAGAAGGGAATCTAATAGGACCAAAAAATAACAGCCAAGGCTTAACCCAAGGCTCACCCCTGAGCCCAGTACTCTTCAATATCTACACAAACTCAGTACATGATATTAACAAAAAATTCAGGATAATACAATATGCCGACGATATGGTAGTTACACTGGAAGGAAAAGATCATCAAAAAATGGTCAAAGAAATGAATAAATATCTAAATGAATTTCATCGGTGGACTACAGAGCATAATTTTCAAATATCTATTGACAAGTGCGCGGCAATAATTTTCAGAAACAATAGAAGAAAATGGCCAACATGCGAAAACATTAAAATAAACGGTAAGGAAATTGAATTCAAGGATAATATCAAATACTTAGGGGTAATAATGAACAACCACTTAAATTGGGGACCATACATTCAACACATTGAAAACAAAGTAAACAAGGGGTTAAACATTATGAGAGCTGTTTGTGGAACATACTGGGGAGCAGATCCAGTCACACTATTACTACTATATAAAGGACTAGTAAGATCTCATCTAGACTACGCTTCCACTACACTTAAACCATGTAATAAAAAACATTTGAATAAACTAGATCAAAACCAATATAAGGGTCTAAGAATCATAACTGGAAACATGAAATCTACTCCAACTAATAGTCTTTTAGCAGAATGTGGAGAAATGGCGTTAGAATATCGTAGAAAATTATTAAGTACTAAATTCTATTTGAAAATATATACAGAAGATCAAAATCCTTTAAAAGAATTAATTGACAAACTTTGGGAAACGTGTAAAGAAAAATCAGGGTACTGGAAAAACAAGGAATGGCCGTACTTAATTGAAGCGAGAAATCGAACTGAAAAAACAAATAAAAATATCTACGTAAGCGAAATAGATCCGTGCTTTATAGAAGAAATAAAATATCAAACAGAGAGTATTAATACGGTATTTTCTGAAACAAAAAAAGATGAAATATACTCACAACAAAAGTTCATAAATGAATTTGCATCGAAATACAGTGAATATACATGGATTTTTACAGATGGATCCTTGAATCCGGAAGACAACAAGGTGGGCTGCAGCGTCTATATTCCTTCCCTAAATTACAAATTTTCTTTAAGATTACATAATCACATACAAATATGCACAGCGGAAATAATTGCAATAATTAAAGCGATTGAAATAGCAAAAAATAAAAGAATAAATAAAATCATAATATTTTCCGATTCGCAAAGTGCCATCAAAAGTCTTAGTAATCAAATAACAGGCAAATTTACATACACCGCGATAATGGGGAAAAAGTTAATAGTGGACTTGGCAAAGGAAAACCACAATATTATTCTAACATGGATTCCGGGACACGCTGGAGTCATAGGGAACGAAATTGCTGATCAACTTGCGCAAATTGGAAGAAATCTTAATGTACCAGCCAAAAAATTTAAGACATCTATATTCATTTTAAAGAACAAATTAAAACAGATCACAACGAATATTGGAAAAACTCATTTGCAAACAAAGGAAAATGGTATAAGTCGATTCAAAACGAATTCCCGAAAACACCGTTCTTCTATAAAATCCCATTTATTGATAAAAGACATCTAACAATAATAAGCAGACTCAGAACGGGCCATTGCCGCAGCAAAAAACATTTATTTAGAATAGGATGTGCTACTGATCCATATTGTATCTGTGGACAAATGGAAGATCTAAACCACATTTTTTTCGGATGCCCCATAAATCGAACCCCCAAATTTGATTTATATAACAAGCTAATTGAACTAAAAATACCTACACCAATCACATTACCTAACATTTTAAACAGAGAAAACTACAATATTATAAAACTAATTATGAAATTTATCAAAATATTCAAAATTGAGATATAAAGGGGGGAAAAAAATAAAATAATTAAAAAATATAATGCACACATAGGTACATTTAAAACTAAATATGGAAATAAGTCAAAATAAAACCCTTCCTATCAAGAACCTGATCCTAATATTTCATATCCGAGGCAATATGGCAATATCCCAAATGTGTGTAATGCTCGGCCGTTGCCCCTGAGCGAGAAGAGTTATAACCTTTGTTGTGATTGTCTCTTTCTAACATGTCTAGCTCACAAGAAGAAAAGAAGAATCGGGGAAAAAAAAAAAAATAAGTCATCAAAAGAGGAACATGAAAATTATAAGCTTTGGTTTAATATAAATCAAAGCGAAAACCAGCGCTGGCCAAATACTGTCTAGGTGGAGGCCAAAATAGAGAAGAAGAAGAAGAAGAAAGTGTATCTAAAGTAATCGCTAACTATTTGTTATTTACCATCCTTGGCAAACACTTCACTGCTGATCTGCAAAAGGTAAAAAGTTCAACTGAGTACATACATATATAGGATTACTTAAACACAGTTTCTTTAAATTTCAGATCATCATATGCTACCACGGTTGGAAACATTTAAAGAAATTATTTCTACGCCACGTATTGTAGCATATAATGAGACCTTCGTCTCTCTTGGAAAGAAGTCCAATACTTACCCATTGGCTGTGTTATGGCATGAGGGAATTGCTGGCAGATCCAAAGATTACATTATTTCTACATTCTATGCTTTTTTACTGGCAAATAGGGACATAAAACATATTTGATAATTGTTCAAGCCAAAATAAAAATTGGTCCCTTTTTAGTTTCTTTATGTATTTAGTTAACAGTTCAGAAGTTGCTGTAAAAAACATAATAATCAAGTTTTTTGAGCCAGGCCATACTTTTATGGCAGCTGATTCGTTCCATTACCAAGTTGAGCTTGCCCTCAAAAGAAATAAAAAAGTCTATGATTTTGACGATTTTTGTGAAGTGGTAAAACAAGCCAATTCGTCAAAAGTTAATTTAGTAAAACTTTCCCAATTTTTTAACTTTAACTGACTATACCTCCAAATATAAATTGCAAAAGCTTATTTCTCGCGTTTACTTAAAAGATATGGTTTGTCTTCATTTTAAAAGAGGAAATTTTTTTTTTCTTATAAAACAGAATTTGAAAACGATTTTACTGAATTAAAAGATATCTTTATTATGAAGTACGTTAAGGGTACGCTAACAAAGCCGCAGGCTCGTTATATATGTCGCAGAGTGGCTTAGATCGAAAAAATATTCTTATATCCAAATTAAAAGCACACATTCCTCAAAATCGTTTGATATTTTGGGAAGATCTGCCAGTTAATGAAGTCGGTTTTTAGGAAGAAAATTGCTAATATTTCTATATTTTATAATTTCTTATCGTTATGTTAAGTTTTAAAAAGTTTTTATAATTTAAAAAGTGTTCAGTAAATTAGAATATTAGTTTTATTTAGGACAATTTCACAAAGTAATATTTAAAAAAAAACTATTTCATATACTAGGCTATGTTGTCCTAATTGACAATATAATCAAAAATCTACTAATCGGGAAGAGATAAATCAAAATTATATCTTGCAATTAAGTTCTATTCTTCGACATATTATATAAAATAAAATATGAAGAGTTTGTTAAAATACCGAGTGTTATAGACAATGAAAACAAACAAAAACATGATTTTCTCAAAACCTAAATTTTGCAGATAGGACCTTTCAATTGCTGTAGATACTTTTTTTTTCTTTTTTTGATAAACGCTGCAAGAACCTGTAAGTAGAAGGGAACCACTATATATGTATTCAGCTTTTTATTTTTTCTAATTTTTGTCTTAATTTTATAAATAATAAATACTGAGTAGTCAAACAGCCTTCCTATTTTTGACATTCCCAAGTTTCATTCGATTTATGGGCATACAAAAACCAGGGTCATAACAATGGACTTTCCAAATAGCGTTTATTGTTGACAAAATGTACCTATTTAATAGATAGTGTGTTTTATTTATCGCTGAATTTAAAGTAGAGTACTTTTAAAAAAGGAACATATCTAAAAATAAAAGTTGATGGCTGTGTTCACATTTTGCCAATACAATATGCTAAGAAAAAGCTGAATACTCTGTATAATGAAATGAGTCACAAATTAGTATAAGGAATATGTTCCAAATCATTCATAATAATCACTTCAATAGAACACATTGAGGAAGAATGGCCAATGTGTGGAATTATATCTAATTGAAATATGTATAAAATTAAGTTCAAATGGATTTTATTGAAAATTAATGTAGATATATTGAAGAACAAAAAAAAACAGTTATAAGAATAGATTAGTTTTGTGTTTCTAATATGTAATTGGATATTTTTATAATTTGAAAAATATTAGTTTTGCGAAAAGTAAAATGTTTATATTTCCAATGAGAACATCACTCCTACAAGACGCAATGGGAAATAGTTTTGAAATTGGTACAGCATTTTCTATAAGAATCACTGTTATATCTATAGGAATGCAACAAAATTTTATCAGCAAAAACATTTTAATTTTATGTAAACTTTCATACAATTAAAGGAGAATACAAATTCAAAAATATAAATGTAGGAATCTTTAAAAGTGTATTTTTGTCACAAAATATCCCAGCATTTGTTATTAATTTTTCAAATATTTAGCTAATATAGCTGGATGCATACCAATGAAATATACACATACCTATAAAAAGCTTACAGGCTGGTTGAAAATACAACATGGTATTTGCAAAAAAGCTTATATCGACTTGAGAAAATTCAAATTTATATTTTCAAAAAAGAATAATAAATTGAAACCTATAAGAATGCAATGAATATTGTAAACAAATTAAATATTATTATATGAAAATATCAATCATTTATTATCAAAAAATGGGCGTTAACTAGTATTTAAATATAAACCAACTGCGTCGAGTTATCTGTATCCATATTCGTTGCAGAAAGAATATGTACCTACTTTTTACTTTGTTCATATTTAATTTATGTTTCCATCATTTTGTGTAATTGTTAATTAATTACCTATAACAAATACGAGATAGGTACAATTCAAGGTTAATGGAATGTATGGGTTGTCTGGTAACTTCCGACCAATAAGAGTGCCGCATTTTTGGCGGGTTGTGACGTCACCCAGAATGCCCATTTACATTTAATGTTTTATTTTAACTCATTGTTTTGCGAGGAATCGAAGAAAATTGGTAAATAACTATTACAAATTTGCACATAGGTATAAATAAAACAAAAAAAAACATATTTATTAGAATTTTCATGGTGATTAAACATTTATTAGGTATTTAAATAAAAAGATAATCATTAAGATTTACAATCTAATCATTTACTTAATTAAAATATCTATGAGTTTTACTGCAAATATAAACAACAAAATTATGTCAACTTATGTGTAATAGGTACTCACACAAAACTTTACAATAAAAGACTTAATAAAGTGGACTTTCAATTTAAATTCTTTCGGTGAAGCTCTTGGGACAGGACAGTTTTTATTACATTATTTTTATCTCTTTATGATGTCAAAATGTCCTAAAGAGATAAAAACATTGTAGTAAAAATTACAGGGGTTTTCTAAAAGAATTACATTCAGAAAAACAAATTTCTTTTAATTTACAATTTTTTTAATTTTTTTTGCTACAGCTCTGGATTTTATAGAGGCTTTTCTTTTTTGTGCTTTTTTCTCGTCATTTTTCAAGTTTAGGTACCTTATTCGCACAAAAATTCTTTGACGAGAAAATGACATTGCCAGTTCCCTTGGAACATCTTTGATTTTTTCACATATGTAATTTGTTGTATTTTTGACAATTTGTTTTTTACAACTAAATACATCTTTGTGCATTTTAACAAAATATTTGTCCATCTTAATCACTTGGTTACTCCATTCTTCTGAAGGCTGTATTAAACCACCAAACGATAAATGTTGAATCCATGAAGGAATGCTATAGTTATGAATGGAAATTGTTTCCCCAGTTTTATAAGTATACATTCCTAAGTTGGGATATTTCTCTTTGTGTTTCTTAGCTAAATACCCAGCAATATACATTAAACCGTCCCTTTCTGACTGTTTTCTCTCCAACAATTGAGAACTACTACTGGTTGACGATGTACTGTTAGTTTCAGCATCATCGTAAGGTAGTTGCTGTTCTTTACCTGGTTGTGGTACATCTATGCTACCAAGCCTGGCTTGTTTTACAGCACTTGCCAATATAAACTGCTCATCCTCAGTTTCCTTAGTTACATTTACATTAGCGTGAGACTGAACTAGACCAGGGTTTTTACCAAGCAAAATCATTCGCACTCTATAGATCGCATTTAATGGAGATGGATGGTCATGTAAACCTCCTCGTGATCTCACCTAAAATATATGTATAATTTTAAATTAAGTTAAAATAAAGTAGCCTAGAAATTGTGGAAGTATATGCATGTAATATTAAAAAATAACATAGTTAATAAGTTTCAATAATATTATTTACCTGTGAAAAAAAGTTTTCCAGACAATCCTGATTTAGTTTATGAGTTAATATGTATTTAACTGTAAATTCTTCCTTCATTGTTTCATACACATTTTTCAAGGAATTTGTAGATATAATAATTCCTTTCTGAAATATCTGAAGACTCTTTTTACCAACACATCTCATATCCTTAACGGTAGCTAACATTTCATCTAAAACATCATTTTGACACTGTAAATTAGTTCCATGGGGTTTTTTAATGGGGATCGAGCAGGAAAGAGTGTATGAGTTCATAATGTCGAACCAACTTTGAACCAGTTCAATGAAATTTCCCACCTCTTTTGCTGCTACCTTGTCTTCACCTGGTAAATAGTGTTTCAATGCAGTTGACGTTGTGTTAGAAAACAGTTCACCTGCCAATCTAACATTTTGTCTTTGCGTTTTTTCTACATTTATGTGTAGAGGTGTAAGTTTGTGGCAAGAGCTAACTTCTGTTCTGGTTATATTTATCAAATGTTTAACAGGTTCTTTATTTATTATTTTTTCATTATAAATGAATCCAGTGTCTAAAAACCAGTTTCTCAATAATTTTAGGAGGTGAGGAACATCAGCAAAAAAATAAATAGGTTTTTTGGTTACACAGTGTTCAATATAAGTTTTTTCCACTGTAATACCCAATTCTCTCCACAGTCCTTGATTGCTACTTCCACAATCACTGACACAAGCAGCAACATCATACTTAATTGCGTTTAAACAACAAATAATGTTTTCCAGCAACTCTCTTGTCATTTTTTTATCAAACCCCAAAAATACAGGTTGCTTCCATTTGTCAAACAAACCTCTTGCCATTACGACTTGCATATATGAATGTGGTCCAATAATCTCATCGTCTTTTTCGCAGTACTCATACAACTTGGACACTTTAACTTCGTCAAATGACAAAACAGTAATTCGAGACATTTTGCTTTTAGTTTCTCCAACCCTATTCATAATATGTAATACATCCTCAAGTATTCCGCTAGTCAAATTAATATTAGCAGCCCATTGCTGCAATGTTGATATACCTGGTAGAGGATAATGTAGGCTGTTTTTTAGATATATATAGGCACGTTTACTAAAGTAGCGCAGGGTAAATGCTCTCGATAGTTCTTCCGTAGTCCAACGTGCCTTAGCTTTCTTTTTCAGAACTATATCCACTTGATTTGATGTCAGGAAATCATTAAATGCAACTTTAGCTCTGTAAGTGGAGTCCCTCTGATCTTTTTTTATTTGATTTTCTAGTTCAAAAAGGTGAAGTTTTTCGACATTTTCTTGAGTTGAAATTTTTTGTTTGAGCATTACGTTTTCATTTTGCAGAGCTTCAAGCTTGCTTTTTAAAATTTCACATTCCTTACCCCTGGTTTGTTTCATTGCTAGTGAATGGAATATTATATACATCAACATTCTCATCATTTTGGTCTGTTTCCATATATAAGAGAGGTTCTGTCACATTAATGTTCAATAGTTCATTAACCACAGTTTTTCTTTCTTTTTTTAATGCTCTTGTAGCCCTAAGTGAATTCAGCTGGTTTGGCATCTTCCGACGAAAGCAAAAACAGTGAAGGAATAGCTAAAAAAATTGAAATACTAAGTATCTGGTTCTACATATTAAAAAAATAGGGACTGTCTATTCGTCCGGGCACTCGTAAATTGCGCTATATATCCGGGCGTAAATATACGCCCAGAAAAACAGTGTGGGAGGCTATTAATCCGTGCATTCTTAAAAAAATAAAGTTAGTTTATAATGTAATGTTTTTCGTTATTTATTTAAACAGTTTTTAGTTATTTACTTAAACAGTTTTTAGTTGTTTTGGGATAAATTATACACACTATGGCTAATTACTATCTATTTATTTAAAGAAACACACACTCTGTATTAAACTTAATTTATATACACACTATACTCAACGTCTACTAATTTATTTACACTCGGTATATTAGTTCTAATTTATTTTCACCACTTGGATATTATACCCTATTTATCTGCACTATTTAATTCACTAATTCTATCCAGTTTATGTGATACCTATGTGAGAATTTATCTTTGTTTTTTAGCTTAAGAGTTACTATTTTTGTATTTTAGTTTTAAAATAAAATGTTGGTTTTTTAATTAGTATGAATTTTCTCCTTCAGTATAGTTTTACCATTTAGAGAGATCATATTATTGCTTTAAAGAACTTACCTATACTTAACCCATTAATGGCCAAAGTTGCGTAAACGCAACCTTTTAAAAAACATTTTTTACTTGGAAAACGAGGCAGTATCTGGCAAATCTAAATTTATAGTATTGTCACAGATTACCCTACAACGGTAATCTGTGGTATTGTAAACTAAGAGTTTATACATTAGAAATAAATTTATGTAACTTAAAATATTAATTTATCTGAATATAGTAAATTTCTGAATATGCTCAATTGTAGTTATTTATGTACCTCTCTATAAAAAAATTTTTTTTGGGTAGCAATTTTACCATAACTGAAATTTGTTTGGGCTACACATAAATGAAAAACATTCAAGATATTTACTAAATATTTATATTCACTTATGTTTTCAAAATAACCTGGCTAAATTTGCAGAAATATGATGGATGCGTTTACGCACCTTTGGCTAAAAGCGGTAACAGCGGTAACCGAGATTCATTGGATTGAAAAGTTTATTTATAGTGATTTTATTTTTCTTTAGCATATAATGAGGTGAGGTATACTATTTTTATCCTAGGTTATTAGAAGTACTAGTTCGATTTTTATTATTACAGTCGATTTTTGAAGTGGGCAAGTAAAAGGGCACTAACCACTGCAGAAATGCTTGCTCTAAGTGATCTTGTTTATGTGCCGCTGGAAACAGATAAAATTACCGACGAGGAATACATTGACGAAAATACAGTCGGGGAGGGAAATGGTGCAATAGATATTGCGGGCACTTATGAAATACAACCAAATATAAAAGATAATTTAGAAAGCTATGATTCTAATGATGCGAACGAACCAAATGCGTCAGAGTAGATCGTCAAAAAGCTGCTGTTCTACCCAAGTGGGTAAAAACAGATACACCTACTTATTCTAGTACCCCTCCACAAAGTTCCAATCGATGTATTGAAGACATAAAAGCACAGCATGGCGGCAAGTCACCTTATGAAATTTTTTTTATAGGGAAGTAATTGATTACGTTTACTAATGTTTATGAGTCCCAAAATAATCGCCATGATTTTCAAATCAACGAAGTACTTCTGAAAAACTTTATTGGTATTCTTGTTTTATCAGGATATCACACTCTACCACAGACTGATATGTACTGGTCTAAAGATATATACTATATATATGCTACTTTCGGCCAAAGGTGCGTATACGCACCTACGTTTTTTTTTGTTAAAAATAATTTGATATTTTTGTTTATGCTAAATTAGTCTTAATTGATGCTTTTTATGTGTCCTTCAATAAAAACATTTCAAGATTTAATCATGTTCAATGCTTTGGCCGTTAATGGGTTAATGTAACATGTTTACAGGCATCTGGTATCCAGCACAATCTGCTATTTCTTCGGGGATTACCGAGTTGTACCACGATTACCTGAGTTAATCCATTTCCGCCTTTATTGGGGATTATTCTATGCCCCACTATTTAGAATTTCTGACTTGATTAAAACAGATCATTGATTAATTTATCGAGAAGGGCAAGGAAAATCATTGATGAAGCCATTTTTTTAACTCTGTATAGTTCCTTCAATGATTTTCCTTGCCCTTCTCCCCCAGGAAATCCGGTGGTACAACTCGACGGAAGGATTATACCTACCTGATATCTTGTGGTACAACTCGGCGAGCCCGATTTCTTCTATAGGGAGGTAAACTTTTCCCTTCTCATATTATATTGTAGTCTCTTTTAGAACACTTTTGCAATCACTTTAGAACATAATATTGCATTGTGTGTTAAGAAGAGTAGGTAAACTTATTTACTAAATGAATCATTTACAATTTTTTTACATTTTTAGGCAGTATTCACATTTTATTTTGCACATTACGGAACTATACTTGATAATACAACATTATTATTTTTTTAAGAATGCACGGATTAATAGCCTCCCACACTGTTCGTCCGGGCGTATATTTACGCCCGGATGTATAGCGCAATTTACTATTCGTCCGAGTGCCCGGACGAATAGACAGTCCCAAAAAAATATATTTACCATCTTTATTAAGCTTCTTAGCAGTCAAGTTCATCAGCCTTGCTTGCATTTCGTCTTCATAATCTTCTGGCTTAAAATGTTTGCTACAAATTCTTTTATTTTTAGAAGACCATTTATCCTTACGTAGGCATTTTCTTTCCCATTCCTTGCAAACTCTGGGGTCTTTAGGGAATGTGAAAAATAATAAATTCTCCCCCGTTTCCTTTGCTTTCTTTGAATTATTTTTACATGTAGCCACGCTACAAACTATTCCTCCCGGAATAGCTGCCTATAAAGAGTAAAATCGTATTACAGTAGTTATTAAAAAGAAAATAATTTGTTAGAACTTACCTTTAATTTGAAAACAAAATAGCCCTTGTCCTTTCCACAAATTACAATAATTATACTATTATACACCAAAAAAACAAGCTTTCGCTTACGACACAACGTTCGTTTATAAATAGTTTGAAATATCAATAATTAAAAAATAAAAAACCGACAAAAAAGAATACAAAACACAACTAAACTGTTTAAACAACACACAAACTCCATTAACTGTAATCGTTTGCCATACGCTTGGGCATTCTCGATGACGATGCAAGGGATGGCAACGATATATCGATAGTTTGGAAATATCGATATGTCAGCCCAAATATATCGATATTTTACATCGATATTTTTCTGTGGCGATATATCGATATATCGATTAAACTTTCATATATCGTTTTCCAATATAATCGTCTGTCTTTAGTCAATAGTTGGTTGCCTACTTTCGAACGAACTGGTGCGGACTAGCGGAATGCAGACGTACCAAATATTTTGTCATGTCATTATCTTATCTATCAGTTCACCATAAAAAGAGACAATCAACAACCAATAACCAGTGATCTGATTTTGATTGGTCAAATCAGGTTAGTTGTTACTTGTTTCCGAAAAATGACGTGTGACGTGACAAATGACAGTCGGGATCGGGCGGGGGAGTACCCAAACTGAATAGAATAGTTGAATAATTTTTGTGATTTGTAGCAATGGTAGTAATAGAGTTTTATTCATATAAATATTTATCTGACATGATATTAGAACTTTCTGTTTTGTTTTTTTATTTTATGTTAAATTTTCTAATGTTTGTTTTCTTGTTTTATGTTGAATTTTCTAGTTTGTTTCCTTGTTTTATGTTGAAAATAAATAAAAATGACATTTTTTTACACCTTAAACAGTTACTATACAAGAATAATAATTATATAAAATATGCATAAACAACAAAAAATAATTAAAAACATCGATATTTTGCAATATCGATATTTTTGTTTCGATATATCGCATATATCGATACCTTGGTTGCGATATATCGATGTTTCGATATATCGTCATTTTTATTCGATATTGCCATCGTCGCTTCCACCATATACATCTATTGACCTTGGGTACAATTTATCAAAATATTCATATTTTGTCAAACTTAACCTTGAACCAACAGAGTTTTCATCAAGTGTGAGGGACCTACTTTGTATCAGTTTTACCTACATATGTATTATTTCTATTATACATTTAATGAATCCAAATATTTGAAACATTATAAAAAATAAAAAATAACTTCCTGCCAACAACTGGATATAAAATATACTGCAGCAGCTAGGTAGTTATTTGTTTAATTTATGTCTATTATTTATTGTGTATAATAGATATATATAGATAACTTTTTCAATATTTTTTTATTTCTCTGTATTAAAACACTTAGGTACTGAAACATTTATCAATTTTGAGCATATAACTTCACATTTAAGGTGGATTCATGCAACATCACTTTATTTAACTTATCTTAATTTAACTTATGATTTTCACTTAAAAAAGCTGACCTAGTTCATGCATCATAACTTTAGCTATTACTTAGTAGCCAAGGCGCATGCGCAAAAGATCCTAATTATTATGTTTTGAGAATGACAGACCCGGATTGTTTGTGTTCTGTAATGAATGGGAATGTTGAGGAAAAAAAAATTATTACTATCTGCTTCTGCATTGGTCATCCCTAAAAGGAGGATACGCAGATTTGGGGTGAAGCCTTTTTTCAAAAGGAGGCCCTTATTCGGACAATATCAGAAAATGTTTGTCTATTTCATCAGTCATCGGCATTTATGTCTGGTGTTCTATGACCCTATGTTTCCGCACATGCGCATACGCAAAATTACTGAAGAATCTTAAGTGAAAAGATAAAATTTGTCGAACTTCTTAAGATAAATTAAGATAAATTAAGTAATTGTTTGAATGCTTGTGTTATTTGTGGATACTTCATCTTATTAAGATAAGTTAAGTTAAATTAAGTGATGTTGCATGAATCCACCTTAACTCTTTCTTAGGTAAAGTGAAATTCATTATTGAACGTTGCAAATGAGCTTGTCTTGAAAACATTCTTGTTGTTAATATTTGTTGAGCTGCTTCCTCTTATTTTTAGCACAGAATACAGTTAAGTGGTGTATTCTTTGTTTTTAGTATAGATCCTGGAACAGTGGGACACCATGACTGGATCATGATTTAAACACTTTCTGAAGAAAAACCGCAAACGCGACAAAACGTATAATACATCTTTTGTTTTCTTTTATCAAAATCTCAAAAATTAACACGAATAAAATAGCACAATCTCATCTGTTCTTGAATCCCATAGTTAACTTTTAGGCTGTCAGAATATTATTTATAAACATAGAACTATCAGTATTGCAGAAATTAAGAAACAAAATTTTTGCAGAAGTCACTTGTTTTTATAGCAATATTTGGCTATCCGATTTTTAAAAAAATGTCAAATTCACTAATCACATCCGCGACTTTACGCCTACGAAAATAACCGCATAATCAGAGACATCTCTGGCATAACTATGCATCACATACCTACCCCCACCCCACCTTTAATCTATGTTGGTTTTTTGTCACAGTCTATTCTCTTTCTCCATTTTGTTTGAGTTCTTTCTTTGTGTTTGTGAGAGTATTTATACAGACTGTTTAGTGGGTATATTCTCTGAACGACGAATTTTTTTTAATTAGTACTACCAATGAGTGTTAATCATTAATAATGTTATTGGATATAAGATCCTAATTTTGTGAAAAAACAGTGAACTTTATGTATGATATAATAACGGTTGTGGCGGCAAAAAAAACAGAACTATATGCAGGTGAATATAGTTTCTAAAAATGATTTAGATAGTGTTTCTTTAAAAATATTGTGAAAATTAAGTTGAAAAGTTTCTAAAACATAGTAAAATACTGTGAAATTGTGAATATTCCAACAAATTTTTGTGTTCACTCACCATCTATCAGTAAAGATGATAGGTGCCATCTGAGTTTAACCCGGCGTCGGTAAGGTGGGGTGTGAGAAACCCCATGCGATCTAACACCCGCTACCATCAATGTAATAGAGAATCTATTCCCATGCGCCGCCTAGTAGCTTCGGCGAATATTGTCATGTCGATTGTCGCTCAGTTGGAAGGTTGAAATTGTGCAAGAAGGAAGTGTAGTGTATGATCAAAGTTCTTTGGGGTTTGTCACACCCCACCTTACCATACCCGCGACCGTTTTATAGGAAAAGTAAGTGTATTCAAATTTAATTTTTTTATTCATATTACAATTTATTTTCACTTGTTCACAGATGTTTTCGTATGAGAAAGAGCAGGAACGTTTGCTAGCATTATGGCAGGAAGGTGATAACGAGAATTACGAACTTTCTGAATCGGAAAGCGAAGGAGAGGAAGATCAAGTTGAGGTAGACATTCATGAAGATGACGAAATTGACGGAACAGCTGAAAATGAAGTAGATAATACTGATTCAGATCAACAGGAACATCATGAAGGCCCAGAAAAAGAGTCCGAAGGTTTGAACAATTCTGAACCTACCAACAAATCTACAGTCTCAAAAAAATATTACCTTGGAAAAGTATGTACTAAATCTCGAGGTTTATACGGGAACACAACCTGTTGGACCTTATAATGTCAGCAACCGTCCTTTTGATATTGTTTTACGTATGGTAAAACCAATATCTGGCACCAAGAGAAACGTTACATTCGATAATTGGTATACAAGTCAGGAAGTTATGTTGAAACTATTGACGGATCATCGACTGACATCTGTTGGAACTTTACGAAAGAACAAGAGAAATATACCTCCAGCTTTCTTAGACGTCCGTAAAAGGGAAACCAAATCGAGTTTGTTTGGTTTTCAAGAAAAAATTACACTAGTATCATACGTGCCCAATAAAAATAAAAATGTTTTGCTGCTTTCGACTTTACACCATGACGATGAAATAAACAATACTACAGGCGATTCCCGTCTTCCGGAAATAATTAGTTTTTACAACTTCACAAAAGGCGGTGTGGATGTAGTAGACGAATTATCTGGTTCTTATAGCGTTTCTCGCAATTCGAGAAGATGGCCTCTCACCCTATTTTTTTCGCTTCTAAATACGGCAGGCATCAATTCCCAGATTATATTCAAAACAAATAATGAGGAACAAAAACTAAAAAGGCGAGAATTTTTGAAGAAACTAGGTCTTGCTCTAATTCATGACCATATAAATGCTAGGAAAAATAATCCTAGGCTACCAAGGAATTTACGTCGGAAAATAGTTGAAATAACCGGGAACAATGAAGAACCACCTCCAAAAAGTCCAAAACTGTCTGGAAGATGCACAATATGCCCTAGATCACGTGATCGTAAAACAAGATTTGCATGCCGGGAGTGTAAGGTATTTTTGTGCATGGAACACGCTAATATTTATTGCCAAAAATGTTGCAAGTTTGAATCGCTGTAACTTTTTTTGTATTAAAGATAAAATCCTATTTTTTATTTTAGATTGTTTATTAGAATATTAACAATTTATTCAACAGACATATCTACATGCAAATATTTTTCAATTATTTTTAAAATTTGTTCAGTTTAATTTGTTTTTTTTTTAGTCGTATTAAGGCATTTACTAAATTTGAGTTTATTGTCAAAAGAAAAATTATTTAATTACCAATTTTTTTATATTAGGTACTTATATTAGTTGATTAATACATTGCTTAAATAAAAAATAAAAAATTTGGTTCATATTATTTTTTATTATTTTTATTAGGTTGGGGTTTATCATACCCCACCTTACCACTGGTGTAAACATTTTCCACCTTACCGACGCCGGGTTAAAGGTAGGAACTTTCCATTATTTTTTATATTCGCAATAGATGACGCTGGATGTATTGTTTACTTTGAATCAAGTCAAAATCTAAACCAAACAATTATGATATAAAGAATTTAAAACTTTGAAGAGAATTTATTTCATTAGTTATAGCTATAAATTCTATCAGCCATGCTGTTTTGTGATGCGGGATCTTACAAATAATTTCCAAAAAATAAGAATACGGTTACGTTGAGGTCTACTGTTGATACTGTACAGCCACCTTTGAATATTTTGGTGTATTTCATAAACACCTTGTTTTATAAAACAGAAAACTGTATTTTTTACAGTTGATTGAAATTGCGCCATTCGGGTTTAGTATTAACAGCTTGTCCATTTTTAGGTGTTTAGTTAAGAAAGTGGTGTTCATTAAATTTCCGTCTGAACTTATCTAAAAGGTAAATATTTAGTTCTAGCTTAAACATTGGAATATTTTTGATATAATTATTATATTTTTTCCGATACTTTTTGATATTTTAAAGATATATTTAATAATTGTCAGGTACTTGGTCCCTTAAAATTGATATTTCTAAAAGCTGACAAATTGTCAGAAACTGGTACAATAATTTACTATTACGATGTTCCAGTAGCTGACAATATATTGGTTTTAAAACTTTGGAATTCATTTATTTGTTCATTTTAGAAAAATGGACAAAAAAATACTTAAATATTCCTAAAAAGCTATGGAAAATATTCTTCAAAAAACGGCATGAATATATTGGAGGCCAGCAAGCTATATAAAGTTCCCCCTACCACCTTGTATTACAAACACATAAAAAAGTATCCCGAAAAAAGGGTCCCCCAACATACCTTACAACTCAAGAAGAGAATGGCCTTGCCCATTGGCTTTTGCACATGGCAAAAAATGGTTACCCAATTAATAAGGAGTATTTATTGGATAGTGTACAGCTTATAGTGCAGCACTTAAAAAAGGAAAGAAACCCCATTTACCAATAATAGGCCTGGTCGACATTGGTATACTCTTTTTCTAAAAAGACACCCTGAGATAAGTGAGAGAATATCTCAAAACTTAAGAGTTATTTAAGTGAATTTTTATGTAATAGGTACTAGTTTTTTTCAATAAAATACCATGTTAATATTTTATGAAACAGCCTTTAGTAAGACTTCATTTTTTTAGCTGTCAGCTATAGGGAGGTTACCTGTCAGCTATTGGTGAAATTACAATTTTCTCATGTCAGCTACCAGTACAAATGCAAATGACCAAATAATATATTAAAAAAATATTTTAATTGGTATTATAAACAAAATAAAAATATTTTCCCTTTAATAGAACTCATATTCAGCATGCATGGGACCTTATTTTTCGATTCTCTATTAATAACTCAATTATTACAGTGACCATTCCCTTATAGTGTTAGCACTACAATACGAGCCACCGCAATGTGGAGGTATGTAAAACCATCAATTATTGAGATTTTTTTTATTCACAAGCAGGTAATGTAATGGTCATTTTATAAGGGTTTATTGCTCTCTGCCTTTTTCAAATAGAGTATAAGTAGGTACTTATTACTTGTAAAAAAAATGTTGATACACCATTGTTGAAATTACATTTGTGTTTGTTTTGTGTAAAATTTATTGTTTAAGAAAAAAATGTTTCGAAGATTTTTTTAAGCATTAATTTTTAATGATTTTGACATTTTATTTCATTCACAATTTTTCTAATGACACGTTTTGTTTCTGCCTTTTGAATAAGAACTGCTGCTTCTGAATTGCCTGTTAGTATGTAGTATTATGTGTCTTCATCATCTTCTTTTTTTTTTACAGTAATTATTTGAAACCTCTTTCACCCTAGCTTTCATAAAACTATAGGATAAACATCCCCAACTATTAATTTGACTCCAAACGATTTCAATGAATATTCTGTTCAAATAATTGATGATGTTTTGGCAAAGATTCCTTCATCAAGTAAGGAGGAAAAAGAAGTTATTGAGTCAATAGCTTCATTGAAAAACTCAAAATGCATGGATCCTTATAATATATTAGTCATGTCTTGATTAAAATTATTAGTGATATTCTCAGTAATCCTCTGATACATTTGATTAATATTTTGCAAATGATGAGTTTCCAGATAGCTTAAAATTATGTAGAGCCACTCCAATACTTAAACAAAGTGATCCTAATCTATGTGATAACACTGATAACTATAGGTTTATTACAATAATTCCAATGTTATCAAAAGTTATTGAAATCATTTTAAAAAATAAGTTAATTGAGTTTCTAGAGGGCGGTAATTATTTACCTATGTGAAATGCAATATGGTTTTAGAACATTAAGGTCGACTACTCAAGCAGTAACAGATATTGTTCATACTATCATAGCAAATAAAGATTTGGGAATTTCTACAAGATGATTTATCTAAGGCATTTGATTCTATATCACATCAAATACTACTTAACAAATTATGTAAGTATGGAATAAGAGGGACGGTCTTAAATTTGCTAAGATCATTCTTAACTGATAGAAGACAGTTCATAATACATAATAATATTAAATCGGATATACAGTTAGTTAAACATGGTGGGCCACCAGGATCGGTATTAGGAGCTTTACTGTTTGTTATATATGTGAATGATTTACCAGAGTATGCTGATATTGCTGATACATTTTTATATGCAGATTATACTACCTTCTTAATTAAAAACGCAGATTATAATCAGCTTGATGCAGCAAGCTTGAAGGGTATTTTAATGCTAATGTCGTTTCTCTCAATAAAAATAAAACAAAAGTTATAAATTTTGTAAAAAGAAATGAGAGACATGAAGGTGAAAATAGTTTAAGAATGCTTGGTTTTACTATCGACAACAATCTAAATTGGAAGCTGCATGTAAATAAGCTAAATAAGAAATTGTCAAGTGGACGATTTGCATTGAGAAGAATGAATAAAGCTGTTGTATCGAAAGAAGAACTTAGGGTTCCTTATTTTGGATTAGTACAGTCTCACATTCAATATGGAATTATTTTATGGGGTTCAACAAATGTAGCAAATGAAGTTTTTATACAGCAAAAGAAAATTATACGTGATATGGTGGGTGTAGGCTTTAAAGAACATGCAAAACCATTGTTTATATCATTAAGAAATCTGACCATACCATGCCTCTTTATTTTGGAAGCTATCTTATATGTACATAAAAACAAACATAAATATAACACAGGATCAAATGTTCATAACTATAACACTAGGAGTAAGGATTTTATTAGATTACCCAAAGTAAATCTTATAACTACCTCTAAACAAACGGATTTTATTTATTGTAAAATTTACAACTCTATTCCAATTGAATGGACAACGTTTAATTATGAAAAGTTGAAGTATACTGTAAAGGCATGCACTTGAGAGACTGGCTCTTTACTTGTTGGATGAAGTTTTTAACTGTAACTGGCTGGGTTAATCAATTTTAGGTGAAATGTTTTTATGTTTGTATATGTTTTATTATGTTGACGTGATGTATGAACATGCAGTTTGTGTTTGTGGAGATTTTAGGAATTGTTAACTATTATAAACTGTAATATTGTAAGACCAATAAAGCTATCTATCTATCTATTTATGTCACAAAATAATAGAAATTAAACAAAATTTCCAAAATAGTTAAAGCTTGAGTAAAAGTTTAACAGTATTTTTGATATTTATTCATTTAACCAGTAAAAAAAATAAATAAATACATAAGTAGTACAAGTACTTTCCAGTGTATTCCCACAGAGGTAAGCATAGTTACCTGTTCATGGGACTGGTTGCTTATAACTAAAATTAAAACTATACTTATAACTAAATCAATTTAAATTTAAATTTGTTACTTTTGATTATTTGCATTTTTGAGTGATATTCTTTTGTTTTCATAGTTATTTTTGTTTACTTTATATTTGAGTCATATTTCATAATATATTATATCATTAATTAATATTTTCTGTTATCCATTTTTTCAGTTCTTTTTTCCTTTTGTTTTTATTATTAATAGTTTTAAGATCAATAGGAAGACTGTTAAAAATCAGAATTGCCTTAACATAGCTTCTTTTACTATAGTTATAACTGTTTTTGATATCTTTGGAAGCTGAATACTCTTAAATCTAGTGACTCTTATCGATTCAGTATACTCTTTTGAAAAAGTTTCGTAATAGTATAGTATAGACTCAAGGGCAAACTGTTGTTCAATGTTGCACGGAATTTTTTCATACATAAAACAATTTTTATTGATTATTTTCAATAATTTATATTGCAATCTTTGTAGTAGTCATTTGCGTTTGGTAAGCACCCCCCCAAGCTATAATTCCATAACTTAGAATACCATGGAATAATGAATAGTATATTATCATTAAAGTTTTCTGTTGCATTATCTTAGATAATTTGCGAAAAATAAAAATCAGGTAGGTATTTTGTCTTTCTTAAAATCAAGTCTATATGAATATCCCATTTTAATCTGTAGTCCAAATTTAAACCCAGGTATTTACAATGTTCAACCCTTTTTACATCTTTATTTTTAATTTTTATTTGCAAGTTATCTGGTACACACTGTCACAATAGTTACCAAATGCTATAAACACAGTTTTCTCAATATTTAGAGATAGCTTATTTAATGCTAGCCAGTCAGATATTTCATTTAATTGAAAATTCATTTTTTCTTCTACTTCAGCCCAATTTTTTCCCTCTGTTATTGATGCAGAGTATCATCTGCAAAAGATACAATTTGTCCATCTGGTGAATCTATAAGTAAATCATTTACATAAAGGATGATTAGAAGTGGACCCAGAACAGTTCCTTGAGGAACACCCATAGTCACCTCATCAAACATGCTACTAACACCATTTACTCTGACTTTCTGCAACCTTCCTTTTAGATAACTCGATATCAATTTGTGAGCATTACCTCTAATCTTAGTGCTTTAGTGCTTTTATTTTTCAAAAACCCATTTTGTTTATTTGATATTATGTTACAATTTTTGACAAAGCTTAATAGTCTTTTATGTAAGATTTTTTCTAATATTTTTGCAAAATTCGAAATCAATGATATAGGCCTGTAGTTTGCAGGATCATGTTTACTTTTTGACTTATACCTAGATGGGAACTATTTCAGCACATTTAAGCTCTTCAGGCCATTCCCTTTGATAAAGCAGTTATTTATTATATGAGGTAGAAACTCAGCTATGTAGTTGGATAAAATTTTTATGACTATAGTGTTCACCCCATCAATGCCACCTTTTTAATTTTTAGTTTTCTAATTACATTTGAAACTTCAACTTTGTTAGTGAAATATTTTTCTATATTTTTATTTCAACGTTTCGGTAGCATTCCAGCTACCGTTATCAAGAATAATTAAATTTCTTAAAAATGTTTGTCCCTATCTGACACTTACAAAAAATTCAACAACTAGACAATCGATAATAATATTTTGAAATCTAACACTGGAAAAAGGTTGTCAAATCTTTAAGATCCATTCATAGTCGTTTATTAAGGGTATTCGAGAGTGGCTTTATGTAATAGGGGAGAAAGTGATGATAGATCTGTTCCAGGTCCAAGATACATATACAGCAAATTTAAAGATGAAAAAGCTGTGAATTCTGGCAGCAATTTCATTTCTGTCTAGAACTCCGTTACCACGTGTGTATTAGCCTCATCATAGTGGAGTGTTCTATAACCTGAGAAATGAGATGGATTTTTTGCAAGATGTCTTCCTGGAGAAACCCAGGCAATTCAACGTTCCTATCACAAAGTCCATCAAGACCTCTTCTGAGAGGGAAATATTTTATAGATTAAATTGGATTAGCATGCCCGGAGTTATCGTCAATAAGAGAGTGTGTGTTCGGTGAGTCTTGGCCTACACCTGCCGATATAAAGGAGATGTCTCCTAGTGACCTGTCCCCCTTCCTGAAAAGGACAGGATGGACGATGACCTAGGAGGACAACTCATCGGAAGGATGTACAATGGGTCACATGTGGCCTAAACTCACCCTCCCCACTCTACAGATACAGATGGATTAGCATGAATTCCCTGCCCTTAGGCAGAGCAGAATTGTTTCTAGTAAGATGTTACGAGATGCTTAAGCGTCTCAATTACCATGTTACAGGCTGAAGGGTATGACCTTCATGATGGTTGCTTGGTTACTACCACGATTTCTAATATTTTTTGGACCTTTGTAGAGAAGTCAAAAGGCATGGATGGGTTAGGAAGAGTGATTGGGCAGTTTCCTCATATTTCTGGGGTAGAGTTTATCATATGGGACATTTTGGATCGAAGGTGCAGGCGTGTTCATCCTCGCAATTTCTACTTCAAGCAGGTTTGTGTATCTTCTGCTTTATGCAATTTGGCCAAGTCTTGAGTCTGCTCTTACATTTGTTGGATGTGTGGTCTAAATCTGTAGTATGTACAATATTTAGATACAGGAAGAAGTGAAAGGGAATTTGATGGCTCGCATCTATGGTTGAGGCCTTAAAGGATAATTTCTTTGGAAAGGGCCTGGTGGTAGTGGGCTTTGGGGTAAACGGCAGTCAAATATACGTTGATTTGCAATGCGACTAAAACGTGTATTGTCATCTAGTGTTAATGTGTAGAACAGCGAAACTTTAGTAGAATAGTGGATAGGCAACCCGTAATTCTTTTAAATAATGAATCTCCTCACTATTTCAATCAAGAATAATCTTTTCGTGGTCATCTTTTAACTCTCATTTTATTTATGGACTATGTACATTGTACAGTGCTGCAATGGTTCTAAGAGTTCGGTGGTACCAGATCCGCCATTTCAAAGGGTCCGCAGTGAGTGGTTGGATTAACAACAAAATGAAACTAAAAATTCCCAGATTTTTTAATTCATTGTTTTATGAGATATAATAATTAATACATACAATAAACAACAAGTATTCGGTCCATAAAACCCAGAAATTTAGACAGTGTTTTATTCATATCTAAATCAGGAATTGGCTTTCTGCTAGAGAAATAAACATACCTATTATAATATTTTATTTTGATATTGAGAGTTACCCTTCAGCGTATTTTTGAAGATGTTGCGCCTTCCTCCTGAATATAACTTGTAAATATTAATTATTAGTAGGTAGGTAGGGCTTAGGAGCCCGAAGCTATAGTTTTGAACCCGGGCTCGTTGGGATGTTGCTAAGGTGCTGGTACAGAGGAGATAAATCATAATACTTTGGAAGTGATAAGGCTTCTTCCATCAGTATAAAAACATTTAAAATGCCGAATTAAGATAGCGTGTGGACAATTAAATGAGGACGACTCATCTTAATAATTGAACTATCAAGAACTAAATAATATTGTTTAGATAATATTATATTTCATTTTATCACATCCGTTAGGTTATGTGATTTTGTTTTATAATTTAACAGTGGGAGAAGTAGGAGAATATCTATATTTGTACATTTACAAGAGCAACGAATATAAAAGTGTTCACATTATTCACTTTTTAACGTCTGCAGTATTCAATCATACTCCAAAAAATTTTTGTTTGTATTATTTAAAAGTGGGCCGATGATCCCGGCTGTACTGCAATGCCAGGCCAACCCGCGACGGAGGTGGAGCAAGCCCCTAACCCTCCATCAATTTCCAAAAATCAGTTTAATATACTGGCCCCGCATGCGGGGCGTATCAGATATTAAGCTGATAAGAACAGATACTACACTTTGATCTTAGCCAGAGGCCGAGAAGCGATAAATTATAATACTAGCTTTGTAGTATACATTAATAACAGTGACATATATATCTACATGTACGGCAACAAAAACGTGCATTGCCATCTAGTGTGTATGTATAGAACCGAACGGCATCGAAACTTCAGTAGAATAGCAGCACGTAATTTTCTTGCTTCTAAGAATATTGATTAAAGCTATAATTTAAATATTTAAAATATAAATACTGGTAGCATTTTTTGCATTTATTTGGATTAAAAGAAATCGAAAAGTGTAATTCTCGTACAAATTTTTAAGTAAGAACAACTGTATAGATAATATTATTAAGAAAACTAATTTAAGAAGAGTTCTTCCAACAAAGTATTCGAAATAATATATAGTCACACCAAAAGAGGGCGCTGACTTTTATTTGTAGCTTTATACCGATTCTCATGTACCCACGGTAATCAAATACAGTCCCAAAGTTAACCAAATCATACTTACCTGGCGTAGGGGTTACCGTGATCAACAAGGCGGTTCCCCCAGGACGAGGCCTTTTCATTGCACTTGGAATGGGCTGACTCCTGCGATTATCCCTAATGCGGATAACTCGGGCGCGTAATTTTTGGTAGTCGGGACTGCGTACGCGCTGTCCCGGTGATAATTAAATTGAAACATAATGATTGAATGAATTTACCGATTCAGTACTTCTTCCCACACGGTAATAGCTGATTCGATACAAAAGTAGGAAGTTGAGACTTCCCAATCCAAAGGTTAGCGACATTGGCGTTCAGTATTATAATTTTTTTTACCGTAAAACATTCCACAGTTATAACGTTCCAAGGTTGATTGACATTAAATAATAATAATTTATTATATCGTTCGACTAAGAACACTTACAATAGTTTTATCCACAATGTTTGACTTAACATTAAAAATTATCACGCTCAGGTTTCAATAAAAAATAAGATATAATTTTTATTGAGAACAAATTTATTCATCACCAAAGTAAATACTGTAAATATTTGTCATCAAACAAAATCCTCTGATTTTAATCCCAGAAAATATTTTCAATTAAACCACTATATATAAAGTGGTTCACCTTTTCTAATAACAGGCAACACCAAGTGATTATTTCACGTCTACGTTTGACTAACTCATAGTTACCTGATAAAACGTGAAGAAAACCCAATATGTGATTATAATGTAAATATAACAGTTAAACATCCTCGTAGAATGTCCTAAATACTCAAAGAAAAAACTGTGAACTAGGTAGGTACCTACACCCAACACATTTGAAACCTTATTTCAAGATAATAATTATAAACTAATAATATTTTTAAAATTGATTAATGTATTCAATTCAGTGTAGGTAATTACTGTGAGACCTCATAAAAAAAGACTATAACTAAATTATACGAGGTCTCTTTTTAATAAAATAAAAGGGCGAGTTTATAGCCCGTTCAGTATTAAAACCGTTGCACGTCACATCTGTCATAACTGTACTATGTTGCCAAGCCCTTGAAATAATATGAGAATCTAGTATATGTCAAATGAAGTTTATCAAATATTCTAGGTTAGGTTTAGTTATTGATGATTATTGCGTGCAATTTGTATGTTAACCGTACAGCACTAAGAAATTCTTATTTTAAAAACTATGGAATTATTTTTAGCACTGAAAAGGTATGTATGGAATAGTTAACACTTTTATTTGTATGTTTATACCACGCACTTAATTAGTTAGAAGTTATGGAACTATTCTAGTATTTAAAATGCATGTATAATTATATAGTATCAAGGAAAAAATATTATCTAATATAATTTTTAGTACCTAAGTACATGTTGGCTTCTAAAATGTTGTCACTACAATATGAAAGATTGATGTAAGGTTTACAGACAAATTATAAATAAGAAAGTTCTGATAACCTGGATCTACCTCCTTTTTAAAGGTAGGCAATTTTATTTTATATTTTGTTGAAATAAATCTTAAATTTTTTTTAGAAAAGCCGGGATGTGAAGCTTTAGTGTGTAGGTCATTCTCAACAAGGAAAATCTTCCTGAGATATATGATTATTGATCATAGCAAAAGAAAATTGTGCAGCAAGCACCACCACAGCTCAGAAAAGGAGAGCAAATCCATTCTATTCTCCGAGTGAAGGTATATGCAAATGATTGACTAAATCGTAGCACTGAAATCAATACATATTATAATTATCAGTATATTGGTGAATTATTTATCACTCCACCATCTTCTAATCAATCCAAATTTATATTTACCATTTTGTTTTAGCTCTCCAGCATCTACCGCAACTGAAAGTATTGCTAATAAATGATTGATCGAATGAGACCTTTCAATTCAATAAAAACTATTAAATTAATTCTTTGTAGTTTTTATAAAACTTTGTGATATACACATGTACCTTTAGAAAATGCTGCCTGAATTACTTATTTTGAATATAATGATTAAAATAAAATAATAAATAATGCCACCCCAATTTTTATGGAATTGTTTTATTAAAAAGAAACATTGCAAATATATAAATTAGTTACTACACCGAAAAGTTTGTAATACAATTTTTTTAAATAAGGTAGAACAATAATTGTCAAATAGAAATCTTTCAAATTTGAGAGGTTCACGGACAAACCAATTCCAACCCGCAACTTCTGCAATGCATCTATTGGCTTGCTTGGCAGTAGCCAGTATTAACTCAATAGGATTTTTAAAAAGATGGTAGGTAATACTTTGTGACTATACTGTTCTATCATATCCACAATGTATTTTGTTGGGGGGTTTGTTTCTGAAAAAAACATTTATTGAAAGGGCAGTATTCAAATAACCAATTCTTTTCTTTTCAAATATACCTATATTATTATTTTTGTAAAAATAAAAGTAAAACAGCATTTATTGTCTATTAGGTATAATTTGAAGTAAGATTTTTGAATGTATTAAACTAGTTGTGTAGTCTTCTGAATTCTAACATATAATTTGCTATATCACTGTTCAAATACAGTTTGTGTCTACTTACTAGGCTGTAATATAAATAAGCTCAGCTTCAACATTTGTTGATTGAATTCTATATTGTGTCATTAACCTAATATTATCGAAAAGCATTGTCCATAATTTATTAAAGGTTCAGAAAGATTCAATAGTAAGTAATTGGTTTTCAAACCATTTAAAAACATGTTCTTCATTCATTTTCCCATGATAATAACTCAACTGAGATTCATATAAAAATATACTTTCTGCTCCATCAATATAACCATTTTCATTCTCAGCATGTAATACAAAATATCTAGAATAAAAACAATTTTGCATTCTAAAATTTTACATTATCATTGTAACATACCTTTTGACAAGCTACAGCACCATTTTGGAAAATTCAGGATTCATTAATAAAAACAAATGTATACAGTGGTTTATTTTTGTTGAAAGTTGCATAAGTCCTCTGTGTGGATGTGTATCATATTTTAGTAAACTACTCAGGAACATTCTACATTTAATAATTATTGTTCTTCCTCCAATTACTGCAGTAACATTCCTAAAGTGACATAATTATCTATAAAAAAATGTACATGTATAATTGCCAAGTATTAAGAATAATGTAACAGAATATAATAAATACAGTTGATTGGGTATAATATTGAACTTATACATACTTGCTTCATAAACGCTGTAAATAGTATCAGGAGCAGGAGTAAATGCATCAACTATTGCAGTATTATTAAGTTTCATTTATACGTTTTTTTGGATGTGACTTTAACTTTGATAACTCATTACTGCTTGTGAAAGATTACTCACAGTTATTTGCAGTTTTTGTCACAACATAACCCCAAAAATGTCAAGACGTCAACTGAACCTGAAATAAACCATTTTAATCGCGGCAACAGCGCGCATTTTTGCCAACATAAAAAGTTTTTATTAAGACTGACGTTAGTTTGAGTTTAATATTTAATTAACCTACGAGCTGTATTTGATATGAAATTAATTACGAAACCTTTCTTTAAACATATATTTATATTTTTTAATACAATGCGACCTACAAATTTCAATATTTATTGAGTTTAGAGAGGCTTAACATAGTGATTGACAGAGGATTGACAGCAGCAATCGAATGACATGATATAAACGAACGTCTCTTTTTCGACACTTTGATGACGTGCAACGGTTTTTGTACTGAACGGGCTATAAATACTACCCTTGAGCTATAATCAAGGATACTACTTACATTTTAAAAATTTGTCTAATTATAACCATGCTGGCCGCCAATAGACCATTTTAACGGAAGTATATCGAAAGACATCTTGTGGTAGCGGCGACCGTTGTCCACCTATAGATTTATATAGTAATTAATAGAAGCTAACTGTAATTTTAAAAGGAAACTGTACCCACAGATCAGGTAGATTAACAAGATTACGTTAAAAGTGTCACTGTCACAAGTGGGGTTGTGTTGTGGTCACTGTTTACTCCATGGAGGCTAGATAAGGAGATCGTACTCCATGTATTCCAATTTCTGGTCATTATAGAGGGCACCACATATGCTAAGGCACCAAAAAATCTGACGACAGCCAATCATAAAACTCGATTTCATGATGTTTTATTGGTTGCTAGCTTCTTTGACAGTTCGCTGTTCACGTGTGAGGTAAGTGAGGTTAGGTCACAGAAATGGAAAATATTGTGAATAAGAAATCCGCTTTTTGTCCTCGTTTTCAAAAATATCGAAAATTGTAATCGTTTGGTGGTAAAATAATTAGTTCCACTCTGTGCTGCTGAATGTGTTTATGTTTTTACGCAATGAAAAATATAAATATCATGTCTTCTCTTCAGTATGGAATTTTAGAACACACTTAAAGGTCCAGCACAGTTAGAATGAGTGTAAGTCTTTAAAAGAGAAATTTGAAGAATAAAGAAGACACTCTACGTGCAAGTAAGTATATTCAAGAACCAAGTTCACAAGTTGGATTGCCCAATTATAAAAAATAAATTGAAGATGAATAAAGAGATATGTTTACAATACTTATGTATAAAGTTTTTCAGAATCTGGCTTCCTAAATAGTAAAAAAATATTAGCTACACAAAAATATGAAAAAACGGTGGAAAAAAAAGGAAAAATCACTTGAAATGCTTGGAGGAAATGTGCCACTTCAAATGTACTATATTAAATGGCCTTCGAATAATTGAGAATTGCAACTAGAAGAAATACAGTTTGAAAACATAGAAGGTATGTATAGATAAATAGCCAGTAGTCATAAGCTTTAATAACACACAAATTTGGTCATATTAACAAGACGTAATAAAACAATTACATAATTAATAATATGTAATATTTTAGGTTATTTTCCATGAAATGAACGAAAAGATTATTGCTTCCAAACTGGTCAAGCCTTTACAAGAAGAAATTATGAAAATATTGAATATACAGAGAGTAGCACGAGAAGTAATTTACTACACACTATGTAACTTCTTTTACCTAAATATAAAGTGTACAATCCTTCGATCATTAAACATTGTTCAAAGATACAATCAGTATTTTGTCTCTAACTTGATACCTATCTATCCTATGGCCTGTTTGTACTTATCCAGCTTAGGTACTATGAGTAATAAGTGAACTGTTGAAGTTAAAATAAGATAATTAGAATGCTTCATATTTCCTGCTCAATTTACCAATAGTCTTTATAGGATTACTGGTAAATTTTGGCTACTCTTGCAAAAATTTTCAACTGAAGGATATCAGAAAATACATCTATATCTTGATACCAGATGCTCAACTATGCATTCACTATCGAACCTGACATCAAATATACAAACCTCTAGTCTATGATGAAAACATAGTGCTGTTATTTTTCTAGGCATTACTTAAGCGTTTGATGGTGTTTGGAACTGTGGTATGTTCTATAAACTATAAGAAATGATGTGTTCTAAATACTTGCTATTAATCTTTAAAACTACCTTAGTGATAGAACACCACAAGTAAAAGTGAATTACAGTTTTATTCCAAACATTTAAGGACTTCTCCAGTGTTCCTCACTGTCCTATTTGCTCTACAATCTATCTATCTTGTTACAACTATGATTTAGCAACAGAACATTTAAATTTGCATACATATTGCAGTATATAGATGACATCACTTTGATCAGTCGTAATAATCTCAAAATAACAATAAATAAGCTACAAAAACTTATAACAGAATATGAAATGGTTTAACATGTGTAGGATGAAGCCCAGAGTCTTAAAACTCAATGCATAATCTCCAATCTGTTCAATAACAATGAAAAATACAATATATTTTCAATCAATAGGTACAACTTACTAATGACATTAGTTCATGTACAGATTTTCAATATAAAATATATTTAAATAATTCCGTATCATACATGAAAATAATTTTTTAAGTACTTTAAAAATACAAAAATTGCAATTCACAAAAGTTTATTTCCTAATGAAGCAAACACAGTGGAAAATCACAATTAGTAACATACATAAGTACGTACACAAAATATATAACTGTGGACGTTCTGTAACTGAACTTGCACAAAACATTCTCTACACTATTTTGAATCCTCTGTGTTTTATCTATGAATGTTATACTACAAGTTTGCCACACTGGAATTAGGTAGCTGAAGATTGGTAAGAAATAAGTGTCACCGATTAGTTTCAATGTTTTATGGTTTTAGTAATCCCTACATTGGTGAAGTGCACCAACAATTGGCAAACATAAATTTTATTCTATTTGATGTATATATTTGCTTCAATGTAATATGTTCTCACCTTATTTATATTTTCATTTCCTATTTTTATCTGAATATCAACTGAATTAAATTTTTTTGTATAAAGAACATGCCAGTAATATTTTCAAATTAGTATTACAGCTTATTCATTATCAACCATCTCTGGTTTTTCTTCAAATCTTTGTTCACCTTTTTTCTTCCAGTTCTCTTAAATTGTACTTGTATAGATCATAATAATGTCATCAGCAAAAGTAAAGTATTTTGTATGCAATTGTGCTTTTTCTAGACTTCTCACAAGTAAGGTATATAATATAAGTCTATCATAATAAATATTTCCTTTCCTACTTTATTTATCTTTGAATATTTCTTATTATTTTTGGTAACTGAAAAAACTCTGGTTTACTTAAATTAAATTCAATTCACGTCTTCCTTTTAAATAATCTGCACTACCAACCACTATTGCAATAAATTTCGACAACATTATCAATTTTTAACAATTTTAATTTTCTAGTTTTTATAATTCACAAGTAATGTTTACTATTTGCTACTGTCAAATTGGTAAAATCTAAAAAGTAAGGTTATTGTCGTGACAGTTTTAAAATGGTATCTTAGGTACAATGCGCGACGCCGCGGTGAAAAAACAAACTGCTTAGATTGACGATTTTGAGGACACTTTTTGTCAATTTTCCCGTATGCGTTCGATCTCCTTGTATAGCCTCCATGGTTTACTCGTTCACTATACGAGACCTATATGTGTCCTCGTTCTCTCGTCGAGTTCCTAAAAAAAGCGAAGTAATATACAGTTGCCGTAATCTTAGATACATTTGTCCAAGATCTAAGTTACAGTCTCCTTTTAGAATTACAGCTTGCTTCTATTAATTACTATATAAATCTATAGGTGGACAACGGTCGCCGCTACCACAAGATGTCTTTCGTTAAAACGGTCTATATTGTCGATTCGATGAGGTATATTTATCTATAAATGAAAGAAAAACAATATCTGAGCAAAAGAATGGGCGCATGGGTCATTTCATTCTGAATGAAAATTAATGTCAAAAGTAATATGGTGGCAATCGTTTTGTTGGTAATAGGTGAGTATAGTTTTATCTTGAAATATCAGTTGGAATAATAGTCAATCGCAGTTTATATTTCAGTGTAATGTTGAAAATAGTGTTAGCTCTTACTAATTGTGAATATATTTGATTGAAATTTAACTTTCTCAAATAGATAATTGTCCCTCAAAATGACTTGGTGTTATTTTTATTTTCAGGGTAAAATGCGTCCAAAAAGAGATTTAACGGAGAAAGAGTTGCTAGAGGAGTTAGAAAAAGGGCTGTCTGACATAGAAGGAGTTTGTAGTGATGACAGTGATAACGAAGAAGAGATACAAGTAAGGCAGAGAATTGGACAAATGCTCTATGATGTCCCAGAACGTCTAAACGAGGGGATGATGAAGAAGAATGTAACTATGATGACTTCATTACTTTGAAAAAAAAAACGTAAAATGGTTACAAAATGTGCAATATGTAACTAGATATCTACCCATCAAAATATCCCGGAATTCCAATGAAAACTGTTATGAGGAATATCCAGTTACATATTTTTTGAGATATGTTCCAGAAAGTTTATTTGAAGATTTAGTTCAATACACAAATATGTACGCTTTACAAACAGGAACAGAAAAATTTGTACCATGTATTGTAACCTGCGAGAAATAAAAGCTTTTTTCGGGCTCAGTATTCTAACAGGAAGTCTAAAATTTCCAAGACTGCGTATGTATTGGGATAAATCGTTAAAAGTTGACATTTTTACAGAAACAATGACAGTTAATCGTTTTTTCAAACTTCGCACCCACATACATTGTGTTAACAATCTGGAACCCAGACTGGGCAACGACAAACTGTGGAAAGTGCGACCAATTTTTCAATCCGTCCTAAAGAGATGTAGATGAACAGATCATGCCCTTCAAAGGAAGATTGTCGATAAAACAAAACATCAAAAACAAGCCCCATCCGTAGGGAGTAAAGCTCTATTTATTAGGTGGTGAAAATGTACTGACATACAATTTTCTAATCTATCAAGGCAGTACCACGGAAATAGAGCCTTCCTATTTGAAATATGGACAGGGTGCAGCTGTCGTATTACAATTATCAAAAGAACTCGAACCTAATAAGCATAAGCTGTACTGTGACAATTATTTTACGAGCTATTATCTTCTGCAAATTCTCAATCAAAAATCAATATTTCTTGCTGGCACTGCTAGGCTCAATAGGTTTTCTAAACCACCTCTAACTGATGTAAAGGATTTTTTTAAAAAAGAGAGAGGATCTACGAAAGAAGTTATCTCTACAGATGGAATTGTGGTAACCAGATGGTTAGATAACAAGCCAGTGGTGATGGTATCCAACTTTGTTGGGGTTGGGACCGAAAACCTTGTGAAACGCTGGGATAGAAAAACAAAATCGTTCATTGACGTAAATCGACCCGAAGTCATACAAAAGTATAATAAGTCCATGGGTGGCATAGATAAAACAGATGCTCTTATCGCTTTCTATAGAAAGAAAAGTCGCTGTATAAAGTGGACTGTTCGACTAATCTTTCATGCAGTTGACATGGCAATAACAAACTCCTGGTTGGAGTATAAACGAGACATGCATACTCTAGGAATTTCTCAAAAAGATGTCATGGACCTTTTACACTTCAGGATGAAAATTTGACGCAAAACGGCAGCAAAACGTCAAAACAATGAAGTTAGACCACTTTCTGAGGTGCAGTATGATAATATAGGACATTTTCCAGAGCACCCAGAGTTACCTTTACCTTTGAGGTGAAAAAACCCTGGTTGTGGAGGCAAGTCAAGATGGAAATGTCAGAAATGTAATGTCCATTTGTGCCTCAGAAAGGACAAAAATTGATAGTTTCGTCAGATAAACTAATTTTGTTTAAGTACTTTTTGGGTACAGATGTACCCACAATAAATTTTTTTCAAAAATATATGATACATTTTTTTTATGGCAAAAATGTATTATTTGAATTTATTTAAGTACGCTTCAAGCACAAATTAATTTTTTTCATGCTGAAAAAAAAGTTGGTACTGAAAGGGCTAATATCTGAACGACAGATAAAAAGGTCTAAGTATTGTAATCAGTAATTTATTGTTTAATAAAAACTCAGTAGGATATCTTTTGAGAAATGATTAAATAAAATGCATGTGCAAAGATAAATTCGGTTTGCCCGTGAGTAAACTCACCTAGTTTGTAAAACAGCAAACACAACCACAAAAGTCACAACTATTAGATAACCAACTTTTAAATAGAACAAAATCACTTTTACTCGATAAAGCACTAGGTTAAAATGAAAAAGAAATATTCTTTTTAACGCTGATGCGGATAAATTTGTTGGTTTACAAAATGACAGCTTAACGACAAAAAAGTAAAGATTTGAAGCGGTTATGGCGAATTATTAAAGAAATGGACGAATAAATAGAAATCAATTTAGAATGTGATAATAAAGTATTGACTGTAGTATTAATAGCGTCAGAAATTGAAGAAATTTCAAGTGGTATCGATTGTTTGTTGTCAGATATAATGATGAATGCTGTAAACAACTGCGTTTCTTCATGTGCCACTGGGGACTCTAACATGTCGGTGCAGCGGAGATTGACGTCAGTCAACCAATTGTAAATCAATGATGTAAAAAAACGTGCCTAAGTATAAATAAATAAATTGATCCCTTAAAAATATGACAGGTGCTAATAAATGAATACCGTCTGAAAATTTTATCGTATGCCTATGATGTAGAAATTTTACAAATACATTTATACTTGAAAAAGATTTCATTGTACGTTCATTGTAAAAGAAAATTTTTACGAATAAATTATTACCCTAAATTAAATTGTACGCCTAAGATACGCGGTGACCAACCCTTAAGTTGCGACCCTCCCAAAAATCACATAACGAGGCTAAAGAAGTTTAGATTTAAAATAAACCGCAATCTAAACAATAAACAGTATATCTACATAAATGAATCTATCTACCTTTATTGTGTTGTATAATATTTAATAACATTCTCGCCCGATAATAATTTTTGTCTGAAAATTCAAATTTTAGCTCAAGTGATCCCCTGATATATGAGGAGCATCTGTCCGTAGCTCTAGGCGCCGACGTTGCCAAATTTCAAGAAAGTGACATTTAAAAAATGTGGAATAAAATAAGGTTAAGTGTTTTTTTCATTTTATATTTCTCAGCTCTTACTTTTTCAAGAAAGGGAAAATAACCATTCCATTCACCCTTCACCTTAATGAACCTTCAAGGGGAAAGGTTAATGGAATGGTTATTTTTCCTTCCCCTTCTTAAAAAAGTAAGAGCCGCGAGCTGTGAGGAGCTAAGATAATATTATATAAAATTAAAAAAAACACTTAACCTCATTTTATTCTCCACATTTTCAAATGTGGCCTAGAGCTACGCATAGACGCTCCTTGATATATCGTACCATCCCTTGGATTGCACATGGGAGCTGTGAATGTATGTTCCTTCAGTATACACAATATTCCATCCTTCGGTTCTATATTTAATAATATTTTCTAAAAAAGTAATTCTCTTATGGCGAATATCTTGCGATTCCATAATCACCTTCCAGTTATCTTTCATGCGCTGCCATCTACAATAGAGACAATATTTTCAAATAAATAGTTATGCATGTTACCTTTTAATATTTTTTTATTTTACAATGTCTTTTGTAGCTTTATTTTAATTTTTGTTCTGAGTTTGTTCTACCCATTTCACAATTTTCCTCATTCAAAAAAATTATTTTCTCTTCTAACACTCCAATAACTAATAAAAACTACTTACCTAAAGCCAATACTTTTTAACAGCCACCACAAAGAAGTTTTACTTATAGTGAACTCGGGTAAAACAGTGTGCACTTTCTGCAGAATGCCTAGAAAAATAAATATATTTTAATATGAAATTATTTATCTATTAAACTATTAAAAGTAATTCCAGTGTAAAAACTCATAGTAAAAGTAAACTGACAAAAGTTTCTTGTAATTAATTTTAGTATCTTTATTATACTTCAAACAAAGTTACACGTTAAAGTAGTAGCTCTTTTCTCCAGGATGTAAAAATTATAAATGATATCCCGTATCCTTTGCAATTCTCCAAACTTTAGTGCTTCCAGTCCCTTTTTTCCCTAGATCTAAAGGGTGTAGATGCCCCTCTTTTAATAGCCGAGGATTCATTTTTAATTCTGGTGTAAGTACTTTTACTCACCCCAGTAGCTTTTAAAATACGCTCTCTGCAATTTAAAAATATAATAATTATTAAAAATCAGCAATACATAAACGAAATACAGATCAAGATATATATTTTACAAATCAAAGAAATGTAGGTATTTTATATCAAATTTAGTCGTGCTGTAAATATACAAAGACATATTGGTTTTCTGTGTATGAGATAATTATTTATTTTTCACTATTTGCCTCTAAACCTAACTTTATTGACTTTTGTTGAGGTAGTAAAGTTGTTCATTATCAACCAAGGTAGAAAAATACAGAGCCTACTTGATTATAACTAAATCTCAATCCATTTAATAGAATGTGAGGTTAACTTGTGCACATCTGTCATGTCATGTGAAACGGGAGTCGACAAACTAATATTTAAAAAAATAAAATGCCAGTAGTGGAGTAGTGAAAAAAATGCTATATGAGCCACGGTAGAAAAGTGTATTAATGTCTCGGATCCATTAAAGGCTCCCTGGACCCATTAGAACATGAGTTTCCCATCTCGACCCGAAAAAAATACTAATGTCTATTAATAGTAATTATGCGCCAAGGCAAAGATTACAAAATATATATAAGATTGTTCACTCGTACGAATTCTATCGATCAAAGGATTCATACCGCTGGTTACTGTCTGGTGACTTATCGGTTGGCGCCATGCTACAGTATGTCGCTTAATCCTTACTTGCATTTAATTTTGCATATTATACGGGTCGTCGCCTATCGAGCGCTGGTATTTTAGAATTCGTTGTTCCTGTTTATGTTTTATAGATATTTTAAATTTATTAATTAATTATTGCAATAAGGAAAAAATAATATTCATATTTTCCTCTTCAATAGCAAAACTTATAAAATAAATATTTTGTTATATTTGTTAATAGTCTTAGTTGTATACATAATAAATCGTAGAGTTTATCACTTTCCCACGAATTCTGAATGCAGTCTTGGTATTAAGTACTTATAATGTAAACAAAGATAGAAATATAGAGAAGCAATTAAGGGCCAGAAATGTGCCTACAATCTCTAGGAACTTTGTATAAGTATTTCATTTAGTCTTTCGGGAAACGTTCCGGAAGTAAAATTTCTTGTTCGCATTATTTTAACTCCTGTCTTCCAAAAGTAACATTAATAATATTATAATTGTGGTTTTAAAATGCCTGTGTGTTGTGCTGTGATGGGTTGTTCCAGCAAGGTGGGAAAACCAGAAATATCCTTTTATCCTTGTCCCAAAGACGTTGAGAGGTGGGTATTAAATTAGTTATTATCAAATACGGAATTCAATTTTTTTAAACTATTGTAACAAAGATATTTGATAATAAAAAATTAGTTAGTTATTTAGTACTTATAGGTACTGGATATTCATAGAAATTTGAAAATTCACATATCTAATTTATTAATAAATATATCCTGCAGCTGCATAATATGTTTTTACTGTTTTAACCTTGTGAATCTAAAAAATACGGAGTGTCTTATTTAAAGATCAAAATTGTTTTAGTGGTCCTATTATTCTGGTGGCCAATAAGTATGTATAATTTAATTTGTGATATTCTGTATAAATAACCGCTAGATCATCAATAAGCATCACAAAATTACTAAAATGTTGAATAAAATCTGTCAATTGATTCATTTTAAAAATTTCAATGTATTTTTTACTTATACCTAAACTTTCCTTTTCAAATTCATATCCTGAACTTTTTTCGAAATAATTAACATTTAAAAACATTATAAAAAAAAACCTTTAATAAATCATCCTATTTGAATATATATTTCTCAAGTTACCCCTGTATAGCTTGGAATAAAATATACTCTTCTAATTCCCTGGTACCTAGCGGTGTCGTTATTTACAACAAAAGGGAGCCGTAAATATGATTTATGAGTGCGGCGATCGTTTAAAACACTAAGAAGAATCAGGCCGCCTTCAGGTGAACTATCTTATATATATTTTGTAATCTTTGTTCAGGATCCAAACAGTGTTGGACTTATCAAAGGGGATGCCTACCAACCAAACCCACCTCAAACTCGCCGTTACCCCCGCTTCGGAATCACTACCCTAGCACACTTCGAGACGGGCGGCGATCCCTCGCACACTCTCCGCTCACACCGTCGTCTTCTTCCTATTATCACTCCTACCTCTCATGCCATATCGAGTCCTTCTCTCCCCCTTTCCATGCTGTCTACTACTCCACTCACCTCCATCCATTCCTCCCCCCCCTCTACATTATCTTCAAAATGCTCTCCCAGTACACCGCCTTCCCTAGTTTCCTTTCCAACTTCTTCAGCACTTCCTTGTTTATCCAACATCTATTCAGCAAACACAGCACACTGCAAAAAAATGCTATGCAGACAACTCAAACGCAATGGCAAAGTGCTGACAAAACATAAATGGCAAAGCGCAAAAAACGCGCCGGGGCAAAGCGCTTTTAAAGCGTTGGCCAATCAAGCATCTTTAACAGCGTTATTTTAGCGTGTTTTTGGTGTTATTAATCCATCACCAGCATTGCGCAGAAAGTGGGCCATAAAAGATGATGGTTTTACATCGTTTTTAAGGCCAGGCTTTGCCTCTCCTCCACTAAAAATTGGAAATCAAATTTTTTAATTTTTTATTTTTTTATTATCTAATGGTGTGCAGCAACTGAAGTTGATTATGTAAAACAGTCTGAGCGACACGTCATTTAATAATTTCTTTCTCAAATATGTAGAAAAATTATTATATATTTTCAAATTTTGCCTAATAATTGCGTCCTTAAACATTAAAGAAATAAGGTATGTAGTCAACAGGTTTGTAGTCTTCAGCCTTTTTTATTTTTCAATAATTATAAACGTAACATATATTTACAAAACAATAAACAAAAACAAATATACTTCATAAATAAAAACTAATAACTACAGAGGATTATTCATTAGAAATTACCACCCTTTATCATCTTTATTATTGTATATACAAAAAAAGTTTTAGATAAAATTTGTGTGGCTAAACTGAATTTTGCTAACATGGCATAAAAAACACAGCGGTATGCAGACTTCTCAGAGTACAACAAAAAATAGTATTTTTTTTAAATATAGCATACCCTGTATATTGTTAAATTTTGGGAATCGTCTTTTTTCCTGATTTAAAAAATATACTATACTTTACTTGTTTACAACTTTTATGTTAGATAGGATTTATATTTAATTAAAGAATAAATGCCATTTATCAAACTTGCCATTTTCACAGTTTACTTCAATAATGTTAACTTTCCCATATTTATAGCTAACTAGCTTAACTTATATCTTCGGCATTTAATAGCTCGAAAATGGTATACAATACGGGTATCATATGGTACATTTTTGAAATCAGGAAAAAAATCATTACATAAAATCAATAATAATATAGGGTATCCCATTAAAAACATTTTTGTGTATGCGATAATAATTATGATAAAGGGTAGATAATTTATAATGAATAACCATGTACTTTATGCCAAATAAAATAAACAGAAAATCTTATTTTCTTCTTTCGGACCTTCCCCCATGCCTGTCCTCCAAACACACTCTAAAATTTGAATATACATAAACCAAAGAAGGTGAAATAAAAATTAAATATCATACCTAATATTAATTTTACCACAATCTCAAACTTTCTTAAAGCTGGTTTTTCATTTCTCCCTGCCCAATTGAGTTTTTTAGCCAAGACATGGCTGAACATTTTCACCAACCATCTACGTTAAACTGTAAATAATAATCGGACTGATTCAACTTGTCATTTCTAATTATATTTAAAATAGTGTTAGATAAACCAAAATAATAAAATTGCCCAGAATCCATATCAGTTAGGCTTACTGATCTGACCTAACAAAGTTCTAGCATCACTTGGTAAATCTATTAAAACAGGTCCTGTCTTAAACCATTTTAACAACTGGTTTACAGCAACTTGTGAAATATTATTTAAAATGATCCATTTTTTATTACTTTCTAAACTTTTTTGTGTAGAATCCTGATTATTTCTACTTGTACTACCACTTTCAACTATATATAATCTGTTAACAGAAGTATCAAATTCAATAATTGTATTGAAAGTGTTAGATGTAAGTAAGCTACTTTCAGGGATTTCTGTTGAATATTAAGGATTAGAAGTTACATCAGATCCAGTTAATACTGGTACTGGTATATGAGAAACACTACCGGCAAGTGTACTTAATTTTGATACATTTGTTTCACTAACAGCAGGGAAGTTTATATGGCTAACACTTTTTTTATTAGCTTCAGAGGTCGTTTGTAATATTTGCTGCACTGGTTTTCTAACACGTCTATTTTCAGCACTTTTTCTTATAAATATAAACATTTTCCACAATCCACAAAAAAGTGATAAAACACAATCAAGGAAACTGTTAAAAAAAGGAGGGAATGTGAGGAAGTTAGGTTAAATTGGCTTGTAGGAATTACAATAATGAAATACTTCTAAAGGGGTACTTACTTATTGCTATTTTCCATATTTGTGATAAATTCACGAAAATAAAACGTCCACTTTTGTCTTTAAATTCCAACCTCTGATACTTTTCAAAACTAGCGATAAGAACAATTGTCATCTGTCAATTGCCACTTGTTAACTGTTGGGTAAGCAGCGCTTTTCAAGATCATATTTCACAGCTTACTGACCAGTAGTGCTTAACATACAAAAAAATGCGTCTTTTAAATGTTGTATTTTAAGCGCTTTAAAACGTGCTTTGGCCCATCAATATTACATCAGTGCATTTTAAGCGGTTTAAAACGGGCATTGGCCCATCACGAAAAAAATGGTACATTTTCTGCAATAACTTTACACAGCGTAAAATAATTATTGGCCCAATGGTGTATCTCCAACTGTTATTTAAGCAGCGAATTAATAGCGATTTTTCAATGATATATAAATATGGCCACCATTATGCCATCAAAAAATTCATTGGCCAATGCTTTGCCAGTCTTGTGTGTTTGAAACACATACCCCACATCTTCCTCCACTTCATACCTCTCGCACACTCCAGTCTCTCTTTTCCCAATCTTGTGGAGGTACCCTACTCTCGAATTATGTCCAGTGAACACCTGTGTCAAGAAGTAGTTCACCTCCCCGAATTTCCGGTCCATCCAATCTCTCCTATTCCCAATCGCCCCTTTTAGCGCGCCATCATACTCCTCCCACCTTCTCTCCATTTCCTCCTCCATCCATTCCTGTACTTCCTCTCTGGTCGCACCCCTCCAGCGTTTGTTCCTGGCTCTAGCCATCACGTCCAATGGGTGGGACCTTGCCAGCACCGCTGCTGCCAGTCCACCCACTGATGTCCTGTACCCCTGCACCACCTTCAGCAGTATCACTCTCTGCACCCGCAGGAGTGGCCTTACACTCGCAATCACCCCCGCTCGTTCACTCCACTCCTCCTTCTCCCCCTGTGAACAATTTCCCTATAATCTCCTTCTCACAATCTTCCTCTAGCACTTCGTTCCTATTTCCACCCATCCTCTTCAACGCTATCTGATATGCCTTTCCCCATGGATTTCCAATTCCCCCAGTAACTCTTCCCACTTCCCTCTTTTTTCTTTCTTCACCCTACGCTCCAGTTCCTTCGTCTTCTCTTTGTATTCCCCTCTTCCCTCTATCCTTCCTTTATCCACACCTCTGCACCGTATAGCATACCCTGCTCTAACGTCCTACCAATTACCCTCCTCTTCCACTCTCCCGACCCTTTCACATTACACAACAATACAACAATCTCCCCAGCCATGCTGCCCTCACTTTCCCCTTCTCTGCCGCCTTTAACATGTGAGTTTTGAAGGATAATTGACTATCCAACCACACCCCTAGGTATTTCACAGACTCCTCCATACGAATTCTTCTTCACTTCCGGTCTATCCGCTCTATCTTCTCCACAATCTTCCTACACATTCTATCCACCTTTCTTTCTATCTCCGCCTCTCCCTTTGCCGTACATACCAGACACACATCGACCGCATACACCGTAATCTCACATCCCTCTTCACATACTATCCCACAAACCTCAACAAACACACACTTCCAGAGCGTCGGTCCAAGAACCGAGCCCTGGGGCATTCCAGCCTCCGTCTCATATCTCCTCCCTCTAGAGTCTACAATCACGCGCAACGTGCTCAACACTGCCCGTTTGCTGACACTGTTGAACGCGTTCCCGACGTCGAAGAACACGAGTAGGGCCAATTTCTTGTTCCTCCAGCTGCCCTCCCTAGCTCTTTCCACCAAGCTTTCCCCTTCGTAAACCCGTGCTGGTTTACCCTTAAACCTCCATTTCTACCCACATCCTGCTCAATCCTATCCTTTATTATCCCCTCCATCAATTTACCCATACCACACAGCAGGCTGATATGCCTGTAGTCCCCCGCCCGCTTCCCCTCTCTACCCGCCTTCTTCATCATTATCACCATGACCATCTTCCATCCTTCCGGCAACTCTTCCTCCCTCAGCACCCTGTTGAATAGCTCACAGAAGTTCTCCCCATTGTCATCCAACAGCCATTTCCTTCTTCTTCTCTTTATATCCCCCTCTTCTCTCTATTCCTCCTCTTCCCCTCAGCATCCGTCCTTCGTTCTTTCTTACACTCCCTCCGCAGCTCCTCTATTTCCTCATTCCACCAGTAATTGACATTAGTATTAGAACCATATAAATCACTGCTAAGTGCAGCAGACCTATATAAATTACTAAATCTATAAGAATTTGAATGCCAGGAGTAAAATATTAGATAATTATACTTTTTTATTTGACTTACCGATGATTTTTTAAAGGAATTTGAATTCCATATTCAGCTTCTGACTCCATAAAAGTTGCAACGTTTTTGAGAATCTGTCGGCCTTGACTATGGATAATTTTTCCTTTAATACCAACAAGTTTTTTAGGAGACATGTTTTTCGATTAAATGAAACACACAACACTCACAGATAAACTAGCTAAACGTCTTAAAATATTCAAATATCAAAAATATTCGACAGCTTCAAACACAACCTCAAATATCAATAATAAAATGTCATCAGCATGAAACATCCTTTGATACTCCAAAGGCATGAAACGATCGTTACGAGGCGACATAAATAAACAAGACTGATTTTGATTCCTTCGGAACAAAGTTGGCAAACTTCAGTTTATTGATAGCAACGTATGAACTTCATATTATGTTATAATTTTCTATATGCATATTATTTTATGTTTAAATTTACCCCAGTAGAATAAATTTCAGTGATGACTCTTGCAGCAGTCGCTAACGACCTCCTCTTTTACAAATGGCCCAATATTAACTACATTGGTATATACGAAACCCCTATAGATGGCAAGTCAATAAAAAATATTTCTTGGTCTTGTGATGGAAGAAAAATGCTTGTCGTGAAAACCAATGGATGTCCGGTCATTATAGAAGTACCAGATAAGAAAGAACAAATGGCATTTTCGGACTGTTCCCACATAAACCACGTTTCTGTAGGTGTTTTTTCGAACACCATTCCCGATCTGGTAGCGTACGGAACTGACGAAGGATACGTATTAATTCACAACATAAGAAACACCCGCCGTCCTCAAGAATGCTTAAAACTTGCAACTCCAATTCAAAATTTAGACTTCTCTTCCGACGATGGTTTTATAGCTGTTGGTAGCGCTTCTGATCCGGTTCTTTTGTTTGATTCAGATTACAGACCGTCTGCAAGTTTATCGATTCCAAGTAATGCTTCACTTCCACTTTTAACTTTTAGTAAATACGGTTCGAATTTGCTAGCAGCGGCAGATAAAAATTCCGTCGTCTCCTTATGGAACACCGAAACGAGTGACAGTTTATTGACCAGTAAACAACATTCGGCCCAGATAACCGACGTAGCTTTTTTCGAAAACGGTTTATCGTCCGTAGGTATGGACGGCAAGCTCGTTAGCTACGATTTGAGATCTTACAAAGCTAACACTTGTATACTAGATTGTCCTCTATCAAGTATAGCTTATCTTAATGGAACGCATGATCTAGCGGTGAGTACAGTTTCAGGTCAAATAAGAAACTACGATTCGAGGAATATGAAATCTCCTAGAAAAACACTGGTAGCTATTGCGAATAATGGAGTTAAAAAAATAGCATTTCCTTTTGATGGAAAGAAATATGAAAATGATTTTTCCGCATCTGGTGATTTTAGTGTAGCATCTAATTCTTCTCCAAGTCATTCGAAAGTTGGCAGTAAAAATTGGGAGACGTCTATTGGGGGTGTTGTTGAAGACGATTCATCTGAATTAGTCGAATCACTTACTAACCATCCTCGTTGGAATTTCGAAGAGATCATCAAAATTGTAGAAGGCATGTTAAACAAAGCAAATGAAGAGATAGAAGAAAAGTTAATGCAGACTTTTTATAAGTTGAGGATTGTTTCTACTAAGCAGTTGATTAATTTGGGAGAAAAAAATTCGCAGAATTGGAATCGTTTTGTGAATTATTTGAAATTTTTGGGCAATGAAAAAGTTCCTTGTACAATGCTGTAGGCTCTGAATCAGTAGATAATGATAAAAATTAGTTGTTTTAATAAATATAAATAAATAAATTTGTTTTATCGTTATTCTGGAAAAAATCGTCTAAGATAAACATCTGGAAATTTCTTAGTTCTCTAATTTGGCTGCAGAGGGGCGTTATTAGCAAGGCTAACATAAAATTCTCTCAGACCTTGCTGGGGGGTATCGGAGCTAAATCAACTCTAATCTTTTGACAATTTTTTTAAAACACAAAAAAAAAATCTTTGAGACATTTTAGAAATTTTATATTTAAAGAGAAAGAAAAAAATAAATAAGCCAGATTATAAATTTTGCCAGAAGCTTGCAAATCGTTTTTGCAAAAAATGTGAAAAAATGCCGAGGTTCTTTTGGCTCGAGCCAGGGGACATGACTCACAATACTACCCGTTTAACCAAACTTGTTTAAATAGTTAAATGCTCTTAACCCATCAAAGCCTGGTGTGACCATTTGGTCACACAAAAACGCCTCTTCAAAAACTGCTGAAATGAAGGTCACTGGGAAAAATATTTCTTTAGTTAAACATTTTGGTATTAGATGGCACCTGTAACAGTTAATGATTATCCCGCGTAAATATTACTAGTTTTTTAATACCTTGAAATTGAGATACGTGTTTGTTTGTTGAAAATATGGATCCAAAATTCGAGTAAGTATTTTTTCTCATCATATGGAGGGTATATAAGGTATTATATATCAAAATTATTTTACTAAATAACTAATTTTCGACCTAAAATATGTATTGAATAATCTAACCTGAACATTTGTTTGTTATGTGCATGTAAATTTGCTTGTTACCGTACACTAGGTCAATGTGAGAGATATTTTTTTATTTTTTTCAGGAAAGGTTTTTCACTATAAGAAGCTTTAGATATCGCTTATCTTGACGAAGATGATATAATCGACATATATATGTCCTCCTGAGTCCAATATTTTAACAGATGAGGATTCAGCCGCCGAGGATGAGGGTGGTTTAGTGGATAACTTGTCAGGTCGGCAATTATTAGCTGACGCGGAAATTCGTTCTGCAAATGACATAAAATCACCCTTACATACCAATCTCCCAGAAGAAGATAATGTTATAGAAATTGAGCAGAATGAAGAGATTCTTGTGGCTGATAATTTGGAAAAGTCAGATATTCTTCTGAAGTCATTGAAGGGAAAGAAGTATACTGGCCGAATATGGATAGAAGGCGACCTTATTCACCTATCGACTTTTCCAAGACCCGACTACTCGCAGTTTAGAGATTTGTCACCAACCGAATTATTTAAGCTCTTTTTTGATAATGAAATGCTGATGAATATATTGGAAGAATCTAAAAAACATCCTCTCTTTTCGAATTGTCCAGATCCGATTGTTACTATGGATGAACTAAAATGATTTTTGGGAATATTGATACTTTCCGGTTAAAGTATTCTTCCCGGAGAAAGATTCTATTGGGACTCTGGAAATGATATGGCCAATGAAATGATAAAACAAGCAATGCGTCGCGATAGATTTTTTCAAATAATGCGATTTCTACACTGCGCAGACAATCAAATGGACGCTTAAGCCAAAATGTGGAAGCTGAGACCAATTATAAGCAAGCTACAAAGTTTATTTTTGAAATACTATGTTCCTAAAGAAAAGATGAATTATGATGAATCAATGGTAAAGTATTATGGACGTCATCATTGCAAACAGTTCATCCGAGGTAAACCGATTCATTTCGGTTACAAAGTTTGGTGTCTAAATGCGGAAAACAGCTTGACATATATCAGGGTAAAAATCCGAACTCGAACGACGATTACGATAAAGCTGCTTCCCCGCTTGTTATAGATATATATTCATGGATAACCTTTTTACCGGCTTCAATTTATTGTCATATTTGAAAGGAAGAGGGTATGGAGTTTCGGGAACTATTAGGGAAAATCGAATTCCCAAAGATTTTCCTGTTACAGATATAAAAATTATGTCGAAAGAGACCCGAGGACATCTTGTTTCAAAAATTGATAAGGAAGATGGCATAATGTTGACTACATGGATGGATAATGCTGTTGTAACAATGGAATCAACTTCTTTTGGCGTCAATCCTATTCAGCAAGTAGCAAGTAAAGCGCTAATCGTAGGCTCATAAAAATATTATACAAGTACCACGTCCATATGTATAACAAATTTATGGGTGGCACCGATCGAGTGGACGAAGACTTAGCTAGATATCGAATAAGCATTCGCAGCAAAAAGTGGTATTGGCCATTACTTACCTGGCTAATTGATGCAGCGCTGCAAAATGCGTGGATCCATTTCAAGTGTTCCGGAAGGCCGATAACAAATTTAAATTTTTGCCGTGAGATTGCAACTAGTTACCTAAATAAGTAAAAAAATCCTCCCATAAGACCGTCAACCATCAAAAATAGTGTAACTCTAAATCGAGTTTCCGACGATGTTAGATATGACCAGATGAACCATCTTATTGTACCTGTACCCAACAACAAGGATGTTCTTCAGTTGGCCGAATACAATGCAGAAAATGTGATTTGGGATTGTGTATTGAATGCTTTGCAATTTTGCATAGGAAATAACATTGTATCATTAATACATTGATATTGACCTAGTGAAACCAAATTGTCACATGTTCAAAGTACGTTTTTTCTTCAAATAATTTTTTTTCAAAAATGCTTTTTTGTACTATTTTTTACTCTATATACCACACACTCCTTATTTTTGGCAGTTTAAATTAAAAAATAAAATTCCGGCTTTAATGGGTTTGTTTCCTTAGTTTAACCTGGAAGGAGTTTGTCAATATCGACAAATTTAGGAACTATTTTGCGTGAAAAACGTTCGTTGGTGACATTGCTTGACGTTTTTTGAATTTTGAGTACTCTCATTCACAGTTATGGACGTGTCGGTTGTTATTTAAATTCCAAATTACACGTAGTTTGGATGTATTTCATTGATAAAACGTGCAACAGTTTAAATAAATAGAATCAACAACTTTTTCTGGACAGTCATCTCATCAAATCTAAGTAACCTTTTATGAGACATTGACATAAGTTATCCAAGTGTCAAAAAGAACAGTTTAACTCCAATATTGAGCATTTAAGTTTAAACTGGCTTAACCTCCAAATAATCGACAGTACATACCAACTCAAAATTATAAACTAGTTTATTGCTTAAACGAGTTTAACTGATGCTAACATAAACAATGTCAAAGAATATTTATTTATTTTGCTAGATTCCACAGATATTGCCATGTCGGCTCTGTAGCAGAATAGCGCCAGTAAAAATAGCGCTGGATAAAATAGCGCTAGGTTAAAATAGCGTCAGTCAAAATAGCGCAGCACAAAAATAACGCAGAACAAAAATAGCGGCAGACAAAATAGCCCTTCCCCATTTTGGAAAACTTCATGTGGAATACAATTTCTTCGATATATTTTCGAGAAGGGGAAGGGAATGAGCTATTTTGTCTGCCGCTGATTTTGTTCTGCGTTATTTTTGTGCGGCGCTATTTTGACTGACGCTATTTTGCTACAGAGCCGCCATATCGTATTATTTAAATGTAATAATCATCCAATTGCTTGAATTTTTTGTGTTTCCTCAATATAATATGTCCCTTAATATTTATTATATAATTGATATACAAACCGATTTATTTAATCTTTGACAATATACACTCAAAACAGCAAAAATTCATTCCTCGAGTAAAAAATAAATGTTTCTATTAAATTTAAATTCTTACACAGCACGGCACTGTTATTGGAATCTGTGACCTTTGCTATACTTGTTTTGGAATGAGAGAATCGATTTTGATGTTGGTTACAAACAAAGTGTGTTGTCAGTATAGTGGGTTATTTATCTAGTATGTTCAATGATCGAAGGTGTATACGGTGCATACGGCTATTTTAATCATTGTAATTTTACCCCCTTCCTCTTGACAGATTGATCTGAAATTTGATACACTGCTTTAGTTGAGATGACAATACAATTATGTCTTTTTAGAACGAGTGTAAATTCAAAATGGCCGCCGCTATAAAATGACTGATTCCATTTTCTTACAACTTCCTCAATGTGAATATCAAATGAAAGAGCTTTTCAAGTAGAACTAAGTTCATGGCGGATCATAGAATTTGTCAACTTGGAATCGGAATTTAAGCATGGATTTTACACCCAAGTCAAGGTTTAGTATCGTGTTGAGGACTGTGTGGCGTAAATGTGGCTAAAAATGTTATGTCGTTAGTGTTTTCCCCTCAAGACTTGGGCACGTCTTGTTGCAATTAAAGCCTTGGCTGTCGATTGGACTTTTTGAGGGGTCGATCGTTATAATGTTCATTACTCTTGGGAACAAAATGGTAACAAATGATAATGAAACAAAACTGAAACACATCGAAAAAGAAGGCTTGAAAAGCGGAAGAAAAGTATAAAGCAAAACGAGCAAAATAGTGAAAGTAATGCAAGGCAGTACTGTAGACCACGCAGGACAAATTTATGTGGCACTGGGTCGAGTGAAGTCTTTGGAAGGATTAGGTATTGAGGAGTTAGACAGCCACAGATTAACAGGAAAGCAACTTTGTAATGAAGAGGCACTAAAAGAACTAAATAGAATGATATATATTAAGTAATTAAGTAAAAACTAAAAATATGAAAAAGTATAAAAATAATAATTTGATACGTCTTAGGTACTAGTCAACACATCACTCTTCTTATCAATCTAGGACATTGTTCAGTCAAAAAAAAATCGTGGGGCGCATAAAATTTTTATCAACAGTCAGCCGCTTATATCATAAATGGTATTTAATATTTACTTAGGTTACGATACCCCCCACGAATTTATTTTTTCTCTTATCAATACCCTAGATTGATGAGGAGAGTGGTGCGTACCTAAGACCAATCGAATTATTTTTTAGCGCTTAGTACATCATATTATCTTCATTTCTAATAAAACTGTTTCACTTGAAAACATTTTTTTACCTATTTTATTTTATAGTTTTTATATATTTATGATATCCTTCAGCGCATTATCATCGACTCTCTGGCTACTTAAGTTGTTCGTTTAAAAAAATACAAAGATAAAATAACAAAATCAGCTTCCTTAAATTTGAACAATTATAAGATTTTAAATATTAGCTTCATCTGAACTTCTTCGAATTACTCTCCATAATCTGTGAGTGGTAATACATGTTTATTTAATAAATGAATAAACTTCTCTTATTCCTCCTGGTTATCTTGCTCCAACAAAAGTACCTACCCCCAATTACTTTTTTATTTGAAGGATTCTATCCAGGATGTAGCATTCTATAAATTCTGGATGTTCCACTAATTTAATGGCCGAATTTGTAGCGAAAATAAAACTGGAAGGGGAGCGCCGGGAGGGTATGGACAATATTTGAATAAATAATTGTGGCGTGGACGTGGATAAGAAATAACTAAAATTTTGTAGAAAAAATATGACGATGAGTATTTATAGATACATATATCTTTTTAATGTAATCTGTCACAACCCTCCCCAACTGTGGGGAGGGTTTGGACAAGCAATTATCAAGAATATATATATATATATATATATATATATATATATATATATATATATATATAATCGCTTGATTTTTATTTCTTGGGTATGGTTAGGTCTTTCATATTTAATAAATTAAAAATGTTTTTTCGGCGTTTGTTTGACATCATTTTGACATTTACTTTTTAAAAAAATTCAAATCAAAATTATTATTAGATGTATTTACCATTTGAAACAACTTGTAATACAATCTCGAATGCTGTCCTTGAGAATGGAAATAAAGATATTCCGAAAGCTTGGAAAATAGTGTAAAGAGTACTCATTTTACAATTTTGCCGCTTCCCCAATATTCCTGTCCTTGTACATTATTATTCGGCAAATATCTACTATAACTTTAACTATATATATGTATATATATAGGAAATAGTTCGTTGCCGATACTAGTTAGGTCTAACTATTATTGTGGGGGATGCGGCAATGTGAATAAGTGAACTCTTTTTAGTTTGTTCTGAGCTTTCGGTAATTTATTATCACCATTATCAAAGAAAACTAAGCGAGGTTAATCACAATATCTATATATAATATGTATAATATGGAGAAAAAACATGGTATAAGATATAATTTTCTTTTTCAAGAAATTAAATTAAAAATAAAACTATCAAAATTGACATTGAGAGTTCACTTATTCACATTGCCGCATCCCCCACAATAATAGTTAGACATATATATATATATATATATATTATGCGAATCATATATTTTTCAAAAAACACAAATAAAATATTTAGTTAAAAATTGTTTATTGAATAATTACTTCAACATTAACTTAAGCTGTACCTACTCAGTAACATCAACATTAAAATATACCATGTCCAAATATCTGGCACTTCGGACTGTCAATGGATTTGGTAGTTTCAAAACAACTTCTTCGTATGTCACAATTGCTGGAGGCTCTTCACTAAATCTAATCCGGTTGGAAGCCACTTGCTTTTTTAAAAATTTCAAATTAAAGCCAGCTTCAAAGACCTCTTCTATTTTAGATGCATAATGTCTAGCAGATTTTTTTCCAAACACCTTGCAAATTATAAAATTGTCAACTTCAAGTTTGGTGAGATTTACCAAGTCGTCATCTTCTTTCAAATCTAACTCTGAAGATCTTCGTAAATAACTTCTCCTCATTGGAAGTTGTCTTTCTTTCGGCAGCTTTTGGATAGGGTCTTATTTTGGATGGAGATATAAACTTTTGCTCTTGTGTAAAGGGGCCGGGTTGCTGTGATAAATCTGGATTTTCATTTAAAACTTCATTTGACAGAGTCACATTGTTGGGGTCTTTTTCTGTTGCTACCCTGTCTGTAACAAATGAGCAAATAAAGTCTTCCTCGCTAAAAATATTTTTGTCGAATGGCGAAATTCCGGTACAAAGAAATCCAGATTTTAAATTGGAGGTGTTGTGAATGTAGCTTTATATTATCTGTTGGTGACATTGCGGCAATGACAACTGTCATTCTATTGACAATCAGAGTTGTCAGTGAGTCGTTATGTATGTATCAATTCTGTTCTCATGCCTTTGTAGATTAAAGTTGATAAAAGTATTCATCTCAGTCGTCTACTGGTCTTATTTATTAATCTAAATACATAACAGGAGGGAGTAGCAGACCGATCCCAAGCTTTCATGCAGATAGGTGCCAGATCATAAATGGATATTGTCTGTCCTGGATGAGCAAGCATCCAGTCATCTACTTCTTGGTTGAAACATCTTTTGAATGGGCCGAAAACAGACCTATCTAATGGCTGTAACTTATTAGATGTATGCGGTGGAAGAGTTAAAATTGTAATTTCATTTCCTTTGCAGTAATCAATTGCAGGCACAGATAAATGGGATTCATGATTGTCCATTATGAGAAGGACTTGACTACGAACATTAGCTGCAAAGTGTTCTAAAACCTTTAAAAAATTATCACTGGTCATCCATCCAGACGAATGAACTCAACCAGTTGCATCATGCTCTTCTGGAACACCATTCATCATTCGATGTTTATCAAATTTTTTTTCTCGGAAATACCAATACTGGAGAAAGTGCTATTCCGTTCGCTCCAATAATGCCCACTTGGGTAATCAGCTCTCCTCGCTCTCGCGAAACTACTTTACCTACTTGATGCTGGCTTTTGGTCGCAACCACATTTTGTACTGTGGTAACACCCGTCTCATCTTAATTGGATATGTCTGATCCAGTGTACTCATTCCTTTTCAGAACTTCCTCTAACTTATCTTGAAATCTCCCGACCGTAGTTTTATTAATACTTGAAATTCTCGCCAAGCTTGTGTGTTCCGGAGATCTTATGGACATTTTCGACTGTTGACTCAAAAAGCCGGTGAACCAGTCCTTTCCAGTTGATTTATTTGCTTTCCAAGAATCCGGAAATTTAAGATGATTTTTTTCTGCAAACTCGTATGCCAATCTGCGAGTAGCTTTTGGCGTTAATCCATGGTACATGTTTGAACATCTTCTGAGGTAGCAGGCAAGCGAGGATTCCAATTCATTAAAAAATACTTGACGAAAATATGTGACGAAATGGGGAGAAAATTACGTATTTTCAATACCATCGTCTTTTGCTGATTTCACATATCGCGCTAGAGGTGATTTTTGCCTCCCGCTGTCCAAACCATCCCGGCGCTCCCCTGCACCTCCTCAGACGCACAGGGACTATTTTCTAATAAAAAATTGACTACAAACAGTGGAACATGATATTCTTCACTTTTTTGATGGATCTGCATTGTATAAATCGATTCATTATCCTGTCGACCACACAAACTCATCATAGATATATTTTATACATTAAACATTAATCGAACTCCAGCGAATAAATATAATTAATCAAATTCGATAGTACTAATGCTTTTTTGAATTATTTTCGCCGCTGATGAATGGTTATTGATTGGACTAGATAAATATATCATGGGACAAAGATTTCACTTACAGTTAGCTGTACTTGTGGCTTGTGTGTGTGGTATGTTGTGTGGTTTATGTAGTCTAAATATAATGGAAATGTCAATACAGTGCAACCACTAAATCAACAGTTTCCACATCCTCGTTTCCCATAAATAAGTATCCGGTAGCAGCATATTGATTCGTCCTCGGGAATTTCATTTTGGTAGATGACGTTGGATGCTTGACCAGGCAATGTGATATGAATCTCGTGAATTGTTATTTTTCATACTGATTTTATTAATGTCGAGATGTTTAAAAAAATATACTGGGTAACGGAAAACCATGATTTTATACGCTCCACCTGTATGTTTGTATACTCTTTTCAAAGTCAATGTGAACAAAAAGATTTTAAATCCCATTGATTACAAACGCCACCCAATGGCGTGCATATATTTTTGAAGCTTGCTTCTTATTGCACGACATAGGACTTTTGGGAAGGCTAGTGAACTCGTGAAACGTGTGATGTTACGAAAAAGCGTTCGTTACGCGATGACTCATTCTTGTCTCTTTCTCGGCCGCCCGCTACGCTAACTCTCACCCCTCTCTTCCTCTCTTCCTCAGCCGCCTTCTTCTTCTTTCTTTCGTAGGCTACACAGCGGCACGCCTCTCTCTCTCTCTCTCTCTCATACACGCCGGCACGAGGGATTCCCAATCGGTCGGAAGAGAGACAGAGAGAGGAAGTATAGCGCGTCTCTCTCTCTAATTGCGAAATATGTTAAAATTTTTGAAAAATTGTAAAAAATTTGGAAAAATGGTGAATAATTGTCAAAAACTGTCAAAAATGGTCAATATTTGTAAAAATTTTGAAAAAATTGTCAATAATTAAAATTTTTTAAAATTTGCCAAAAATGGTCAATAATTGTCAAAGACGGTCAATAATTGTCAAAACCAATCAAAAATTGTCAAAAATGGTAAATAATTGTCAGAAACTGTCAAATATGGTCAATATTTGTAAAAATTTCGAAAAAATGTCAGAAATTTAGAAAAATGGTTAAAATTTTTGAAAAATTGCCAAAAATGGTCAATAATTGTCAAAGACGGTCAATAATTGTCAAAACCAATCAAAAATTGTCAAAAATGGTCAATAATTTTCAGAACCTGTCAAAAATGGTCAATAATTATAAAAAACTGTCAAAAATGGTCAATAATTGTTAAATATTGTCAAAATTTTTGAAAAAATGTCAAAAATGATCAATAATTGTCAAAACTGTCAAAATTGGTCAATAATGGTCAAAGATGGTCAATAATTGTTAAAATTTGAAAAAATGGTCAAATATTGTCAAAATTTTTGAAACGGTGGTCAATAATTGTCAAAAATTGTCAAAATTTTTGAAAAATGGTCAACATTTTTGAAAAATTGTCAAAAATGGTCAAAAATGGACAAAATTTTGAAAAAATGGTCAATTATTATAAAAAACTGTCAAAATGGTCAATAATTGTTGAAAATTGTCAAATTTTTTCAAAAATGGTCAATAATTGTCAGAAACTGTCAAAAATGGTCAAAAATTTTCAATAATTGTTAAAATTTGGAAAAATGGTCTAAAATGGTCAAAATTTTTGAAATATTGTCAAAAATTGGTCAATTATTGTCAAAAATGGTCAATAATTGTTAAAATTTGAAAAAATTGTCAAAAATTTTGAAAAAATGGTCAATTATTGTCAAAAATTGTTAAATTTTTTGAAAAATGGTCAAAATTTTCGTAAAATGGTCAAAAATGGTCATTCTATTGTGCATAAGAAGCAAGTAAGAGGTCCGACGACCGGTCACCTTTTTTTTATAAACTATTAGATTCCTGCGATAGATAATTTCGAATTGTCGTTTCAAATTTAATGGTTTCAAAAATGCCATACTAATTGATTAGTGATAAATAATATTTATTAAACTCACGGGTCATACTGGTCATAGTTATAATCAAAAACAAACTTAGTTGAAATAAAATACTGTTATACACATCTAAACACAACACAAGTCACGGTGCCACTGGCGAAAATACCTAATGTTGTAAATCATTTTAACGACACAGTTCTTCTTTTGTTTTAGCAGTCATGTTGGCATGTTGCCGGCTCCTCAAAATTTCTTTAAGTATAGTAAAATTTGTAAAGTTGTTTTGATTAATTCTTTTTCCAGCTTTTGAACACCTTATTTTAATGCTGATAAATTTATATCTATGTATTTTTTTACTATCTCCAAACTAGCTTCCTGAAAACGTCACGAACTAAGTAAAAATAAAAGTAAATAAAACACATCTTTCTTCGACAAATGTTTAATTTGAACTCTCTGACCAAAAACCCAAAGCAACAATTGCCAGCCTACACAGTCTTTCAATCTAGCGCGTGTCTGCTTATTTTGCAATTGTTACTTATATCGATAATTAAATTATAATCAAACTGCTTAGTCGATATATTTTATGATTACAATAATTATTATAACTAAACACATACATATACTAAAGTTAATAAGCTATAATTTAACAATAAGCATAAATTATAACCTAAATAATTTACTACCCATTACACAAGGAAAACATTTGTATAGTGAACTTAGCAATTTTAGAAATTATATCTGACAACCTTGCTTTTTTCTCATGACTTGACTTTCGAATGAATATACTGGAATATTCAAAAGTAATTTTAATTGATTTCTCGTCAGATTGAATTGAAATTTTGCACACATCATAATTTCAAAACTTTGGTTGTGACCACATATTTTTTCTTTTTTGAAGCTTGCTTCTTATTGCACGACATAGGACTTTTGGGAAGGCTAGTGAACTCGTGAAACGTGTGATGTTACGAAAAAGCGTTCGTCACGCGATGACTCATTACAGCGAAAGAGAGAGAGAGAGACGCATGCCATAGTGTACGTTCAATGCGCAAGCGACTGTGCGCAATCTCTCATGCCGCACTGCGCTCGCACACCTATAGGTGTGAAAAATTGTCAAAAATGGTCAATAATTGTCAAAACTATCAAAAATGGTCAAAATTTGTCAAAACTATCAAAAATGGTCAAAATTTGTCTAAACTATCAAAAATGGTCAAAATTTGTCTAAACTATCAAAAATGGTCAAAATTTGTCAAAAATTTGAAAACATGGTTAATAATTGCCAAATATGTTGAAATTTTTGAAAAATGGTCAAAAATTGTCAAAATTTTGAAAAAATGGTCAATAATTCTCAGAACCTGTCAAAAATGCTCGAGAATTGTCAAAAACGGTCAAAAACGGTCAAAAATTGTCAAAATATATCAAAATTTTGAAAAAATGGTTAATAATTGCCAAATATTTTAAAATTTTTGGAAAATTGCTAAAAATTTTGAAATATGGTCAAAAATTGACAAAAATTTCGAAGAATGGTCAATAATTGTCAATATTTGTAAATATTTTGAAAATATGGTCAATAATTGTCTAAGACGGTCAATTATTGTCAGAACCAATCAAAAATCGTCAAAAATTGTTAAAATTTTGAAAAATGGTCAAAAATTGTCAAAATTTTGAAAAAATGGTCAATAATTGTCAGAACCTGTCAAAAATTGTCAAAAACGGTCAAAAATTGTTAAATATTTTAAAAAATGGTCAATAATTGTTAAAATTTTGAAAAATTGTCATAATGGTCAATAACTGTTAAAATTTTGAAAAATGGTCAAAAATTGTCAAAATTTTGAAAAAATGGACAATAATTATAAAAAACTGTCAAAAATGGTCAATAATTGTTGAAAATTGTCAAAATTTTGAAGAAATGGTCAATAATTATAAAAAACTGTCCAAAATGGTCAATAATTGTTAAAAATTGTCAAAAATGGTCAATTATTGTCAGAACCTTTAAAAAATGGTCAATAATTGTTAAAATTTGCTGATCCTTCAGCACAAGCGCACGTGTTTTATACAGTTTTACTCTCTAGCACAGATGCCAATGTAGCACTGTCAAAACGCGCCGTTTACTTGAATTTCAGGGAGCATGTACGCCCACGCATATAGAAAGGTCAGTTGCTGTTTGCTATAGGATTACCTACTACCGCCGTCTGACGGCTACAAAATAAAACTTAGTAGAACGTACTGGGCCTAATGTATAGTTTGGCACACATAACTGAAGCTGTGAAAGGAATGCGGTCGAAAACATTCGATATTGCCACGTTTAACTATGAAAAACCTAAAGTGCTAAGTATGTAGTGATAATAATTAGAAAATGGACTTTTTATTATTAACAATATGTCAATAATGATTAAACGTTAGTTCTTTAATGTGCTTGTTTCATTGGATTTTGTCTATTAACTTTTTTTTTCAATTTCTGAATATCAAAAGTTGAACACTTTTCCAAATATGTTATGGGTTTCCTTCAAGCCGGCAACGTCGTGCGAAAATCATAATTGCCACGCCCTCCTACTAACTCAATTGGTGAATATTTATCGAAACTCCGTTGCTAGGTAACCACCTGACTTCCTATTGGCAAGCGCGTGCGTGTGTTCTTCCCTCTCACTTCGACAATTGATTGACATTGATTATCCAGTGGCGTTTATAATGTCAATATTTTCTTTCGTATTTTCAGTTTTACTTGGTATCTTATTATTTCGTATCCATATTGAATTCAAGTACGATTTTTAACAAATATGTACCGTGTTTTGAAAAATACCTTACCTTTAAAGCAAAGCATAAATCAGTTTCTATATATAATTATTATACATAAACAAATACTAAGAGCTTGGTCCTTTTCTTTGTTTAGTCTATCGTGTGATTCATATTTCTCTTCAGAGTCGGATACCTATTTAATTTTTATGAAAAAAGGTTTGTTCTTAAAAAAATGAATTCTTACATTACCTACTGTACCGTCGCTAATATGCGACTTTTTTGTTGAAATAAAAAAAATAACAAACATAACAGGAACTTCATGTCTTTACTACGCCCTATCCTAAGAACTTTGTTGTACCCCCATTATAGTGGTGTTTTGTTTTAACTTTCGTAAAAATTAGAAAACGGGGAAACCAAGAAAAATCTGCATGGACATGTACAAGACTTTATAGCGTTTTCCATTTGCAGTTTAGAGCGACCCGAGTGCGCACTGATACAGTGCAATTTCAGTCCAGATATGTGCTCCAGAGCAGTTCAAATGGAATGCAATATTTAAAAGTTTTCTGTTATTTTTTAGGTTATGCTTTAAAATGAACGAATCCATTAATTTAGATGTAAAATTAAAAATAAATAGTGAATACTTTACATTGACGATACCAGTAGATGAGACAGATCATTTATTCAAAATAACAAGTGGGCAATAATAATTTGTAATAATATTTGAAAGGTTAATTTATTATTAATTATATTGTTTTAGATGATAATGAGTACTGTGCTCACTATGTAACACAGTTGGTTAAAAATCGTTTCATTTCTTTGAAAGAACCTCTGAAAACCGTAAGGCGAATAGAAGATGATTATAGGTAACAGATTATATAATGCAATAATGCACATATTGATTCCATTTCCACTAGTTGCATGTAGGTGTTAAATTAAACTGAATTCTTGTAATTTCAGTGAAGAACTCATTTATTGTGTAGATGAAGAAATAATACCAAACTTAGACAATGATGACCATTTACCAAGAAGTCCAAATATCGAGCCAAATAGTAATCATACTTCTGGTAAAATATTTTTGAATAAAATGTCTATCTAAATAACATAATACTTGACTGTAGTAAAGCAGTAGCTAAATTTTGTTTCCGTATTCCAGTATGGACTGACCATGAGACAGTTAAAATGTTAGACTTGTATGAAGAATACTTACCATTAGTTGAACCTCTAAAAAAATGTAAAACCAAGAAAGTGATGTGGAATAAGATTACTGTGACAGTGACAGTTACAGCAAGTGGTATCAAAGTAAAAAAACCAAAAACTCTTCCTGTCGACTGTATACCTATAGCTTCGACGCCCTCAACTTCGTCAGAATCCTCACATGAAAAGCAATTTTCTCAGACTCCAAAGAGAAAAGTAAAGACAATCCAAGAAACTCTACTAGAGATCCATGAAAAGAGAGAAGAAGCAAGGGAGCGTCGACATAAAGAAAAAGTGGAGTTACTAAAACAACTATTTAATAAAAATAATTTGTAAATTTTTCTCGTTTTCAAAATATTAGTAGGTAAGTTAGGTGTAACACAAAGATTATTTTTATAAAGATACATTTATTACATAAAGGTTACAAAGAAAAATTAAAGCTAGCTTTTATGAATTCCCTTTTCTCTTCTCCTTTCTTCTTTAAATGATATTCGGTTTCTCTCAATGGTTGGTCGTCAACTTGGTGTCACAGGAATTATCTCATCAATTTCATAATTGAATGAAATACAGAAATTATGAAGGATGTAACAGGAAACAATAAATTTGCATATCCAGCTTTATTAATTGACGAAATCCACGTTTTAATAAACAAAATGTTCTGGCGTCAAAGAACCAAAATCTTTATATGGAGTTAACAGCCAAGGCCTTATAGGGTAAGCTCCATCATCCAAAATATGGTACACAGTTTTTCCAGCTCCATCTGACCATATTCCTGGTAACTGAGCATTAATATCAGACATTTTAAGGACTCTTGCATCATGAACTTTTCCAGGAATTCCAGTAAAAAGTCAATAAATATTCTCTCATGAGTAAAAAATTTCCTGCAGGGTAACTGAAGGCAAATCATGCCTATTTGTATATGTGGATTTAATTTTCCTGGCTGGAGTTCGAATATTAATTGATGTCCCATCTATACATCCAAGTATGCCTGAAAAACCTGATATCTGAAAGAAAAAAATTATTTGTAGGTGCATATTATTAATCTATACTTTATTTGTTTGCTAGTAGATACACATCAGTAATGATAGGGCTCTTGTAGAAAATGCAATATTTTTTATTTTTAAATCTGCACAGCTGAAATCTCTTGCTTTACACATACCATTCATTAAGATTTGGGTACTTACCATAAAAACGACAAAATATGGACTTCTGCAGTAATTGCTGGTCGACCAGCAGAGTACCTAGGAGCAAACTGTGACTGTTCGAACAAATTTATTAGGGCATTCACCGTTTCTCTTTCTAATCGAAAGTAATTCTTGAACTAAAATAAAAACACTAAATTTATGTTTGAAGCATTCGGCCCTATTCTGTATCGCAAAGTTGCTACTCAGCAAGTGGTTTAGAACAAGGTCAGTGGTTAGGTTGTCACTTGTCTTCAATTGGTATTCTGTAGAGGCAACCAGTGGTTACGAAAGTTAATTTATAGTTGTTTCTGAGCAACAACAATATTTGTGGTTGTTAACGTTAGCAACTGTCAGACAAAGGAAGAAGTGTGGTGGTAGGAAGATGGATCCGTGGATTATGAACATTTTGTTGGATCATGAAATTAATGAAATACATAATGAGTATGTATCTGATCTGCATTTTTTTATTTTTGCTAACAAAGTCAACCATCGCATTTTGTTGTGACAGGGTAATTTTTGATTTTCTTTTGTTCCGTACCCCTACGGTTTCTACTTCCTGGGTCTCCATGTTATGTAATAAGTTATAAACTGTTTACGTATAAAACAAATAACACCCTCCGGTCACCGATAGCCCGATTAACAACACAAAACACCCCCACTAATAACAAAATATTCTTCTAACCTCACTTTTCTCAGTAGTCAGACTTGTTAGTGGAAAAGTAAGGTCGATTTACACTATAAAAGTGACTAATCATTCTTCTTGACCACTAGTAGTCACCAGAATAGCAATTTTATTGAAAGTGGTTAATAAGTTACTATCTATACTCTGTCCATCCAAGCAACGGAGTGTTCCAAAACAGTAGCATGCATAGTGCACGTGATCTCTCCAACTCTGTATGGACAATGAATTCTGCCGGCCGATTGCAGTTAAATCCGATTGGCCAGCGCATGGAGGCATATTTATTTTAGCCAATAGATGCAAAGGCGCATGGTCATCACGCATCTATCGTTGTTTGGGTCGCTCTGTTTGTTCGATGGATACAGTATAGAGTTGCTTGTCAGTCAGTTGCTATAAAGTTGCTTGACTGCCACTTAGATACAGAATAGGCCTGATTATAGGTACCAAATAACAACCTGTCTAACACTAAATTTTTTTGTAACTGAATCAAAATTTCTTATTTTTGGTAGATGAATCCGTTCGAATAAAATTAAGTCATCATCTGAATCATCTTCACTGCTACTTAGGACTTCTAAAACGCTTTTTATTTTGAAGTATTACTAGATTCCGCCATTTTCTTTAAATACGCCAGTGCACTATCTCGGCACGAGCTCGAAAGGCTCGTGCTAATAAAGTTGCACTACGTGCAAAAATAATTGCATGATTAACAAATGGAATGTAGAAACCTTCCCTAGGTCGTGCAAATGGAACACGTAAATTGAACTAAATGCGAACTAATTTTAGGTGCGCACTAAATTGCAAATGGAAAACACTATTAATTTGCCGTGTCCAGAAGTCACGAACTTAGAATCCATGGACTTCTAATAGTATATGTTTCCCATATATCCAAAATGACTCCCCACTTTGCCTGCACATGGCCGCCATGTTGTGCTAATTTTAAGTTGGCATTAATAAGCTACAGTTCAAATGCGTTTCTTTAATATTGAGGATTGAACGTTGGTTGGTTGCGCGAAATAATTGACAGCATAATAGAATTGATTAACCAATTAGAATTTAGCTGGATGAACTTTTAAGAAATCAAATGTTTTTCGTTCTGTCAATTTCTGTTTCCTTTGTCCCGTTGTTGCAATGTGATTTGTGACAGCGTCAGGAGTGGCATCAGGTCACATTTCGCAATTTTCGCATTGTATTTGATTGAGTAAGTTTGACATTTGTGTGTTTTATATTTTGGATTATATAACTCATGTTCTAATGAACCAATACAATCCTTGAATTTCCCTTAGTTACGACGTATTGTTAAGTGAATATACCCCTTGACGACGTGATATAATCGTTTTGGTGTTTCGCCTCCTACCATATTGTGATCATTTCCATAGTAACAGGCAAGCTCAATGAAATGTCAGTTAATTCTACTACTAATTCCGAAAACAACAATACATCAAATATGTATTATAATAATTGTACCTTCAATATTAATATTAATCAATAAAAAAAAATAGAATATTATTCGTTATATAATCGTAACGAATACCAACTCGAGCATAGACAATATTTTTCGATTATTTACCTCTTCACTCGACGTATTTCGCGAAACACCACTCGAGCTGCGCTCTCGTGATGTTTCGCCAAATACGTCTCGTGACTCGGTGAATAATCGAATATTGTCTATAATCTTGTGATATTATAACTGATTATATTTTATATTCGTGTTTTTTACTTATTAATAGTGGTTAATTACATTTTGTTAGTTGTGTTATTTTATTAAAGTAGTTAATGGTATATAAAGCTATTCGTAAGATCTAGGACTCTAGGAGACTAGGTACAAACTGTGCTAAAATGCCTTCCTGTTTTGTACGAGGTTGCTCTAACGCTACTTACGTTTCTCGTTTGAAAGAGGGTGTATCATTTCATAAGTAAGTTACATGATTTTTTTTGTATCTAAGTTAATTTACATTTGCCTTTTTCTCCAATATGTAGATTTCCCAGTGCGCTTAAAAGGTCCTGGTTGGTAGCGTTCAATCCAGAAAGTCTTGGTGTAGGTCAATATAATGGATATGGTGTATTTGTTTTTAGATTTCCCTAGAAGAGGACGACGGATTCCATTCTTCCACTGAGGCATCCTGTTAAATTAAATGTTTCAAGTGAGGATGGGCGATATTACACAAACTGTTACTTTTTCACTGACAAAAACAAATCACAGTCACTCACAGTTCCTATTAGCAAAACTAAAGCGTAATGTGATCACAGCCAGAGAAAACGACAATGAATTGAATATCGAAGATAATCTCCTTGACCTTCATCGCTCTCATTTGACAAATTCGGCAACAAAATCGAATTTCGTTAATTACAGTAAGATTATAAAGATATTTCGTGCTCTTTTTACATACCAGAAACGAAGGACGGTATTCGAATATTTTGTATTCACTATATTTTTATGATATAGTGACTCGGATATTATATTGATGATACCGTAAAAAGGAACGATATTATTTTGATAATGCTTTTCAGCGACATAAATATTGATACCTCCAAAATAGAAGATATCTCGATGCGTAATTGCTTGTTACTTTTTTTATTGTCTATACTTTTTTTGGTTAGTGAGTGCTGTTGTTGGTAGCATGTAGGAGATTTTCCAATTAGTAATTTGTGGGAAAACATGTTTGGAAAATAGTAATTTGTAGGAAAAATGGGAAAGTAGGGTAGTAGGGAAATTTGATGCTGAAACAAAATATGATGTACTGATACCGATGAATATGCATATATTTTTCCTAACGTATACTCAAAACAGAATATCAAATAATGTCGTGATCATGTCACGTTTTGATATCAACAATTCACGATATCGCTCATCACTAGTTTCAAGTATAAATAACTAATTCCTTTATAAGCGGGTATTCCTGCTACTACTACTACATCAACTAATTTATTGTAGGAATGCTAAAAAAATAATCGATTTTTATACAAATCGATTATTATTTTCTTATAATCGATTTTTAGTTATCCATTTTTATAGTAATATTAATCGATTGTTAGTAAATCGATTTTAGAAATTACGTGTCTAAATCGATTTTCGGAAACGGCTCATATTATTTCTTGACTTTTTCAAAATTTTGACAACTTTTGACGATTATTCACTATTTTTCAAAATTTTAACAATTATTTACCATTTTTGACAATTATTTACCATTTTGACTGTTTTTCAAAATTAGTGACCGATTTTCCAAATTTTTGATAATTATTGACAATTGTTTTGACAATTATGGACCATTTTTCCAAATTTGCGATCATTTTTGACAATTATAGACCATTTTTGACCATATTTCAAAATTTTTGACAACTTTTCAAAAACTTTAACAATTTTTGACAATTATCAACTATTTTTGAAAATTTTGACAATTTTTAACAATAATTGTCAATTTTTGACAATTTTTTACCATTTTTGATAGTTTTTGACAATTATTGACCATGTTTGATCATTTTTCGAAAAAATTTCAAAGTTTGTGACAATTATCGAACATTTTTGACAAATATTGACAATTTTTCAAAATTTTTTCAATTTTCTGACAATTATCGACCATTTTTCAAAATTTTAACAATTATTGACCATTTTTGACAGTTTTTGATAAAAATTGTACATATTCAACAGCTTTTGACAAAATTTGACAATTTTTGACATATGGTCAAATATTTCAAAATTTTTGACAATTTTCATATAGTTTTATTTGATTTTTAATCTGATATATTGTTAATGAATGAATCTCTTAGGTTTATTATCGGAATATGAAAATCATTGTACTTTTTAAAATAATACAAAAAATCGATTTTCTCACAGAAATCAATTTTTGACAAATCGATTAATTTTGGATAGAGAAAAATCAATTTTTATATAATCGATTCTTTTCCATTAACCATAACCTCACATCCCTAATTTATTGTGTTTCATTATATAACCATCGGGACAGCGCGTACGCAGTCCCGACTACCAAAAATTACGCGCCCGAGTTATCCGCATTAGGGATAATCGCAGGAGTCAGCCCATTCCAAGTGCAATGAAAAGGCCTCGTCCTGGGGGAACCACCTTGTTGATCACGGTAACCCCTACGCCAGGTAAGTATGATTTGGTTAACTTTGGGCCGGTATTTCTTTTCCGTGGCTACATGAGAATCGGTATAAAGCTACAAATAAAAGTCAGCGCCCTCTTTTGCTGACGATCTATAATTACGATGTGCCATTTAATATTTTTGTTGGAAAGGAATTATTCTTTTTAATAAATGCGTAATGCATCTTCCAGTTGTTCATTATACTTTCAAGAACATTATGTATAATAATATTAACATCATGACTTTGGAAGATTGAAGAACTTACATATGGTTATTCAAGGTATTAATATCTCTTGTCCAGAACTTCTTTCATTGTTTCTCTTTAAAATGCCTTTTCACAGTACCAACTATGGTTTTCATTGATCAATGTCAACGGCTTGCACGGTCAGGGAATTCTTATTGCGATTTGGGTCTTGATTTTACTGGTAATTCATTAAATAATTAGTAATCTAAGAGTTTTAATGAGCTAGTAGTGTTTATTATTTTTATATTACCTTGTGTGTTAATTTACGTTAATTTTTAGTTTAGAATTACTAATGTCTAATGACTAATTAAAATTAAATTGAATTAAACTATTTATAACTATATATTCTCTCAATTTGATTAATATAGTTGTTATTTGGTTTATTTCAGTATAAGATAAATAGCCTGTTTATATTATCGCTTTAATCATTGTATAATGATAGATTTATGTATATACTATGCCTTAATCAATATTCGGAAAAAAGAAAACTACTAAGTTCAAAGCACGTTCGGTTCTATACATCAACTCTAGATGGCATTACACGTTTTAGTAGCGCTGCAAACCGACGTGTATGTAAGTGCTGTTAATATATACGAATGAAAGGCACTACTTAGGTCGCGCTGTGGTTTGATATTCTTTCATCTTGGTCTTTTACTGATGTAGATATTCAGGCACTTACTAAAATTGGTTGGTGTAGAATGTAGATCAAGAATTGTAAAACTGGCTAAATTATCCCTAAGGATATAGCCTATAAAAGGAAGAAGATCAAGAATGGCGGTAAAATTTAAATTTTATCGCTCTAGGCTACAACAGTGAAACATCTACAAAAATTTTCAAAACCGAGTCAAACTTTGCATTTCAATCGAATTGAACGAAAACTGTTAAAACGCAATTTTTAACCCAATTTTGAAATTTTTTGAGATGTTCCACTTTTGCACCTAGTCAGTGAAATGTATTAAAAACAAATCATTGAAGATCGTGTTTCATAATGAAATTTATATGAATATCGAACTGTCATTTTCGCTAGACTAAAAATATTTAAGACATGGGTAAAAATGACTAGATTGTTCCCGTTTTTTTTTAAATCATACAATTTTAATTGTTCAATAATAGGTTTATAAATTTTCATTACAATAAAAATTTAAAAAGTAAAACACAAAACTCATTCTGCTTTTGTATGGATTTTATTTTGCCAACGTTTGGACAAGCAATATATATATATATATATATACAGTGTGTCTACTTAAGTTGGACTCATATGGGAAACTTTTTTATTATGGGTTTTAGGAAAAAAAGTTATTCCTCATAAAAAGTTCTGCATTATCTAAAACCTAAAATGCAATCATTAGATATTTCTTATTTTGAGCCGTATACGAGGTTTGTCAAAAAATATTAATCTTACTCAAGAGTAAAGTACCTTTATTTTTTACAATACAGAAAAATTGTAAGAAGTAAAGTTGTTTAAAATTAAAAGTTATATTCAAATATGCAATTACAGCTATTTAGCATGAAAATTAAGATTTGGTGATTATTTACTATTCATTCCGTATTAATTATTCTGGCTTGGTACAATTTAATGTAATCTAGGATGGGTTAGTTTTCATAAAATTACAATAAAAATGGCAGCTTTACTGACTTGTGAAGAAAAAATAGAAATAGTTTTAATTGTTGGAGAAAATTACAATACACATAGAGAGGCAGCAAATATTTTCAACAACAGACATCCCCATAGAAGCATCGGGTATTCAACAGTTACCAAAATAATGAAGAAATTCAAGACCAGTGGAAGTGTTGATAATAAGTTTAATAATAAACGCATAAAACGGGTTGCCAATGAAGACACTGAGTTGGAAGTGATGCTTTCTGTCGTCGAGGAACCAAAAATCGGATTACGCAAAAGGGCTTCTCTAATCACAAATACTTCGGTAAAAAAAGATACAGTGGCAAATATTTTAAAACGTTATAAATATCATGCATACAAACCTCAATTCGTACACACATTACTACCAAGGGATTACGATGTTCGATTTGAATTCTGCGCTTTGATCCAAGGAAAGTTGGAAGTAGACCCGTTTTTCGCAAGAAGTATAATTTTTTCCGATGAAGCCACATTTTCATCCAACGGAACCGTCTCATCACAAAATTGTCGCTGGTGGTCCAACAGTAATCCAAATTTTGTAATAAAAAGTCGAAGCCAATATTCGTTTAAAACGAACGTATGGTGTGGGGTTTACAAAAATAAATTAATTGGACCATTTTTTTATCGACAATCGTTAAATGCCGCACGTTACTTACAATTATTAGAAAATCAAGAAGTGATTTTTTGCACGAACTTCCGTTAGAAGAACGTATGAAAATTTGGTTCCAACAAGACGGTGCCTCCATCCATAGTACCGTAAACGTTAGAGAACTGCTTGAAAATATGTTTAATGGAAAGGTGATTCACAGGTATTCAGCTATTTTTTGGCCTCCCAGGTCTCCTGATTTAACTCCACTTGACTTTTTTTATGGGGTTACTTAAAACAGAAGGTTTATGAGCAAGGACCATTTGATGATGTAGACCATTTGGAAAGGATTATTTCTGAGGAATGCCAAAAAATTACTCCAAATATTATACGGAAAATAATAAAAAGAGTTTCAGACAAGAACAATTACATGTTTAGAAAGAGAAGGTGGATATGTCGAAGCTTTAGTAGTTTAAATTAAAATTTAATTATGTTTGTTAGTTATAAATAGATTTTTGTTTAGGTACATAATATTCTTTGTGTGGATTCTCCTATTTCTAAGATAAATAATTATAATGCAGCACGTATTTAAATGCAAGATTGTCCAAACACATTAACAAATAGAAAGGTTATCATATTTTTAACAGATGAGAGGGATAAAGTCAGTATTGAAATTTACGATTACAAATACTTTATAATGTAAAACGTAAATAATCACCAAATCTTAATTTTCATGCTATATATAAATATATATATTACAAGTATATAACATTAATATAAAAAGGCTCAATATATAATTTTAAAGTAGCCACAAAAGGTACTTATTTAAAAATCATTTATGCAAAAACTTTTGCATTTTTTTATTTTTTGTAATCTTTTTCCTATCTTTTAAATCCCGTACTTGCCTCTTGCACCACCATGGTATACCTATTTTAATGACCCCTTTTACAATTGATTTAATTATTAAATTTTGATGTTCTGAACATTTTAACCACGAAAAATTTAATTTTGAATTCAATTCTTTTTCAATATGCCTTGAAATATTGGGTATATTATAATTACTTTCAAGAAAACTTTCTAATAAAGTTATGGCAGTTCCTACTAAAATAACAGGTTCTTCTGAAGGATAAACTAATCTTCCAGTTGTTGAATCCCACTCTTTAAAACTTATAAATAAATTGTGAGGCTCATCAGAATTTGACAATAAAATATTGTTGCAAGCCTCACAGTTCACAAATTTTAAAATAGATTTTATAATAAACCCTGCAACATAAGCAACTGACATAGTTGCTACGGTACCAGTGTTGACTGCGTTAGCAATGTCAGTTGACAAATTGTCCACATTTAAATTGCTACTGACTCCTGTTTCAGTAGAACTGCAAGCTGTATTAGAAGGATTTTTTGAATTGTCATCATTTTTGAGAAATACACCTAAGTTTGAAAGAAGCGTTCCATCATCCTCTTCGCAATTTCTCCCGGAACCTAAATTAATGAGGCCGTTTAAAATTTGGGTCTTCAAACTTCCCACAAATTGAAGTGTTGTTGGGTTATCATTATTTCCCAAACCTGACCTAATGGCTCCAAATAAATTTTCCAAAGCATCTTGGTTAATATTTCTGGGCTTAAGATATTGAAAATTTTCATTCTGGGACAAATACAACCACAATTCCCTAATTGACACTAAAGTTGTCATCCATGCCACTTGGGATGGAGGTTTATTTTTTATGTCACCTTTTTTTGTCAATCTTACAAACCTCCAGCTTTTAACCATTTTAAGAGCCTATTTCCAATACTTCATATGAGCAGATCCGTTTGATATCATGCATTTTACCTGCTTTCCTGGAGGTGGGAACTTTCCACTGCCATTAAAACTATCAAAAAGTTCATCTACCTGATTTATGAAAGTAGCTGTGGCAATGGATCTCTTTTCCAATTCACCTAAAATAAAATAAAGTATTTTGTAACAGATACTAGATGCATTAAAAAGAATGATTGTTTGATTTTTTTACAAATTAAATATGTATACAGGAGATCTAATTTAAAAGATAAAATCAGCATCTATAAAAGATATTCAGACATTCATAATAGTTATGAGAAACAAAATTTTAAAACCTGCTTACCTCGAGAAAGTAATGTGTACAAAAACGATGAGACACTTCGGCTTAAAATTTGAGCCGCGATATTAACTTTCATTGCATATTGCATCTTAGGTTCCATATGCTGGCTTTTGATTTTATGCATGGCTCTGAAAATTAGAGGAGACTTGGAATCTATTTCATAAGCCTTCCGGACATCGTTGAACCGTGCCTGCATCACAGCATTCTGGCAAGTGGGGACTTCAATTTCTACATTATATCTTCGAAATAATGATGCTGTGCATTTTAGCAAATGGGGTGGGTCGTAAATATTGAAAATTTTTTGTCCCCCAACTATTACATAGGGATTCACCATTGATGATCCCAGTGTTTTCAATGCCTTTACATTATTAGTGCCACAATCATTAACGATTGCAACAATATTAAGTTTTGCAATGGACTGACAGGCTTCAATAACCTCAATAATTATTTTGGATAATTTAGTTCCGGGGACTGCTTCGTGTGAAAATAATACGCAATTGGTTGTTTCCAGTTACGCTGCAGTCCTTTAACCATAAATACTAGGGCCTTATTTGCCACTAATTTAGAGGATTCGCCAGTTATTTCTTCAAATCCTCTTATTCTATCCGAAGAGGAATCATATTGAATATGTTCTTTGATATCCATTTCATCCATTAAAATGGAACATATTCTGTCATTATCGTTTTTGACAGACTTGTCAATATGATGCAGCATGTGTTCATTTACTCCACTATTAAACGGCACTTGTTGAAGAAGGTTTAACAATGTTTTTTTTGATGGCATAGATACAATTTTCCGTAACAAATTGTAACATTTAGGACCTCTTTTTAACAAAGTCGAAGCAACAACTTTTTGTCCATCTTCTTCCTTTAGGAGCTGTTTTTGAGCACCGAATTTGGGAAATTAAGAAGTTGGCAGTAGAATTTGGTAAATCGTGAAATAACTCTTTTACCACATCTGAGTCATTAAGTGAGGATAGCTCCTTAATGTTGTGTGCCCTTGCTTTAGCTAGTTTCTTTAGTCGTCTAATGCTGGACTCCTTCGATTCAATCACTTTCATTAGCCTTTGTTTCCTAGGTGTTGTTTTAGTTCTAGAAAGGTTTGAAATTCCCCTAAAAATAGGTCTCTTGCTCTTGATAGTGGGAGTAGCAATAATGTCTCCACTAGGACCTGCAGATGGCAGTTCAATTTCTCTCTCTTGTATTGCTGAAAATAAAAAAAATGTTATTATCAATTTATTTGTAAACGGACACCCTTTTTATATTCATAATATGAAGTTATAGTATAAATAAATTACAACTTTATAAGTAAAAGTTATAGTATAAATAAATTACAACTTAATAAGTAAAATAAATAAATGATTGTTAAAACATGACAGAAATAAAAAAATTAAATGTTAAAAATTGTGTGAAGTGAATACTACTTTTAAATCTTACTCTATACAAATATCTCATTTATTTAGTTTACTAGAAGTACTATTTCATCAACTTACTTTCTTCCACTGGATTTAAAATGTCTGACACCATAAATTTCATTGGCATGGCATCAGTTTTTAGTTTCCATTGACTTTTATCAACATAATCATTTGAAGTAAAGTGATTACTACAAATTCTGTTGTTTCTCATATTCCAACTGGGAACTTCCATTCCAAGGTTTTGCATCCATATTTTGCATCTAAATAAATAAAGAATTATCACTTTTAAAAATACATACTTAAATTATTATTTCTAGTCGTTTACAAAAGGAGACAATACAACATGCTTTTATATTGAAACAAATTACTTACTTCTCACTGTTCCTTGGAAAATAATGTAATTTCTGAACTTCAAGTTCACTGCAACCACAAATTAAACAAGCTGCAACCATTATTCTTCAAAAATCAGTAAAATAAAAACAGAAAAGCATTAAACCACGAGATACTATAAATAAAATTATTAAATTCTTCTTCTAGCTGGCTAACTTCAGAGCTAGCTGGCTTATTTTTGATACGCTCAGTTGCCAAGTTTATTTTTCTTCAATTTTTAATTCGGGTTTGCCGTAATATTTTATCATACTAATTCTTAATGAATATCATTATGGAGCTGGTATATAATTATTCTCACTTTTTTCACAATACATTCAACAATTTACTAATTTAATGCCGTCGTATTTAAACGATTTGGAAACGTCGTGAAAATGACTTCAGCGCCCTCTTAGGCTGCCTTTCAGTGAAAAGAAGAGAGGCAAAGTTATAGTTAGATTGATGTTAAAGAAAGAGACAAGTTATTTAAATAAATTATATGGGCTGCCGAACACTTTTGCCTATTTAAGTTATCCGTCTCGTTGGTTGTCTCTGTTCGTACTTTATCGCTTCTCGGCCTCTGGCTAAGATCAAAGTGTAGTATCTGTTCTTATCAGCTTAATATCTGATACGCCCCGCATGCGGGGCCAGTATATTAAACTGATTTTTGGAAATTGATGGAGGGTTAGGGGCTTGCTCCACCTCCGTCGCGGGTTGGCCTGGCATTGCAGTACAGCCGGGATCGGCCCACTTTTAAATAATACAAACATAATTTGTGCCAAAAATTCTTCATGTTTTTGCAGTCTTAAACTTCAAAATATATTGCCAAGTTGACGAATTTTTTCATTACTGTCAGATAAGGACAAATTGTTTATAAAACTTAATTATTGTTGATAACGGTAGCTGGACCGCTATCGAAATGTTGAAATAAAAACATGAAAAAGATTGTGGTTTGATTTCTCAAAATAAATAACAAAAATAATAATGAATATACCACAAAGAAAATACAAAAGATATTTAAATTATCTATTCAATCTATTTTGGTTTTTAAATTATGTTTTCGGTCAGGTTCTGAGAGATCTGTGGTTCTAAGACCGTTCGCGGTAAAATTAAAATTAATTATTGGTCCGTAACTAGGCATGCGCTCTAGAAAACTCAAAGCTAATTCCGAACTGGTTCGGATTGTAACTCGCGAACATAGCTGCAATACATCTAAAAGAACTAGAAGAGTAGTTTAATTTTAATGTCATATGTTAAACGGTTCTACACATCAACACTAGATGGCAATGCACGTTTCTGTTGCGTTACATATAGATATATATGTAACTGTTATTAATGTATACTACAAAATATGTTTTGTACGTTATCGCTTCTCGGCCTCTGGCTAAGATCAAAGTGTAGTATCTGTTCTTATCAGCTTAATATCTGATACGCCCCGCATGCGGGGCCAGTATATTAAACTGATTTTTGGAAATTGATGGAGGGTTAGGGGCTTGCTCCACCTCCGTCGCGGGTTGGCCTGGCATTGCAGTACAGCCGGGATCGGCCCACTTTTAAATAATACAAACATAATTTAATCATTTCCAAATCTGAAATATATTGTGTAAGAAAAGGTGCTTCTAAACGGCTAATATTTTTAGAATAATACTACAATATGTGGATTTGTGGATACAATAGAGTAGCCAACAACATTTCCAGCTATGCAATATTCGGATTAAGATTGCAGCGCCGCGGACGGTGACAGTTGAAATCTAGCTATGGGTCATTATCAGCCATTATATTTGTTTATTTAACTGTGTTTGCGTGTGTAAGAATTCATTTTTTTAAGAACAAACTTTCTTTCGTAAAAATTAAATAGGTACCCGACTCTGAAGAGAAATATGAATCACACGATAATAGACTAAACAAAGAAAAGGGCCAAGCTCTTAGTATTTGTTTATGTTAACATAATATCTGTATCGATCGCATCAGCGTTAAAAAGAATATTTCGTCTTCATTTTAACCTAGTGCTTTATCGAGTAAAAGTGATTTTGTTCTATTTAAAAGTTGGTTATCTATAAGTGATTTGTAATAGTTGTGACTTTGTGGTTGTGTTTGCTGTTTTACAAACTAGGTGAGTTTACTCACGGGCAAACCGAATTTACCTTTGCACATGCATTTTATTTAATTATTTCTCAATAGATATCCTACTGAGTTTTTATTAAATAATAAATTACTGATTACAATACTTAGACCTTTTTATCTGTCGTTCAGATATTAGACACTGTCGTTCGTGTCAAGACGCTGTCGTTCAGGGTCGCACTATTCCTGTCGTTCAGAATATTTTAGGCATTCTCGTTCATGCAGCATACTGTCGTTCAGTATTTTTGGTCCGTTGTAATTGTAATCATGTAAGGAGGGAAAAACTTGACTTGAGGAGAATGAGTGATTTGTAAAGATTGATATATTTAATTAGAATTTAACTTTTAATTATTTACTGTGTACTTACATTATATTGTTTATAATATAGATAATAAAACAAATCTAAATGTTGAAATTAACTATTTACAAGACAATGGACGTGATGCCTGGATTTAATTGAACAGTCGGACGTGGTCCAAGTAGGTTGAACAACCGAGATGACGTACCTGGAATTAGATAGAAAAACACTCTGAGTATTCAATTTGCCATAAATAATGATTAATTATTTAACTAACGATTAGTATAGTTGAAATCCCCAAAATTAATGAAAGTATTAATAATATACAGGGTGCATCTTATGTGTTTGAACTGTGATTATGCATATCAGTACTAAAGTAAAGTTAAAACTTCACTTGATCAAAAATAAATGCCTAATAGTAAGTATTTAGGGTTATTAGGAAAGGTGCAAGGGGCGCAAACTCTCCCCAATGCATGTAAGGAATATGTGGCACAAACTCTCCACAAACAATATTATAACTACTGTAAGTGGCACAAACTCTCCACAGTACAGCAAAATAATAATACACTGCAAGTGGCACAAACTCTCCACAGTACAGCAAAATAATAATACACTGCAAGTGGCACAAACTCTCCACAGTACAGCAAAATAATAATACACTGCAAGTGGCACAAACTCTCCACAGTACAGCTAAATAAGGTTACACTGCAAGTGGCTCAAGCTCTCCACAATACAGGGGGGTGGAAGGAGATATAGGTGACGTGAGAAGTCACCCTGTATCAGGAATGGACAAACCGCAAGTGGCGCAAACTCTCCACAGTACAGTATAGGTATGTGAGTTAAACTGCAAGTGGCACAAACTCTCCACAGTACAGCTAAATAAGGTTACACTGCAAGTGGCTCAAGCTCTCCACAATACAGGGGGGTGGAAGGAGATATAGGTGACGTGAGAGGTCACCCTGCATCAGGAATGGACAAACCGCAAGTGGCGCAAACTCTCCACAATACAGTATAGGTATGTGAGTTAAACTGCAAGTGGCACAAACTCTCCACAGTACAGTAGGATTGGATGAATAGGAAATGCAACAACAAATTAATGTTCTTAATAACGTTGAATATTAAAGAACTTTAAACAAAGTAATTATTAAAAATAATTAGCAAATATACTATACTTTATGTGATAAAATATCTTTTAAATTCAAATATCAAATAACAGGCAAAACTGAATTACTCTGTGAGATAGACTCACCTATTTAATTCCTGATATGCACCACAATACACACTATATTTTATATATTTAAATTTATCTGGCTCAAGTGAACACTTTAGTTATCTTCTAGCAACTAAAACCCAAATCGTTCTTAAAACCTTTCTTTCCCCTTTCGTGGCCTCGAAGGCTACGTGACATTATGATATTTTACTTATCTATTTCAGATAATTGTCGAGAAATGCATTTCTGAAATATTAGGGTGTACCCATGATTTAATTTATTTTACTTGAAACGAAAACTATTTTAAGAATAACAGGGTGAGAAAAAAAATTGTCTTACAATCACTAATATAATAAATAAAGAGCACATTATACCATAATAAGTCAAATTCATTCATTCAGACAAATTCTTTTGCTCAGATATTGTTTCTTTTTCATTTATAGATGATAATTACCTTATCGAATCGACAATTGGCGGCCAGCCTGGTTATAATCAGACAAATTTTTAAAAAATGTAAGCAGTATTTAAACTCGCCCTTTTATTTTATTTTATCAATGCGATAAATTAAACTTTTATTGAATAAGTTATATTTTTATTTTATTAAGAGATCTCGTATAATTTAGTTATAGTCTTTTTTTATGAAGCCTTACACGTGTTTTGATCTATTTAATGTGTTTATTTTTGGATTTGTGTTATTTTTTTTTTTGAAAAATATCTCTTGTGGATTGACTTGATTTGGATTGTGTTCATATATCAACATAGGTAATTAGACATGAAGTTGAGCATAGTAGCATTGTTTATCTCTATATTATTAAACAATGATATGTAAACAGTTTTTAAATAATTTCCTTTAATTAAAAAACAAACTATATTTGAAAATTATTATTTTACAAAGAAATGTAATCACGACCGACTCAAAAGAGAGCAAAGATATATCTGAAAATAGGTACTTCTTTAAAATTTTAAGCAATATTTTCAACAAGTGTTAGATACACAAAATTTATGTGACAGAAACGACTTGAACTATCAATAGTTGATAGTAAAAATATTATCCCTAAAATATATATTCAAATAGACACATATCTTCACGTTTGTATATGAGTTCTCAGAATGTTTACATTTGGAGATTTGTCACTTAGTTTTCACGTCGATATTCTTAAGCCGGGTCCAGACTATGTAACATAACAAAGTTATACAACATATATGTTAAACAACTTTGTTTTATAACTTATTATAAAATAGCAGAGTCGTTCAGACTGTAACAAAACTAAACTAAACAAAATGAGTGTACTTTTTACTGCTGGAAGCAGTGACAGCTGTAGTATTTAAAATGACCTCAAACGTAGAGGATGTAATTTTGGCAGCAGCAGCTTGCGTGATTTTATGTAGGCGACGAGTAAAGTCTAAACGAAGATTTTGGGTACGGCCATCGTTGAGAGCTCGAGAAACATACAGTGGATCAGCTCTTTTAAAGGATCTATCAATGGATGACAAAGACCCATTGACAGGAGACATTAAATGTGACGGTAGTTTTAAAAACTTCCTAAGGATGACCAGTTCTGATACCTTATAAATCAAATTGGCCATAAAATAGGCAAAAAAGACACAACATTTCGAGATGCAATACCAGTAAAAGAAAGATTGGCGGTTACGTTGAGATTCTTAGCAAGTGGAAATTCCTACCAAAGTTTAAGTTATTTATTCAAATTTTCTAAGCAGAGTATTTCGAATATTGTGCCAGAAGTGTGCGACGCTTTCATCGACTGTTTAAGCGACAAAATCAAAGTAAGTACAATGTACATAAACTTTTCTAAACCTCTTTATTCATTCAATTGCAAATAGAAAAAACCAGGACATTTATAAATTCAGAAGCATTTGTGTACAGTTTAATTCATTCTCACTCATGTCTTCTGCGCATTAATAAGGGTAATAAACTACGCAAGGGAAGGCTTTAGGTACAAGCAACCCTCTATCATGGTTTCATTAGACATCAGAAAAGCTTTTGATTCTGTCTGGCTCCCTGGACTGATTTTCAAATTAACGCAGCTCGGCATTCCGGGCTATTTAGTTTTACTTCTAAATTCATATTTAACCAGTAGATCCTTCCATATGAAAATTGGTAACGCTGAAATAGGACCATATAAAACGGAGGCAGGAGTACCGCAAGGCTCGGTAATTTCCCCTACCCTGTACTCGCTGTTCACTGCAGACTTCCCCCTATGCAGTGCCAACCTAACGGCTCTGTATGCGGACGATGTCTGCCTCGTACAGACAGCGAGGACAGCAGATATTGCTTTGAAAAGAATTGAATGGCATCTAAATAATAAAATCATCCCGTACCTGATTAGGAATAAGCTTCAGCTGAATACTTCCAAAACCCAATATATGGTTCTAAGAGGCCATTTTCGTAAAAATACTTCTCTGAAAAGGAATCTAAAATTGCAAAATGTTGTGATTGAACCTAAAAATTCAATCAAATATCTAGGCTATATCATACAAACAATCACCCTGCACAGCTTGCATATAGTTGACAGAATTCAGAAAGCAAAAATGACAATGAAAGTACTGTACCCGTTGATATGTCGTAATAGCCGTCTGTCAGTGAGCAACAAACTGTTACTCTACAGACAGGTTATACGACCAACACTGATTTACGGTTATCCCATATTTTGCTCGACAACTGACTTTCTCTTCAACCGTATGCAAGTTGTACAGAACAAATGTCTTAGAATGGCAGTATATAAAGGCACAAGACCAAATTATTTCCCCAGAACTTCATGGCTTCACCAGAAATCCAAAATGATATACCTCAAACAGTACACTCTTGAGCTGGCAAGAAGGTATTATGAATACTGTCTACCAGACTCGCTAAAGAGTAAAATTAAAAAGCAACGCGCAGGTAGGCACAAAGGATATAGTCTCCTGCACTCAAGCATCTCAATGCAGCTCCAGTCAATTTGAAAGTGTTTCCCAAACACTCTTTTGTACATATCTGTACATTGCACATAATAATATTTAGGAATTGTAATTAGACTATAGGGCAAATGAAGGTGGATGAGAGAGAGTGATTGGGGTGTACATAGGAATGAATGAGGAACAAATGGGTGTACATAGATTTTATTAACGAACAATAGGTTTTTTAAATTAGAATAGAGCAGATTCCATAAATATGTGACCCTGTTTTTCAACAGCTTTTCAGGGGTATAACATCCAAACTTCTGAGGGAATGTTAACTGTTAGGTTCGACCGGATCCATTACAGATCATAAAACACGAGAATAAGCGGATGATGCAATAATGCAAGGAGCCGTAATGGAGGGAAGAGAAGTATACCTACTAGGCAAACGGAGCCAGACCACCGGCAGAGCGACCAGGTCGCGCTATTAATTGTATGCGTACATACAATACAAATAGTTTGTTTAGCCTAATTAGGCACTAATGTAAAAATTAATTATTGATTAATAAAGATTATATCATGTCTTCTGTGCCTGCTTATGATTGAGTATCAGTGTCTGTTTGAATTGGTGAAGTAGCGGATATATTTGTAGCGGACGGCATGGTAGATGACCCAGGTCTATTGTATGATTGAGTGTCATCAGCGTCTGTTGTAATTGGTGAAAGTGGAGTAGATGCAGGTGTATCGGACGCCGAAGTAGTGGATCGCCCAGGGGCCCGATTCTCGATTTGACTCCTATGGGAAATATGGCGGCTTTCCCATCTGCAGCACTCTCGTAGGAGTCTTCTCCTACAAAAAGCATAGGAACCTATTCACATGGTCCTAAATCATGGGAAAATGGAAATCAGTCACCAAAGCGCATGCGATGTATCTATATCGTGTATTCACCTCTTACATTCAATGCTTTTAGGTTATTTCTTTCTTGTGTACGTTTCATAATTTCATTAAATAAACCCATTTAAATATTCCTAAACTGTATAAAATAAAGAAGACACGGATGAAATGGTTCTTTTAAATCAATTGGAACATGTCGAGGAGTTAGAGAATAGGCCTGACAGAGACTATTGGTCAAAATGACACAAAGGCTGTCCATTTGAGCTCATAAGTGATCGACAATTTGTAAAACTGTTTAGGCTGCCAAAACAAGTTGTTTTAAATTTAATCGAGGAGCTAGATAATTATATTTCTCCACCGTCTAGAGTGTCTGCATTACCAAAGAGCGTAAAGGTTTGTTCTTATACGACGAATGTTTAAAGCTGTTTGTTAAAGTTGGTACCTATATTGTTGAAGGTCCTTGTAGCACTAAAATTTTATGCCACCGGCAGTTACCAATCTGATGTAGGTACTTGCAAATATATAGCTGTAAGTCAATCTTCAGTTAGTCGATGCGTTGCAGACGTAAGCAATGCTTTGAATGAGAATCGAGTGTTCAACCAATGGGTTCATTTTCATAGAAATGTTGAAGAGATGGATGTGGCTAGGAGGGAGTAAGTGATCAATTGAATTGTTTCTTAAATATAAAAACTTTTTCGTAGATTCTATGCAGCATTTGGAATACCAGGCATTGTAGGTGCAATAGATTGCACTCACGTGGCAATATACCCTCCTACGGGAAATGATCATCCTGAACATATATATATTAATAGAAAACAGTATCATTCGATAAATACTCAATTAGTAAGTATATATACCCCTTTGGAGAGTGACATTTTTCAATATGTTTACTTTTAGGTTTGCGACGCCAATATGAGAATATTAAATGTTAATGTTAGATACCCAGGGAGTACCCAAGATGCATATGTATGGAGGAATTCTAACCTTAATTTACACATGCAAGGACTGAATGTAGACCACCCCCGTTATTTTTTAATAGGTAAATCACTTTTTCATTTCAATGATCAATTACTTTCTCATTTATATTATAAATTATAGGAGACTCTGGATACCCTCTGAGAAAGTGGCTTCAGACCCCAATTAGAAACCCAGAGTCTGGGTCTCCAGAAGAAGCATATAACACTGCATTTTGCCAGGCAAGATCCACAATTGAGAGATGCAATGGACTCTTAAAAATGCGGTTTCGCTGCCTACTAAAACATCGGGCATTACATTATTCCCCAACAGTAGCAGCAAAAATTATAAATGCATGTGTTGTGCTTCATAATATATGCATCAGCCAAAACCTACCGGATCCTGAAGCAGAGGAAGGTGATGATCAGCTTGATTTTGGCATCATTGGAGAAAATCATTTAGAAGGGGCAGATATTCCTGTCGGAAATATTGACTTGGAAAATGGTAGACAACTACAGCGCCAAATAATTCAAAATCATTTTGCAAACCGATAATATTTATGAAATACATTGGTAATAAAATTCATATTAAATCTTTCAAATCTGATATTTATTATCATTTATTTACAAAAATTGCACACATTCCCAACCTTCTGAACAAACCTTTCCACACAAAAACGACTAGTAACTTAAACACAATGGACAATAACAAAAACACACAAATAAATCCTTAAACAGTTAAACAAATCCTTCAAAAAAGCATATATTAGCATATTCGACTAGGCACCAACTGTTAATACCAATTTTTATTTCATTGAACATGCTAAACTTTCAAGAGCTGTTGCTATGCGCTCTTTCGCTTCCACATCCCTTCTTGAAAGTTTCAATTTCTGCTCATAATAATTCTCTTTGCATGCTGATTTCTTCTCTAATATTCTGGATATATTTTGGCTGGCTTTTGTGACTTCTGTTAAATGGACCCTTTTGCGTTTTTTTTGTATAATATTCTCTACTTCAGGAGGAGCAGAATGTTGTTGACCTTCCATATTGTCTTCAATTACTTTCACTTCTTTTAATACTTCTGATCTTTCCTCGGATCTTCCATTAATCCAATTATAATCATGATCCTACAATTGTTCAAAAATATAGGTACTAAGTATGGCTGCAGTAAGCTGTAAAAATAATCAAAATTTCAAATACTCACAAAAATCACAACAGATTCCTCGACATTTTCATTGCCCTCTGTGAATGTTTTCTCTAGTATTGGTGGACCGCCACCTGTACCACAAGTATAATGCTTGATGTCTGTATTTTTCTTTTTGACATTTTTTTTTAAGTCTTGCCAAGTCTACAATAAAATTGGAATATAAATACCACACCGTACACAAAATTCATTAAAGCAATGAATAATAACTATAAATACATACCCTTCTCCACATAATCCACTGCTTGTTAGCGCCGGGAATGCTATTAAGTTTCCCAGTGATATCTTGCCATTTCTTTTGTGCATCTTTGTAGGTAAAATTGTTTGAAAATTTGCCAGATAATAAATTTTCCTCACTCTCCATGAAAGCTATCAGCGCCTTCTTTTGCGCCTCGCTCATGTGGCCACCTTTCTCACCCATGACAAACAAATACCTACTTTAATTATTAGTTTAATTTAAATTAAGAAATTGAATAATTAAGAAAATCGTTTTTAGTAGGTTATGTTACAATACTAGAAACATTTTCAGAGCTGCCAATACCACAATACAACATAAAACTGACATAGAACACCTAAAAGGAATTAGCATACTCAAGCGTGATTGGTTAGAATTAAAAAATATGAGAGTCTATCTCAGACATACCCTCCTATGGGAAAGTAAATTCCGATGGCAGTCGAGAATAGAGTTTTGTATTCCTATGGGAATATTAGTATAGGAAACAATTCATATAGGAATATTTTCTCATGAAGTGGAGAATCGAGGTCCAGGTGTATTTGAAGGTGTGACTGCTATCTCCGCTCGGTAGAGATCATTATTTAATTCATATTTCGCGACTTGCTTTTGAGATTCCGCAAGATCCCGGCTACATATTCGCCGTACACATCGAAGTCATCTCGTTTTTTCACGTTACTTGATAGTTGTTTCATTACCGCGTAAGCTTCTTCAGATTTCGCATCTGACATTCTTCTCTTGTTACTTTTTGTTGTAGAAACACGTGCAATGGTTTTTGTTAGTTTTTTCTTGACATTTTTCTGTATCTCTTTGCACTTCTGGATGTGACTCTGGTTGCTCTTCTTCCTACAAGACAAAAAATAAAACTGTAAAGCATTTTTTTAGGTGCCTAAATATCAAGAAGAATGGCTACAGATTGCAGACGATTTTAACCAGAAGTGGAATTATCCTCACTGTTGGGGTAGTATGGATGGAAAACACATATGTCTACAAGCTCCAATGAACACTGGAAGCGACTATTTCAACTACAAGGGATTTTTCAGCATAGTGCTTTTAGCTATAGTTGATGCTAACTATTGCTTTACCTATGTAATGTAGGTTGCCAAGGACGTTTGTCTGATGGCGGAGTATATGTTAACACAAAATTTAAACAGCTACTTGAAACGTCTTCCTTGAATCTCCCACCAATGAAAGTATTAGCGGAAAGAACATCACCTTCTCCGTTCGTATTTCTAGGTGGTGAGGCATTTGCTTTGCAACCGCATATTATGACACCCTTCCCAGGCACTCAACAGGTCCACAGGGGCGAATTTACAATTACACACATAGTAGAGCTAGGCGTGTAGACGAAAATTCATTTCGAATTTTATCTGTCGTATTCAGGGTGTTACGAAAATCAATGCTTCTTGAGCCCGAAAGAGCAGAAAAGATAGTTTCAGGATGCTGTTATCTCCACAATTTTCTTATTTCCTATTGTCCACCAGGTACTTTTGGTTCAGAAGACACGTTTACCGGGGAACTAATACCCGGAACATGGAGGGTCAAAGGTCGGCCAAATGGAACTTTGCTAAGACTCAAAAGGATTCCTAGAAAACCCAGTGTGCTAGGCAAGGGAATACGAGAAGAATTTTCTTTGTTCTTTACCAGTGAGGAGGGAAAAGTGCCGTGGCTGAATAATTACTGACTTCAAATTGGTTACCTAATAATTTAAAATGTAGGGTACTTACCTCTGCTGTTTTGTTATCATTAGTTTCTTGTGTATCTTGTTCGGAAGATAGGACCTTCAGTAGAATGCCGTGGCTCATTTTTGTCTTTTAAAAATAATTTTTGTTTTATTCGGAGCATCAGCACCATCGCCACTCCTCCCTTTTTTCAGCTCCCGCTGGAACTGCCCAATAAGCATACGCATTCTTTTTTCAACTTCACTGGACTTTGTTTTCAATTCTGCACCTAGTTCAGTCCATGCGTCGTGTTTTTTATTTCTGTTTTTTAAATCCATTAAGGTAGGATCTCATAATACTCACGAAATAACTCAATTAAATGAGTGGTAAGTTATTTCGACCATTCCATCGCGTAAATAAAATTAAAAAATATCAGTGTGTGCAAAGCGAGAGTTCTGGCAATACTAAATTCATACGCCGCTGTGCTGGTGCTGCAGTAAAAGTTTAATAACACAAGTGTGGACAAGTCTCGTCGTGTTATAAAACAAAGTTATATAACTTTCTTTGATCTTTACCGGCACCTAATGGATAACATAAAATATGCTATATAGTGTAATGAGGGAAAAACTTGACTTGAGGAGAATGAGTGATTTGTAAAGATTGATATATTTAATTAGAATTTAACTTTTAATTACTTACTGTGTACTGTGTCAATAGTTTATAATATAGATAGTAAAACAAATCTAAATATTGAAAATAACTATTTACAAGACACTGGACGTGATGCCTGGATTTAATTGAACAATCACTATGGACCTGGTCCAAGTAGGTGGAACAACCGAGATGACGTACCTGGAATTAGATAGAAAAACACTCTAAGTATTCAATTTGCCATAAATAATGAACAATTATTGACTAACGATTAGTATAGTTGAAATCCCCAAAATTAATGAAAGGATTAATAATATACAAGGTGCATCTTATGTGTTTGAACTGTGATTATGCATATCAGTACTAAATTAAAGTTAAAACTTCACTTGATCAAAAATAAATGCCTAATAGTAAATATTTAGGGTTATTGGGAAAGGTGCAAGGGGCGCAAATTCTCCCCAATGCATGTAAGGAATATGTGGCACAAACTCTACACAAACAATATTATAACTACTGTAAGTGGCACAAACTCTCCACAGTACAGCAAAATAATATTACACTGCAAGTGGCACAAACTCTCCACAGTACAGCAAAATAATAATACACTGCAAGTGGCACAAACTCTCCACAGTACAGCAAAATAATAATACACTGCAAGTGGCACAAACTCTCCACAGTACAGCAAAATAATAATACACTGCAAGTGGCACAAACTCTCCACAGTACAGCTAAATAAGGTTACACTGCAAGTGGCTCAAGCTCTCCACAATACAGGGGGGTGGAAGGAGATATAGGTGACGTGAGAAGTCACCCTGTATCAGGAATGGACAAACCGCAAGTGGCGCAAACTCTCCACAATACAGTATAGGTATATGAGGTAAACTGCAAGTGGCACAAACTCTCCACAGTGCAGTAGGATTGGATGAATAGGAAATGCAACAACAAATTAATGTTCTTAATAACGTTGAATATTAAAGAACTTTAAACAAAGTTATTATTAAAAATAATTAGCAAATATATATACTCTATGTGATAAAATATCTTTTAAATTCAAATATCAAATAACAGGCAAAACTGAATTACTCTGTGAGATAGACTCACCTATTTAACTCCTGATATGCACCACAATACACACTATATTTTAATAGATTTATTTGGCTCAAGTGAACACTTCAGTTATTTTCTAGAAACTAAATCTCAAATCGTTCATAAAATTTTCTTTCCCCTTTCGTGGCCTCGAAGACTACGTGACATTTTGATACTTTACTTATCTGTTTCAGACAATTGGTTGTTTGGTCGAGAAATGCATTTCTGAAATATTAGGGTATACCCATGATTTAATTCATTTTACTTGGAACGAAAACTATTTTAAGAATAAAAGGTTAAAAAAAAAATTGTCTTACAATAGCAATAAAATTGTTGTATAACATTGTGTTTTATAACTTTTTTACTTGAATTTCTCTATAGTTTATTTCAGAAAGGTATAGAGTAATAAAACCTCATTAGGTATCCAAAGGAAGCACAGAGTGACCCAACGAATATTTAAGTCACTTTCATAGTTTGGCATTGATTTTATTGTAAAATTCTTTCTTTTTATCAAGTGCAGGTAGTACTACCCGGGTTGGGGTCAATATATGGGATTAGCCTATTGTTATCCATTCACAAACACTGAAAATAGTGTGCCAAAGGCGTGCCGGTAGGATACTCGTAAAAAGGAAAGAATTTTATTTTAACAGAATAAAAATTAGGCATTATGTACATAGTATTAGGTACACTTATTTTTTATTGAACATTTTACAGAAATTAAATTATAAAAAATCATAATATTCTTCGTCATCTGAGGAACTGTCATATCCTCTTGACCTGTTAAACGCGAAACGTAACTGTATAATCTACTACCTAAGTAATCCCTACACAATATTTCGATATTGACACTTCAGGCCAGAAAACATACTTTTCCTAATTCTCTTACGCAATTACTTGAAATTTTAATATTACAAACAATACGATTTCAAGACCTACGCCTATGGCCGACACCGAAATTGAGCCGAACTGGACAGAATTCCCCATTTTATTATTCTATACCTTTCTGAAATAGACTATAACAATGTTATATAACTTTGTTATATAACATGTTATGTTACATAGTCTGGACCCGGTTTTAGGCAGCATTATTCATCTCTTCTTAATGAAAATATTATTAATTCGGTCAGCGGCGTAGGTAGCCGTTCACAGATAGTAGATTATAGAGCATTCCAAATGTGTAGTGGAATGTAAGAACACTTTTTTTTATCCTTCCCATATAAAAAAAATGTATAAAATTTTCAAATACGAACATAATATTCTTCAAGGCTGAATTTAAACTTACATTTTAAAATCTCTGGTATAACGAAGAATCGAAGGAATCTGAAATATGAGCATTTAGGGCGATAACATAAACAAACCAATATTCGTGATGATTGTGTAAACAGTCTGGGGCCTCACAAATAATTCGGGGGCTGATCATGTTAATCTATGCTGTAGATCACATAAGAAATAAAGATCAAAATTGCTTATAACGTCTCTATCATACCAGCTCGAGTAACGTTGCTTCCCGGTTTCTTAATAAGAAATGTATCATTATATTCATTATTAAATAGAACAGAGTTAAATAAAGTTTGATAAAAGAAAGTGTGGTGACTGTGAAAGTTGAAGAAAACGATCTTCAATAGCCTCTGTGAGTTTTTCTCACAGGGTAACCAATTTCATCTATTGTAATAATAATTATTATTTTGATATTTGTTGATTTGCTTGATAATTCATTAATTTGATATCTGAGATTACAAACAATACATTAATTTGAGTTGACCCTTCGTACTTCGCTAGTTGAAAGGAGTGGATACTTTGCGCGTTTTCCCCTAGTATCTTAGGGATTGGCCTGTTTATACACTGTTTATCATGATAAATACTCCGGACTAGCAATTTTGTGCTCTTGGGGAGGTATTTCGCGCGTTTACCCTTAATACCTATGACCCGAGAGACGTTTGAACGTTATTATATGTTATTTGTATATTATTTTAAATATATTATTCTAACTATATTTTGGTTTTTAATATACGAACTATAAACGCAATAGATTGATATATTAGATTTTTGTGACATTCACTTATGTTATTGTAACCTAATTTCCAAATCTCTTATGAACTGGTTACTCGGGTATTTTTATTTCCTTTTCAGATGTGTCATATCGAGAGAGCGCTTTTCCTGACAAACGCCCCACCTTTGTTTTTATTTACATCAATTTAGAAATAGTTATTTAATTTACTATTTTCATATTTTATTTTGCTTGTATTATATGTAAGACAATTTTTTTTTCTCACCCTGTTATACTTAAAATAGTTTTCGTTTCAAGTAAAATAAATTAAATCATGGGTACACCCTAATATTTCAGAAATCCATTTCTCGACAAAACAACCAATTGTCTGAAACAGATAAGTAAAGTACAATAATGTCACGTAGTCTTCGAGGCCACGAAAGGGGAAAGAAAATATTCAGAACGATTTGAGTTTTAGTTTCTAGAAAATAACTAAAGTGTTCACTCGAGCCAAATAAATCTATTAAAATATAGTGTGTATTGTGGTGCATATCAGGAGTTAAATAGGTGAGTCTATCTCACAGAGTAATTCAGTTTTGCCTGTTATTTGATATTTGATTTTAAAAGATATTTTATCACATAGAGTATAGTATATTTGCTAATTATTTTTAATAATAACTTTGTTTAAAGTTCTTTAATATTCAACGTTATTAAGAACATTAATTTGTTGTTGCATTTCCTATTCATCCAATCCTACTGTACTGTGGAGAGTTTGTGCCACTTGCAGTTCAACTCACATACCTATACTGTACTGTGGAGAGTTTGCGCCACTTGCGGTTTGTCCATTCCTGATACAGGGTGACTTCTCACGTCACCTATATCTCCTTCCACCCCCCTGTATTGTGGAGAGCTTGAGCCACTTGCAGTGTAACCTTATTTAGCTGTACTGTGGAGAGTTTGTGCCACTTGCAGTTTAACTCACATACCTATACTGTATTGTGGAGAGTTTGCGCCACTTGCGGTTTGTCCATTCCTGATACAGGGTGACTTCTCACGTCACCTATATCTCCTTCTACCCCCCTGTATTGTGGAGAGCTTGAGCCACTTGCAGTGTAACCTTATTTAGCTGCACTGTGGAGAGTTTGTGCCACTTGCAGTGTATTATTATTTTGCTGTACTGTGGAGAGTTTGTGCCACTTGCAGTGTATTATTATTTTGCTGTACTGTGGAGAGTTTGTGCCACTTGCAGTGTATTATTATTTTGCTGTACTGTGGAGAGTTTGTGCCACTTACAGTAGTTATAATATTGTTTGTGGAGAGTTTGTGCCACATATTCCTTACATGCATTGGGGAGAGTTTGCGACCCTTGCATCTTTCCTAATAACCCTAAATATTTACTATTAGGCATTTATTTTTGATCAAGTGAAGTTTTAACTTTACTTTAGTACTGATATACATAATCACATTTCAAACACATAAGATGCACCTTGTATATTATTAATACTTTCATTAATTTTGGGGATTTCAACTACACTAATCGTTAGTTAAATAATTAATTATTATTTATGGCAAAATGAATACTCAGAGTGTTTTTCTATCTAATTCCAGGTACGTCATCTCGGTTGTTCAACCTACTTGGACCATGTCCACATGGACTGTTCAATTAAATCCAGGCATCACGTCCAGTGTCTTGTGAATAGTTATTTTCAACATTTAGATTTGTTTTATTATCTATATTATAAAAAAAATATAATGTAAGTACACAGTAAGTAATTAAAAGTTAAATTCTAATTAAATATATCAATCTTTACAAATCACTCATTCTCCTCAAGTCAAGTTTTTCCCTACTTACATATATCTTATAAACTTTAGTAAATTTATTTTTATTAGATTTTTGCTCGGACTATTATTTTATAACCCCCACAGGAAGGATAAAATGTGCTGGATGCAGGGCATCTTATATTGGCCGGAAAAATTAAGGAGACTTCTTGTTCTGACTATATAGATGTTTATGGGTTATGCTTACCGTTAGACTCCCATCCCCTTGAAATCAATTAATAGCGTACATCGTTTAGTCTATAGAAACGTTTTTCATAAAATAGTTTAAATGAACCCTCCCGAAATGATACGCTATCGTGCAGTGTGTTTGTACGTACTCGCCTTGATTTAGGGTATGTACGAGATGCTAAATAATCGTTTATGTTGAACCGTCGTTGCCAAATCTTCGTTTTATATATCTTAGCCCTTACTTTTCCAAGAAGGGCAAAGAAAAATAACCATTCCATAGACCCTCCACCTTAACAATAATGTGTGAAGGTTGGTCAAACGGTCAATCTTTAATACGTCATACTTGGCATGTAATATATAAAAAACTTCATAATTTGAATTGCAGAACATCTTGAGTAGAATCTTTTTCAATTTGAATAACTGCTGGTGCTATAGACGGTAAAACAGTATATTCATTTTCTGTTTGTACGACTTGGGGTCGATATTTTATTTCCGTTGTTGCATGGGAATCGGTATGAAGCTACAAATAAAAGTCAGCGCCCTCTTTCGCTGAAGATTTATAACTACGATTCGCTTCTATTGCTACTATTTATATTTAGAATACTTCATTTGGAAGGAAATCTTCTTATAGGTGTTTTTAATAATATGATCTATGCATTGTCTTCAATAATTTTTAGAGTACTATATTTATGCACTCTGTACAGACTGCAACTTTTTTTACTTACCACACTAGTACGTAAAAAGACGCGCTGTTGTTCGGTTCTATACATTAACACTAGATGGCAATGCACGTTTTTGTTGCGGTACATGTAGATATATATGTAACTGTTATTAATGTATGCTACAAAGCTATTATTATAATTTATCGCTTCTCGGCCTCTGGCTAAGATCAAAGTGTAGTATCTGTTCTTATCAGCTTAATATCTGATACGCCCCGCATGCGGGGCCAGTATATTAAACTGATTTTTGGAAATTGATAGAGGGTTAGGGGCTTGCTCCACCTCCGTCGCGGGTTGGCCTGGCATTGCAGTACAGCCGGGATCGGCCCACTTTTAAATAATACAAACATAATATAATTATTTCCAAATCTGAAATATATTGTGTAAGAAAAGGTGCTTCTAAACGGGTAATATTTACTACAATATGTGGATTTGTGAATGCAATAAAGTAGCCGACAACATTTCCAACAATAACAGCCAGGCTATGCAATATTCGCGATTCTGATTAAGATTGTAGCGCCGCGGACGGTAACAGTTGAAATCTAGCTATGGGCCATTATCAGCCATTATATTTGTTTATTTAACTGTGTTTGCGTGTGTTGATCTATTTAATGTGTTTATTTTTGGATTTGTGTTATTTTTTCTTTGAAAAATATCTCTTGTGGAATGACTTGATTTGAATTGTGTTCATATATCAACATAATTAGACATGACGTTGAGCATAGTAGATTACAGAGCATTCCAAATGTGTAGTGGAAGGATAAAATGTGCTGGATGCAGGGCATCTTATATTGGCCGGAAAAATTAAGGAGACTTCTTGTTCTGTTTATGGGTTATGTTTACAGTCAAGTACGTTAGTCTCCCATCCCCATGAAATCACGGGAAATTTGTCTATTACTGCTAAATACATCAAGATTACCAGCATGATATGTTCATGTTAAGCTGGAAACAGTGGGAAATGTAAACATGTTTCAGCTTTCCGTATAGGGTATGTTGAAGTCTCAAGTATTTTCATGGAGATATTATTTTACTACTAACTGCCGATATATTTTTAAGGGAAGACATTGGGTTCAATTTCCCAAACCGAAAAAGTGTGAATGGACAACACAAAAAAATTTGAACAGTATCTGTGGATGAACTGCTTGCTATGTATTAAAAATAAAATTTTAAAAAGCAACATCAATACAAACAGCAATGATGTAGTCGATTTTTACTGCAGTAAATTGCCTACTTCAGCAATTACTAAGCACAGGTATGTTCTTCTTTTTATTAGATGAATATGATTCAACTTTTTATTTTGTAGGGAAGGTCATAGAGAAGAGTTCTCTACAAACAGTATTACTAATGTACAAATACCTGACATTTCTGTTAGTTTCATTGAAGCAATTTTGAATATGGCTTGCCAGTCTCCTATTATGATGTACTTGGCATCAGTGGAAATACCCGTTGAAAAAGATTGCTTTTCACAGATAGTATTATCGTTATGTAATGATAACAAAGAGGAAGCCATACATATTCCACAACTTTCAGTTGATTGGGCATAAAAAAGAAAATATCGTATTACTGGAAGTCGCTGCTATGAAATATATACTATATATATATATGCTATGAAATATATACTCAACCTCATTGAATTCAGTAATAAATTTTCTAAGCATGGCTTGAAATATGATAGTATGGCACGAGACATTTTTGTCAAAATATCCAAAATGACTGTTGTGGAATGTGGAATGTGGATTAGTAATTCCACTGTCCAAAAAATGTTTAGGATATTCAACAGATGGAATAATATTTTTTGAAGATCAGCCACTTTATCTCCTTGAAATAAAGTGTATATTTGAAGGTACAAATATTTGTAATACTAAGAATAGAGGAAACACTGACATATATATGTATTTGTTTTAGGTAAAATTAAGACAATTTGTGAAGCCATCAAGAATGCAAAATATGTTATTGAAGAAAACGGAAAATATCAACTGAAAAAAAGCACAAATATTATGACCACGTATAGATGGGGATGGCAGTGTTGAATTTATCAAAAACCTACTTTGTTATAATATATGCTTCTTTTGATGATAGTGTTATCATAATGGATGTTGACTTCGATTATGATTTCACATGTAACATGTTGACTGATGTCAAGCAAAAATATTTTAAAAAAATGATACACCACTGTTGTATAATATATATTTTAGTCATATTTATTTATTTATACACAGTTAACACACACCACTGTTGTAAATAATATTTATTTTAGTCATAACGTAGATATATATTTATTTATACACAATACCCATTTTAAATACAATATTACAATAAACACATAGGTAATTATTGTAGGTCATAGTTTATATAAAAAAAATTAAAAAAAATAAACCAATCATATGGAAATTTTTATTCCTCATTTTGATAAAAATCTGGTGTCTGCCAAAATAGGTGAAGATAAATTTGTAATAGCAGAAATTATTATGAAGATATCCTCAATCATTGGAACTAGAGCCCAATTTAACTCACCGCTAAGAATTTTGAAAATGTTTAGTCTTTGATTTGAACGTTAAATATGAACCCGCGCAGTTGCAATTTTGGCATTCAAGATAGATTCTTCTGCAGAAAGTTGTGATTTACTTCGCAATAAAGGTGGCCTAATAAGTTTTATTTTGTTTACATTACAAATGTCATCTATTAAAAACCCTTTATCAGTCATAACAGCATCTCTGTTAGGATCCAATATCCAATAATGATATAATATTGCTTTCTTCAAATATTACCTTATCAGATGCTTTACCCCCATATGGTTTACTGATATATGTGATTAGGCCACCAGGTGAAACTCCTGTCATAAATTTCACAGTTTGGTTAGATTTATATTGTGAATAAAATCTAATTCTACAACATAAACACTTTGGAGACTGTACAATCCAATATGACTCTTACATCCTGAAATTCCTTGAAACAAATTGGCATGTTTTCATAATTTCAGTCTGTGAAAGAAAAATAATTAAGGGTTTTAAAATTCTTGACAGCTCTGGAATTATTTCATAAATATAGGTTTTAGTCAAATCTGGGGTAATTCCAAATAGTGTGCCCAATGTTACATAGGTACCTATGTTAAACTAGTTTTAAATTTAGTCAATACCAACATAATTCTTTGTCTAATGTTTAACCTCCTAACACGCTTATCACTATGATATTTTTCAAATATTTCAACTACACAATTGAAGAGCTCGAAGTTATTTACACCAGTAAAATTTTTCAATTTCTCATCACTATTTATAAGGTCCACATAGAGTTAGAACTTTTGGCGTATTCACTTGAACTACACTATCTCTTTTGCTAGGTCCTGGAAGGGCAATTTCTTCAGTGTTTTGGGAACTGTGTAAACCTAATAAAGTCATCGCAGCTTCTCTGTCTTGAGGATCTTCAACTTCACCATCATCCTCACATACAGGAAATATATCAGATGCCTCATTTTCTTTTGGCCTTGCTTCATTGATGGTACGTGTAGGTGTTTTAATTCATCTAGTTCTGGTAATTCTAGAAGATGGTCCTCTGGATCTGCTTCATGTGAAATTTTTGGTAAATTTTTTGAAGAAACGGCCCTAGACTTCAATGGCCTACGTTTAACTCTTTCTGAAATAATAAAAAAAATTAATCAAAACAACTACTAATTGATAATATTTTTATGGGGAACATACCTTTCTGAATAAAATCACTTTCAGCAAAATGTAAAGAACAAACTCTCATGTGAATAGATGTTTTTTACCAATTTTTAGCAATCTGATCCACATTTCTCTCTGATCCACAAGCTCCCTATTTCCCAATTTGTTTCTACAACAATCTTTTCTTTTCCTGCTCTTGGAAACGTATGAAAACTTAATTCAGGGTTTTTCTTCACCCAGGATGAGCACTGGGGAACACAACAGTAATGATTCATTATCAAATAATGAAACTTGAGCAAATAAAACGAAAACTAACTGGAATACGATGTAACAACTGTTAAAAAGCACTTAAACACGGCAAATGACATAATAATGACCCATAGCTCGGCTACCCGAACGTCCGGTAGGGGTCGTATCGCTTATGCCGATTAATCAATAGGGTAATATTTTAGTTGTCCCGGCCACTACAACTATGGAGGGTAGAAGGAAGGAGCACCATCTGAATGTATTAAAAAGTGTCCATCGAAAGGAAGCAAATTAAGATGGCGCCATAGTAGCAAGTGGAAAGATTTTAAAAACAGCGCCATGAATTATTAGAGTAAGATACAAAATTAGAAAAGGAAATACTACGTAAATAATTGAGATTTTAAATACTGCATATTTCTCAATTACACAAGTCACGAAAAATACTAAATTTTTCAACCCAGCACACTTCACTCGGTTTATAACCCTAAATTCACATCATTTCCATTAGCTACACGAGCGCCATTTCGGTGAATCTTCGAATTATAATTTGCTGTTTACAGGTGGACACTTTTTCGACTTGTCACCCATACAACATGGTGCTCCTTCCTTCTACCCTCCATAAGTACAACCAAACGTGTCAAATAGATACCTCCTGGTGTACCGCACAGACCAACACACTACCCTCCAGCAGGCGGACAACCGATGTCCTAGACATCGCGATGTTGAAAGACATCGAGGTGCCCTGGGACATTTGGACCGCCGACGGAGGAGACGCCCACGTGCCAATAGTTCTCACCGTCTGGGACGGTTCAAGACAAGAAAGAAGACAAGTAAAGAGAACTGATTGGACGAAGTTCAGGAGAATAGCGGGCCAACTGCTGGGTCCGATAGAAGAAATAAGAAACAAAGAAGAAATAGAAGACAGAGTCCGTTCCTTCGAAGAAGTACTATCAGAAGCGATAGAAAGAAGTACCACGACAACCGTATCGCAAAAATACGGAAAATTCCAAAACCTGAGCGACGATCTGAAAGACTTAATAAGAGAGAAAAACAGAGCCCTAAGAATCGCCCGAAGGACACAGGACCAAGAGGACAAAAACAGAGTAAGAACACTCAAAAGAGAACTAGAAGAAAAATTAAGAAAACATAACAGCGACACATGGAACAGGAAAATAAATGAACTAGATCCACAAAAACCAGGCCTTTGGAAGATCGCGAAACTACTAAGGGAACCGAACAAACAAATGCCAACTTTGCACGGAGCAAACGGAATGGCATACGAAGAAGAGGAAAAAGCAGAAGCACTTAAAAACACATTGGAATTACAATTTATGTTAAACGAACACCCTGGCGAGGATATGGATTAATGCATCTAAACTGCATAATCAACGCGATGTTAAGGATGAGATACTTCCCAACCAGATGGAAAAAAGCTGAAGTAGTCATGATCAAGAAAATGGGAAAATGTTTCCTCAAAATTACCGCCCGATAAGCTTATTACCGTCAATGAGCAAAATTGCCGAAAGAGTCATTCTAAGGATTCTTAAGACTCAAACAAGAAAACTAAACATATTACCAGAGGAGCAGTTCGGATTCAGAGAAGAACACAGTACCGAACAACAAATCCAGAGATTGGTAGAATACACCACTCAGGGTTTCAATCAGAAAGAATCCACAAGAGCAATATTCTTAGATATCAGTAGGGCCTTCGATAGAGTTTGGCACGAAGGATTGATATATAAAATGAATGAACAGGGATATACCAAACCTATTTTAAGACCCCTTTATAGCTACCTCAAAGAGAGGAAATTCCACGTGAAAGTAGCACAAGCAAAATCTGAAGAAGGACACATGGAAGCCGGAGTACCGCAAGGAGCGATACTTTCACCTCTACTTTACACCATATACACGGTGGACATACCTAAAACAGAAAACACCATGATGGCAATGTACGCTGACGATACAGCTATAGCGACAAGATGCAGGAAACCTAAGAGCATCACTAGGAGACTACAAACAACAACAAAAGCTACCACGTGGAAAATCCAAATCAACGGAGAAAAATCCCAGGCTGTGTTTTTCAAGAAAAAAAGATACAGACCTGAAGAAAACATAGAAATAGACGGAGAAGAAGTCCCTTGGACGGATGAAGGAAATGATCTAGTAGTTATACTAGACAAGGGACTAACATTCAACGAACACGTGAACTTAGTGGTAGCTAAAACTAAACAGGCAAGGGCGAGGCTAAACGGACTACTCGGCAGAAGAAGCAAATTGGACTTGAAGACAAAACTACGTTTCATAAGAAGTATAATTATAACAATTTTAACATACGCATGAGTTGCATGGGGACACACCAGCGAAACAAACAAGAAAAAAACTACAGGCACAACAAAATATCTCGATCAGGCAGGCTCTGGACGCTCCCTGGTATGTGAGAAACGAGGACATCTACAACGATCTAAAACCGCAGAAGGTACTGGAGATAATGGACGCAAGAGCCAAAAAGCTATTTGAAGAGCTTAGGTCTCATCCGAACACAGAGCTGAGAGACCTGACGAGTTATACAAGAGAAGACTATAGGATGCACAAAAGACCTAGGAAACAATTAGAGGACCACCCATAGGAGGCAAACCACTAGAGAAACCCCACCAAAAAAACACAAAAACCATGCACGTGGGTGCGTGTGCGCACGTCAAGGCGGGCACATATGCACTCGCTGGCATACCAAAAAAAAACGAATAACAAAAAAAACCGCGACTGTGGATGAGCGGGGCGTGTCTGTAACAAGGCAAGCACCGCTTACCCACATAAGCACCAAAAAAATTTAAAAGAAAATCCAAAAACCAAAAAAATCCAAAAAACACAAAAACACCGTGGTGGACAAGAAAGAACACGGCGAAGTGGAACCCCCCAACGGAGGCCCCGCACTTCCGATAAAAGGGAGTTCGGGGATTCCCGAGGGGTCAGCTCTAAAGAAGGCGAAGGACCACTCGGGTTAAGGCCTGTTTCACCAGGGCGGGTGGGACGGATCTTGGCACGAGGCAGCGAAAGCATACTCACACAATCCGAACCGACATAACAGCATCAAGAGGACAAGGGATCACAGCCACCAGACCTACCCCTTTTCAAGAGGAGACATCCCTGGCGCCCCCTTAGTAGAAAGGGGGAAAGGGATACGCGATCGCGACAGTAAGAGTGGGGTCCTGTCGGAAGAGACAGGGGGTGGTGGAAGGTTCTGCTTCGCATCGACCCGTGGGCTTAAAAACCCGGGGGTAGATGCATTGCGAGACGGGCTTACTCACGCGCACGTGTATGTGTGTGTGTCCTGGGGTACTGAAATTTGCCCTGAAGACGGATGTTGTGATTGCGCGCAACAGAAGGATTGAGGCAGGTGGACACAAATTTTTAGAAAAATTATCTAACATTAGGGTATATAATAAATTCTTAGAATGATATGATTCCATTATCTGTTTTCTTAATGACATTTTGTAAATTCCTATTGATTGAAGACAGTATAAATACAGGAATCAAATATTAAATATATAGTCTTTCGAAATTGGAGTTTATGTTGAGTGAACGTGGCATCAAATTAATTATAATTAATGAGCACATGAACAGTAACTATACGAGATATATCAAAAGCAGTGTAACATCTTCTCCAATAATAACTATGATCGTTACCATATGGTCTTGTGGAACCTTTGTCAGGTTGCGATTCATTGGATAACAATACGATACGAGAGACTCCAATCCTCTATTATCCAAGTGTTATCGTGCAAAATTCAACTCCAATTCTTGCAGATGATTCCAAAGGGAAACTCCTGTGGCCAGTCGGTTCCTCAAAGCATTAGAAACAACAAAACGGTCGTCTCTAGCTGTTTTAGTAATTAGTAGTCATGAACCAGGTCATCGTGTGAGCAGACTAGTCTCTTCGAACCGCTGGCTGAGGAAAATACAGAGTATTCTGACTTCTGTATTTTTAAATGAATTAAAAAATATTCAACTAGTGTGCAATTGAATATCTTAGATTTACAAAAAAATATTAAAAATAATAATGATGAAAGAAAATTAAAATATGTTACAAATTTAAAAATAAAGAAATATCCAGAATAGATTTTGTTAAAACTATGTTATAAGGCATGTTCAAATTAAATATATGTACATTATATAACACAATAAATATAAATTAAAATAATAAGTAAACAATATTTAGTTTCTTTATCATTACTTTGCGCGCAATCACATCACACCTTTTTAGAGACGTGCGCGCAGCTGCATGATGGGATTAGGACAGCAGCTTGAGAACCCTGGCCTGGCCGAAAAGTCTAAGTATTCAGACTCAATCAGAAAAGTCAGATCAAAATTGAATTATGTTCATACACTATGCCTGGTGGAGCAGTTCTCTATGCGCTCCCCATCACGGGCCAGCATACCCAACTGCCAATAATTGTAAATTTAATGCCGGGAAATCTCCAGAATCCCAATAGAAAGAGGCCAGTCCATCAAATTTTTCTACAACCACTAGGTACATCTGAAAGCTGTACAATGTCTTCACCACAAAATTCCTTTAATCAACAAATATATTTGAATCCTGACGGACAACAGAATAGTTCCGGATTCGCAACATACTTTTCTAACTATAATCTTTAATAATATATTATTACTTATTACTATTAATTTAAGATAGGTATTACGTTTTATATTTTTTAATACATGCAGGATATCTGGTAAAGAATTGACCATACATCTGCAGTAGCTTCTTTCGGTCAAAAAATACGTAATACATGGTATTAAGATTTAAATTTAAAAAGACCTTGGCAACATAAAGAAGACGTATGACCTATTCTTGACATATTCTATACAGAATTTGTTATTTGGTTTAGAAAATTTAGGGGCAAAGAGAGTTCGATACCCTCTTCCACCTGGGGATAACAAAAACATTTTTGAAAAAAAAAATTTCCGAGTCTCACATATTTTTGACTATACCGGTATATATTTTCAGGTTGACCCCCCCCTTTTTTATGGGTTCTATAGACTCCTACGATTTTTACGAATCGAATGGTTTTTGTTTCAACTCGTTTCAAATAATAAAAGAGCTTGTACCGCCGGGTCCCCAGATCTTTGATCAGGGGCGCGGTAGGGGGGCGTATTTTTTTGACAGCCGAAAAACTTGTACGAATTTCATTTCGAGGTCTCAATATTGCAGGTTTGATAGTTTCCGAGAAAGCTATGTGGTCCGAGAATGTACGTTGGGGGCCGTAAAAATCCATGTCTAGACTTTGTTTTCAAAAAAATTTTCCCTACCTGCCCATATATATATCGTTAGTCCAATTTTGAATTCGAGGGGTGCTCAAGTTCCCTGTTGACGGGAGAGGGCCAAAAGTTGAAATCTCGGTCCAGCTCGTCATGATCCTGACCCCAAACCATTTCGATTGGATTAAAGAATAGTATGGGGGTGTAATCGCCAAAGGGTATGATTTTTTTTTGTTTGAACATGATTTTACTTTTGAAATTTAATTTAATCCTTATTTGGATTTTCAAGAAAATTTTTTGAAAATTTTAAGAATTTTCAAAAAAACTTTTTGATTCTACCCTGTTATAGGATTAAGTCCTCTTCAGGGTTTAATTGAAGCAAATAGCAAGTGAAGTTGAAGGTCGCGGTAGGGACAGCTGTGGCTCCCAAAGGATGGTCATTTGGTTAATTTTAGGGATGATAAAAAATAATCGATTTTTGTATAAATCGATTATTATTTTCTTAGAATCGATTTTTATAGTAATATTAATCGATTTTTAGTTAATTGATTTTATAAATTACATGTCTAAATCGATTTTCGGAAACGGCTCATATTATTTATTGACTATTTTTCAAAATTTTGACAACTTTTGACGATTATTGACCATTTTTCAAAATTTTAACAATTATTTACCATTTTTGACAGTTTTTGAAAACAATTGTCAATTTTTAACAGTTTTTAACAATAATTGACAATTTTTAACCATTTTTGATAGTTTTTGACCATTTTTGAAAATTATTCAAAATTTTAGACCATTTTTCAAAATTATCGACCATTTTTGATAATTATTGACAATTGTTGACAATTATGGACCATTTTTCCAAATTTTTGACCATTTTTGACAATTATTGACCATTTTTGACCATATTTCTAAATTTTTGACAACTTTTCAAAAACTGTAACAATTTTTGACAATTATCAACTATTTTTCAAAATTTTGACAATTTTTAACAATAACTGTCAGTTTTTGACAATTTTGGACCATTTTTTATTGTTTTTGACAATTTTGGACCATTTTTTATTGTATTTGACCATTATTGGCCATTTTTGACAATTTTTGATAATTTTTCAAAAATTTTGACCATTTCTGATAGTTTTTGACAATTATCAACCATTTTTCGAAATTTTAACAATTTTGACAATAATTGTCCATTTTTTGACAATTTTTTACCATTTTTGATAGTTTTTGACAATTATTGACAATTTTTGACCATTTTTCAAAAAAATTTCAAATTTTCTGACAATTATAGACCATATTTCAAAATTTTAACAATTATTGACAAATTGTACATGTTTAACAGTTTTTGACAAAAATTGACAATTTTTGACATATGGTCAAGTATTTCAAAATTTTTGACAATTTTTATATAATTTTATTTGATTTTTAATCTGATAAATTGTTAATGAATGAATCTCTTAGGTTTATTATCGGAATATGAAAAGCATGTACTTTTTAAAATAATACAAAAAAAAATCGATTTTTGACAAATCGATTAATTTTGAATAAAGAAAAATCGACTTTTATTTAATCGATTATTTTCCTATAATCTCACATCCCTAGCCTAGTTAACTTCCGCAATTTATCGCCACCGTACAGTAACTAGTTAGTTGGTGTACGGTGGTATCGATGTTTCGATCTGGACCCACTGTAAATATTATCAATGACATATTCCTTTTGGAAGTTCCCACTTTTTATTATTTTAATCAATTCTCCTTTTACCGCAATCTTTGTAGTGACATCAATATTTTTAATTCTCATAGATTTTAAAATTTTGTTCTTTTTCGTGCGTTTGTTGGGTATTGTGACATGGGAATCGGTAGGAAGCTACAAATAAAAGTCAGCGCCCTCTTTTGCTGAAGATTTATAATTACGATGCGCTTCTATTGCTACTATTTATAGGGTACTTCGTTGGAAAGGAAATCTTATAGGTGTTTTTAATAATATGATCTATACATTGTCTTCAATAATTTTTAGAGTATAGTGGAACCAAAGTCAGTGTAACGACAATAAAATAAAGCAATGTCAGTTTCTAGAATTGGCTCACTATACAAAAGTTCTCCTTACTTCAGTAAACTGTTAGTTCGTGATGTTCTTAGAAAGCTAGTTTGCAAATATTTAAAAAATATATACATAATCTAAATTTATTAGTGAGCAATAAAATAAGTCGCTTAAAATTGCTGGAAAAAGAATAATTAATTAAAAACAACTTTATGTGTGTTACTATATTTAAGAACATTTTTAATAGCAGGAAACATAGCAGCCCTGCAATGAAAAGCTAATACATCCAGTCCAGTATTTGGCATAATATAACGAAGTAACCGGACAGTTTTAACTCGGCAAACTGGGACATAAAAAATGTTGAACATCTGGCCTGACCTGGGTTAGAACTTCCAGGGGTGTGCGTGAATTGTGTTGTAGAGAAATATTATCACTAGTAAATTATTTTCGGAAATTTTTTCGAGCTCATGAATATTTTGAAAATTATCGAAGTCGAAGACGGGGGATAATTTTCTAAAAATATTCAAGAACGAGAAAAAATATCCGGATTTAATTTGACCTCGTGTGGTATTCGCTAATAAAATTCCAAACCAAATTGTGTTTGAAATATTTAAAATTTTATTTTTCGATTTCTAACAACGTCAATTTTCGCCAGGAGATTAAGCAGTTGACACTCGCGAATACTAGGAAATCGAAGTCAAGTGTATGTAAGCACTTTACAAACTTTCTAATGATTTAAGTAGCTCAAAAGTGCCATTTTAGGACCTAAAATATTATATATTTTCATTTTATAGTTACTTGGGCTTACTACAAGTGATAGAAAATCATTCAATCATCATCATCAATCGTTTTTCGGAACGCTGCATGAACAGATTTACAGCGCGTCACAGTTTTGGCAGCAATTTAGACCTTTAAATTGTCGATTTCTACTCGTTGTAGTTGCACGAAAATACCATCTCAAGACACAAAACAGTATATTCTTTAATTTTACTTACATAAGTTTTGAGTAACTACAAGTGGTAGAAAATTGTTTTTTGCAAATAAAAACCAGACCGTAGAAAAATATTCTGTCATTATAAACGTCATAAAATTTCCAGTATAATTCATCCGTTGCCTTGGTGATCTGTGATGTTATTTATTTATTACAAATTTCATGAGTTTTGTATGCAGGTTAATTTATATATTTGAATGAAAAACATTATTTCACAATATTCGAATTTATAAAAAATTTATATGCACGCCACTTGCCAACTGAACCTAAAAACAAATTTTTCTACACCCACATGTATATTATCCATTTTCTGCACAATTTACAGAATGTAAATGTAGGCCATTCCGGTTAACTGAACGGATATGATTTCATATACATCCTAGAACGTATATGAAAAATATTAGTAAAAATGAGTGATTCCAGTGATGAATCAATAAATAATTTTCCACCAGATATTCGCTTAGCCGCAAAGGAGATGTATAACGTATAGAAACAGAATACATTGAATATTTAAGGGTACTCCTGACAAACGTCAGTTTTTATGTGATACATTTGACGTTATAGATAGATGATTAGTATATTCATCGGTAGTCCAGTGGTAAGTATCCCAGCCTCTCACGCGGTAGATCAGAGTTCGATTCCCCGTTGGGAAATTTTTTTTAAATTTTAATTTTATTTCTAAATAATAATAATAGTAAAATTATTAAAAATTTTTAATTTGAAGTTATATTATAGTTTAATAAAATGTTTATTTTCTAGATTTTTTCTTAAGTAGGTCGTAGAAAAAATATACTGTTCGACTCGTGTGGATTGTCCATATCGCTCTCGGACGATTGAGCACTCCGTCTACGGCGTCGTGCTCAAACTTCGTCATCGTGCGATATGGCCATCATATCCACACTAGTTGCACAAACTACTATTTTGTTGCTATAAAAATTGAAGAGTCTAAAAATAAAACCAAAACCTAACCTAACCTAAAAACAAATTTTTGTTGCTAAAAAAATTGAAGAGTATAAAAATAAAAAGATTTCAACGTTGTCTTATGTTGAAATATTATCATTCGTGTATATAACTTAATGTAAATATGTATAAATTGTTGTAATATAGTTAGCTATTATATTTATATAAAGACATTAATAAAATCGAATCAATCTGATTTGAAGTGTATTATTATAATAAAGGTTGGCCGAGATGGGCCATTCCAAAACAGGTCAATTTTAGATTCTGGCCGACTTGGGTGATTTTTATTTGGTATACCTGCCTAATCGGCCGAGATGGGAATCGCCCGAAGCGACTGGGGCGCTAGCTGCCCAAGGTCAAAACGACCAGTGACAAATGACAGTTTTAGGCAACGTAGCCACACTTAAATTTATACAATGCAAGTACAAAACTTACAGTGTAGGATATTGTATTCAACAAGTATTACAAAGGATTAATAACAGTGATATTTGCCGAAACCCTCCGCACACATTCCCGGTTTGTCATCACAATCATTACATTCATAAATGGTTTGTTTACTTCCTTTTCCTTCTTTAGAGCATTGACGAGACCGTTTCCGTTTTACTCTAAGAGTGTTTCCTTTGTCGCGACATTCTTCTGTTATTTTTACAAGTGAATGTTTACGTACAACACGGGTAGGCGCAATATCAACCCGTGGTTCTATTGGCAGAAGCGCATTTATGACAGAAATCCGAAAATCGTACACTGTCAGTTTCTTATTTCCGGAATAAGCATTATAAAACTTGAGATAATTAGCCATAAGAAGTTGCAAAATGTGTATGAATAACTTTTTATACCACCTGATTGTCTTCCTTTCACAATGATAATATGACAGGAGTTGGTCCTGGTGGTCTATACACCTGACATATACCTGTTATAATCTGTAATCGGTAGCGGTTTTTGAACTTCATTTCCTCTTTTGTTTACAACTGTTTGAAACTCATTGTCATTACTTCTCTCTTATCTTTCCATTTCTCAACATGTACCCCGTCTTTGAAAACTGACACATTTTCTCCGTTTTTCAGCATCCTTTTTGATACTTCTTTAGGATTTTCTTTTAGATTGGCCCTCAAAGTACCCGTACAATATGTTTTGTTATCCAGCAGATTTTTGGACAGGCCGACACTATTATAAAAATTGTTCATGTACAAAGCATGACCGTTATCCAATAATCCCTCCATCAGTTGTGTAACCACCTTTCAAGCATGACCAATACCACTAAGATCAGCATCGTTGGCTCCTGTATAAACCCGGAATCGTAAAATAGTTCCATTAGGTTCTGTCAGCATAATATATAATTTGATGTAGCTTATTTTTTATATATTGGCGAAAGCCTAGCCGACCTCGCCACAACACCATGCTTTTGTCTAAGGAAAGCACTTTTCCTGGGTAATATAATCTTTCCAATTTTTTGTTGAAATAGTCAATTACATGTGTGATCCGTTTTAGAACATCTTTATTAGTTTCGTCTGAACCTTCATCATCGGAATAGAAATTCAGACATCGTAAAATTAAGAGAAATCTATTTCTACTCATTTGCTCACGGAATAGCGGAAAATTGAACAGCCTATCGGTTTTCCAATAGTCATCTAGCCTAGAAATTCTGATCATTCCCATATGTAGAAGAAGTCCAATGAATACCTTCAATTCGTCAATCGATAAATTTTTCCATGCAGTTTCTTCTACAATAAAATTCATAATGTCGTTGTCAAAAAAAAAATGTGAAGAAATCTATTGGGCGTTCCCCTGGAATCGGCTCTAACAATCCCCTATTTTTTTTTGGAAAATTAAAATTTTTTAGATCATTTGGAATTTGCCCGAATTACTAGTTAGGTGCAGTCGGCTTTGATTGAGAATTGTTTATGTATATACAGGGTGTCCGGTAAATAAGTACCGTAAATTAGAGGTATGATCGTTAAGAAATATTTAAAATACCCAAATACAACTTTTGTCTAACCTTCTTAGTTTGTGAGAAGGGTGCAGAAGATATACTCATTTTATTGCATATCTTCTCAGGGGATGGAAGTAAAAATTTAAATTTTTTTGTAGGTTATTAATTGTCTCTTCAAAACACATCAACAGAAATCTATTAAGAGACAACCACTCCAAGCCGTTTCTATTCCTTCCCTGAGTGTATTCCGGTGTATTCTTCTTTGCTTCTATTGAAAGCCAAGCTATCTGAATGGACGGGATCTCGACTTCCTACTTGGTTCGGATCAGCTATCGGAACCAGATTTCCAAAATCTACAAATTTATATAATATACTATCATTTTGTTTCGATTTAATTATCACCGGGACAGCGCGTACGCAGTCCCGACTACCAAAAATTACGCGCCCGAGTTATCCGCATTAGGGATAATCGCAGGAGTCAGCCCATTCCAAGTGCAATGAAAAGGCCTCGTCCTGGGGGAACCGCCTTGTTGATCACGGTAACCCCTACGCCAGGTAAGTATGATTTGGTTAACTTTGGGACGGTATTTGATTTCCGTGGCTACATGAGAATCGGTATAAAGCTACAAATAAAAGTCAGCGCCCTCTTTTGGTGCGACTATGTATTATTTCGAATACTTTGTTGGAAGAACTCTTCTTAAATTAGTTTTCTTAATAATATTATCTATACACTTTTCGATTTCTTTTAATCCAAATAAATGCATAAAATGCTACCAGTATTTATATTTTAAATATTTAAATTATAGCTTTAATCAATATTCTTAAAAACAAGAAAATTACGTGCTGCTATTCTACTGAAGTTTCGATGCCGTTCGGTTCTATACATCAACACTAGATGGCAATGCACGTTTTTGTTGCGGTACATGTAGATATATATGTTACTGTTATTAATGTATGCTACAAAGCTAGTATTATAATTTATCGCTTCTCGGCCTCTGGCTAAGATCAAAGTGTAGTATCTGTTCTTATCAGCTTAATATCTGATACGCCCCGCATGCGGGGCCAGTATATTAAACTGATTTTTGGAAATTGATGGAGGGTTAGGGGCTTGCTCCACCTCCGTCGCGGGTTGGCCTGGCATTGCAGTACAGCCGGGATCGGCCCACTTTTAAATAATGGAAACATAATTTAATTATTTCCAAATCTGAAATATATTGTGTAAGAAAAGGTGCTTCTAAACGGGTAATATTTTTAGAATAATACTACAATATGTGGATTTGTGAATGCAATGAGTAGCCGGCAACATTTCCAACAATAACAGCCAGGCTATGCAATACTCGCGATTCGGATTAAGATTGCAGCGCCGCGGACGGTGACAGTTGAAATCTAGCTATGGGCCATTATCAGCCATATTTGTGTATTTAACTGTCTTTGCCTGTGTTGATCTATTTAATGTGTTTATTTTTGGATTTGTGTTATTTTTTCTTAGAAAAATATCTCTTTTGGATTGACTTGATTTGGATTGTGGTCATAGGGTAGATGTGCCAAGAGTCATTTAGCAGATTACTCAAATAAAAGTTATCACCATTTCTTTCAGTTCAATATATTTGAGTTGTAGTCTGAACAAGCTAATGCTAAAATGATTTCTACGCAACCCTCTATCAAAATGCATTATGTTGGGTGATATGAACTGATTATATCAATTAATAAAGCTGAGATATTCAAAAATCCAATAGTCAGCCGCTTTTGTCCTAATATCGGCCAAAAATATACCAATTGTCGGCAGTGTATTTTTCATTCGATTTGACTCAGGTTTTTCATCATAAAATATTTATTTATTCAGTTCAAATAAAAATTAACAAAAACTTTCTCTTGAATGAAAACAAAAACATTGAGAGTTAAGTATCCAAAACAACTAGAGTCAACAAAGATAAGAAGCCAAGCAGTAAACAACTAAGAAGAGTTCCATTGTTTATTCAAGGTTATAATTAATATATATAAACGTTAGATTTTGGATTTAGAAGGACTTCAATCAAAGACTTCATACTCAGAGTTCATGTTAAGACTTCATTGAGAGAGTTTAGTTACGGTCATAAATGTTAAATTAAATATATAATAAATATTAATGTATAAGTTAGTGACATACTGTATAATAATAATAAAATAAATTTTTAAAAAACGTTTTAACAAATTAAAAGTTAAAACTTGAGTATCGTTTTTTAGAACATTTCGACATACCTACCTTAATAAAATAAATACATATTTTCATCCCATTTCACTAGCATGAATTACATTTAAAATATTCTTCTTTCAGTTCAAATAAGGATCTATCTGAAAACCCAGAACATTTCAAATGGTACCATCTAGGACAGTTGTCGCACCCAACGTGCTCAGCATCACCTTCATCTTCATCACTATTCAAGTCCTCTTTGCACCCTGAACATTGCTCCTTGCTCTTATGACTCTTATTATTAATATCATCAACGTAAGATCGATTTTTCTTCCTTTTCATTTTATTCTCTTTGTTCACCTTAGTATTATCAGGTTTAGTTTTTATGGCCTTATTATGTAAATATTCCCTGAACTTTGGAGAAGAAATTGCCGCTGGATGAGGATCCGCGTTTCTTCTTTGCCTCGATGTTATAGGTGTGGGATAAACTAAATGCTTTTCCAAATTGGTTTTTACTGCCACGTCTTGCAATATGGTGATTTTTGGTATCTCAAGTCTAGTCAGATGAATTACTATATCAGATTCAGTCTTAGATTTAGTATCTGGAGCGAAACCTGGAGGTATATTTTCACCATTGGAGTTTTTCTCTTGCAACCCGAGATGTTTTCTTTCTGTTGAAATCAGAGTTTTCATATCAACCTCATCTACAGCTCCTTCATTACTTTGCTCTGAAATAGTCAAGTCATCAGATTTTTTCTCGAGTTTTCTGTCTCTTTATTTAATTCAGATAATGTTAAATTTACTTATGTTTCATTCAGACTTTCTGCTTCAGTCTTTTCTGACTGAAATACCAACGTATTTATTTCATTTTCTTTGGTTTCCTTAGATTCAGTCGTTGCTGAATCATCCATTGTAGCTAATTGGTTGTCATTGTTGTTGTTATCATCATGTTCTCTGATGACATCACTATCATGAGTTTCTTTCATAATCTCTTGTACTTCCTTTTCATTAGTCAAATATTCCACATCAATTAATTTACTCTCATCATTCAGAACGCTAATGGGACTATCTCTATCACCAACAAATATTATTGGTAAATCTTCGATAGCAGACCTGTCATCGGTATTTTCTGAAGTAGAATTCTGCTGAACATGATATTCGTCATTTACAGCAAAGACCAGAAGTTCATGATTATCATTTATATTATCATTGCCCAGAACTTCATTTTTATCATTTATATTATCATTATCATTCAGCTCTCTATTCAGATTCGGAAAAGCCTTGAAGCTCTCGAGTTTATACACTAAATCGTTGACGATTCCGAATCCTTCATCTTCTAATCTATTTTCAAAATTTTTCAAAACTTTTTGAGCTATCCCAATTTCATCATCTGTGATTCGATTTTCATGTTCATTTTCATTCACTATTGTTTCCAAATAATTTTGAACATATTTCGTATAATCCACTGCATCAGGGTTGAAAGGATAGAGCCCGCATTTTTTGAATCCATTTATAATATTTTGAGAGAGAGAGTAGGATTTTGAAGAACAGTCTTCAGCAATGGGCAAAATGTTGTTTTGGTAACTGCTGAGTGAATATTTTCTGGGTTTCTTAGCCATTGATGAATTACCTTTTTCCATTGTGTTTTCAATGGTTTGAAAACTCCCACGTCTGCCGGCTGCATCAAATGGGTAGTATTTGGAGGTAAGCTGTACAATATGATTTGATGTTCCTCACAGAATTGGCTTAACTCCATTGTTAAATGGGACTTATGGCCATCAACAAAGAAGATAATTGGAAACTTGATATTTTGAGATTGCAACCATGGAAGCAATTGAGTTGAGACATATTCAAAGAAAACGTGGCTTTTCATCCATCCAGATTCCGATTTTGTTATGTGCCATGATGGATCACTATTGTCCAAGATCGCCTTAGGTATGCGAACATACTTAAAAACTACACATGGAGTAGCTGTTTTGCCACTTGCTGTGAAGTCAAGAAGTGTGGTGATATTTTCTTTGTCATTTCCCTTTTTTATCTCTAAAATATTCCTGGCACCTTTTAGACCTAAAACTTTCCCGCTTTTTGGACACAGATTGAATCCACTCTCATCCCCATTTAATATTCTTTCTGGATCAGACATAATATCTGAGTTATTGGTTTCTTCAAGATATGATTTCAAATCAGAAAACCATTTTCTGATGTATTGTTCCGTTACAATAGCTCTGCCTTTTGTCAATCCTTCAGGTTCACGCAATGATAATTCTGGGTGCCTTTTTAAAAAAGATTTGTACCACTTTTCCCCTGGGCGATTATTAGTGAATGGGGTTGGTCTCTTGTCATCCGTTATGATTTTCTCTACAGTATCCGAAAAATCAGATTTTCTCTGAGGAAAGCCACATCTAGATAAATCTAACAACCCTTTCACAATTTTTTTTTCTTCATTTTTGCCAAGTACAGGATCCCTACCTATTTGTCTAGGACCTTCTTTTACTCTTCCTTTTATCCTATCCTGTATTGTTGCCCTTGGTACCCCAAACAGTCCATTCGCTTCTCTAATACTCGTGTTATTTTCTCTTATTTCCCTTAGAGCCCGATTCAAAGACTCTTCGGTGTATTTAAAAAAAGTTCGTTTTTCTTGAGCCATTTCGATTTTGGAAACAGATTCTGTGAAAAAACAAATTTTTTCAGAAATGGTAGAAGAAATCGAAATGAGAAATCCGAAATGTCGGCCAAGGAGATACCAGAAGTCGGCCGCTAAATTTTCAAGCAATGAAAGATACTATTTCAGCGGCCGACTAAAGGATAGTTGTTTGTATTCAGATGTGATAACCCAACAGAAAAAGTAAATCGGTTCTATATCAGAGGAAGTGAATACAATTGAGGTTGAAATGAATACGTAAATGTCATAATGTCGGTCACAACAGGCCGACATTAGGAATTTATCATATTTAGTCTGCCTATATTCGGCCGGCCCAAAAATAAATTCAAATGCGAAAGTTCGGGATATTTTGAGTTTAAAATGGGTAAAACGAAGTCTACTAGTATATGCAATAGTGATTGAAAGATATTCTAAAACTATTCCTATCAGCATGCGTCCTTAACGATTTGTAGAAAGTGGAACTTACCTTTGATTCTCACTGAAACAGCGTATGTAACAAGCTAACACTACGGGCATAAAATGTAGGTTATGTTTACCGTTCCAAATTGATATTTGGCGGGAAGGAGGGCCGACTATTGGACTCATATTAGTTCTCACACATATGGCATGAGTTTCTTATTTTCAAACGAATAATGCTATGGTGGCCGATTTATGGGGGATGGCCGGAGTTAGGCGCATTTACCCTATATCAACATAATGGTGTTAATTATTTTTATATTACATTGTGTGTTAATTTACGTTAATTTTTAGTTTACGTTAGGTTTAGAATTACTAATGTCTAATGACTAATTAAAATTAAATTGAATTAAACTATTTATACCTATATTCTCTCAATTTGATTAATACAGTTGTTATTTAGTTTATTTCAGTATGATATGATAAATAGCCTGTTTATATTATCGCTTTAATCATTGTATAATGATAGACCTATCACAGATATATGTATATACTATGCCTTAATCAATATTCGAAAAAAAAAGAAAACTACTAAGTTCAACGCACGTTCGGTTCTATCCATCAATACTAGATGGCATTACACGTTTTAGTAGCGCTGAAAACCGACGTGTATGAACGTGCTGAATATATACTACAAAATTTGTTTTCTACTTTACCGCTTCTCGGCCTTTGGCTAGGATCAAAGTGTAGTATCTGTTCTTATCAGCTTAATATCTGATACACCCCGCCCCGCAGAGAACTGTACAGAATATTTTAAAACGGAACGGGTACCATTGTTATATTTGGCCCTCCTCAAAATCTCTAATTCCTTCAAGGTTAAAACCCTCGAACGCAAAATCCAGAATGCCACCGGTGACAACCGCGTGGCTTGCATACTTCTAAACCACTCCACAGCCACAAAACCAAACCATCCATCCCGACAAAATACTCCTAACTTCTCTTTCGTCGTCACAAATGTCGACAAAACCATCTCTGACATCGAAATGACTGAACTTCTTCAGTCACTCGGCATAAATTTCTTAAAATGATGGAGAATTATCTCCAAAGCCACCCTCAAACCTACCGTTCTTGTCAGAGTCAGAACAGATTCTGAATCCGCTTACCACCAGGCCCTCTCCAAAGGAATACCCCTCTATGGCCTAAACCACAGGTGTGAGCCTTCTAATCAGAATCCTCTCCCGCCAGTCCCTACATACTGTACACGCTGCACATACATTGGCCACCTCGCCAATGAATGTAAAGCGAAACTGTACACCTGCCCAAATTGCGGTGGTCACAACCACAAAGCAGAAGCCTGCGAAAAGGCTGCAAAACCTTGGTGCAGGAACTGCAGTGGTGACCATGCAACCTACGACCCCAAATGCCCAAAACGGCAAACTCTACCCTCGAAACCCGAGGAAACCGCTCACATCACCCTCCCCAAACCCTCCATGCCTTTCGACTTCCCAACGGAAGTCCAAAAAATCCTCGAAGTAGTGGCTGTCACTATCATGAACGCCATTCCCACCTCCAGAAAGTTGGTTATCGAAACTTTCAAACATCTTATCCCTACCTACTACAACCATAACTGCGCTGTCCTTGGACAGGGCAACAAGGCGTACTTCAGCTTCACGCCAACAAAATCTTAAATCCCCACCTCCTATTTAATAAAGGTTTTTGATGGACTTCTTAATAGGTACGTTGAATTGCCAAGGTCTCTCCAGGAAGAGACACTTGTTGAAGCACCTCCTTAACACACAAAACATTCAAATTCTATCAATTACCGACACTCTGGCAAAAAATCCTCCTCACTTCTCAGGATACCAAACCCTCCACTATGACAAATGCCAATACTCTCGAGGTAACGGCTTTCTTGTCAGAAATGGAATTTCAGCCACAATTCACAGTTTTCCTGTGCAGATCAGCTCTCAGAATTTAGATTGCTTCGCCATTGACGTTACCTTTAATAGGTCTACCATCACCTTTATTTCCTACTATAACCATCCTCGCCAAACCATAAGCGAAGAGCTCTTCGAATATTTCTCAAACCTCCCAAAAGCAATAATTCTCGGAGATTTTAACTCCCGACATATACAATTCGGTGACACTTCCACCAACCCCTCAGGTAGAATCTTTTCCGATTTACTTCTCGACCTTCCTATTTTCCGAATTTTAAACAGAAATCCCACCTTCATAGGCCACCAGGGAGCCTCAATCTCAGACCATATGGTATCTACCCAAAGAATAGCTACTCTGTTCGACGACGAATGCTACCAGGGTGATTCAATAACTTCCGACCATCTTCCACTTCTAGTACGAACAAAGCTAGCTAACCTCCTATACCAAACCTCCTATATCACAAATTTTCACCTTTTTAGACTATAAAAAGGCAAACTGGGAAAAATTCCAAAACCATATATCTTCCCACATTCCCAACGAACCCGAAAGAATCACTATTGATTCAATAAATTCTCACGCCGAAACACTTCAATCTCTTATCATAGATGCCACTGACCAATCTGTACCACTTACCACCATCGATACTTCATTTCATACTCTACCTCAACACATCCTTAATTTAATCAAACTCAAAAGACGTCTTTATCGCACCTTTGTACGTACAAGAGATCCAGCCGTCAAGAACGAATGGAATCGCCTAAATGCCATTGTCAGATCTGAGACGAACGCCCAAAAACAGCGGGAATGGAAACATCTCACGGCTGACCTGGACTATAGGCGAGGAAGTGAGTTCTGGAACAGATTCAAAACTCTCACCGGTCAACGGAAAAGAGTAGAATCAGGTCTCAAAGTACAAAACCAAATAGTGCACACTTCCGACGAAAAAGCCGAGGTTTTCAAAACACATCTCCAAAATGTTCTAATTTCTCCAGAAAACCCACTTTTTCTTCCCGATTTTCTCAGAGAAACCACCCTACTTACCTCGAATATTACGAGAAGCCCCCATACTATCACCCCTCTAGATCCCAATAACCCTCTTTTAAAACCTTTCTCTCTCGAAGAGATCAAAACCGCCTGTCTAAGAGGCAAAAACACCGCCCCTGGTCCCGACCAAATATCTAGAAGAGCTCTGAAAAACCTCCCTCCCTGCATTCTTCCTCAAATCCAGAACCTAGCAAACGCCCGCCTCTCTCTTTCTTACTTCCCAAACGTATGGAAAACTTCACATACAATCCTCATTCCGAAACCAGGTAAAGATATTGAAAATCCTGAAAATTATAGGCCCATTTCACTTATCAGTGTTCTCGGAAAACTCTTTGAATTCCTGGTAAAAGAACGACTTTGGCAACACTGCAATGGCCACAATATCATTCCCGATTACTAACATGGCTTTCGACCCGAACACACTTCACAAGACCCGCTTCTAGCTTTTCACACCACCATCACCCGTGCTATAAATGCCCGAGACGTTTCTTCAGCCGTACTTCTGGACGTTCATAAAGCCTTCGATCAAGTCTGGCATGCTGGACTTGTGAGAAAACGAATGAGCATAAATCTTCCTGTTCACTTCGTAAAACTAATCTACTCATATCTCACTGAACGTACCATCAAAGTAAAAGTCGGCTACTCAATCTCAGAACCTTTCACCCCATCAGCAGGCGTACCGCAGGGTTCTATCCTCGCCCCTCTCCTTTACCTCATCTACACTTACGATACACCCACACCACTATACCAACATCAACACATACACTTGTATGCAGATGACACAGCCATTCTAAACACTGCAAAAGACATCTAAACATTACAAACAAAAACACAAGCCTCGCTCAATCGGTTTTCCGATTGGTGCTGCAAATGGCGAATTACACGAAACCCACACAAAACACAACTCATCGCATTCAAACACTCAGACACAAACAAATACGACTTAAAACCTACACCAACGAATTTCCGCATTTCACTTTGGGGAGAAAGACTCGATTTACTGAAACAGGTTGCCTACTTGGGGGTGAGATTCTCTCACACCCTCAATTGGGAGCCTGACCTCCTTGCTACCTTGAGCAGGGTAAAAAATCGAGTTAATCTCCTCAAAATGCGGTAAGTTCGCTAGAACACATCCACTAACACTTCTGCATACATACAAAACATTTATACGTCCAGTAATTGACTACAAATACCTCGTATACTCAACACTCCACCCAAGGCGAATAAACCGTCTCCTTTCCTGCGAAAGACGCATTCTGAGACTTTGTCAATATAAAGACTTCCGTTCACCCTGTAACGAGGTATACTCTAACACCAACATCACACCGATTTCAGAAAGACTTCTAAAACTTCAATCTGGCTACATCACCCGTACACTCACCTCAAATAACACAAACGCAAAAAACACACTCAAATTCCCCTGAAAAAAAAACATGGTTATAAGGTTCAGACAACGCAGGAAATTTTTCCCGAGGACAATATCAAACGAATGGATTTCTGTGAAGAAATGATGGAACGTCAAAATGCTGGAGGGTTAGGAGCTTGCTCCACCTCCGTCGCGGTTTGGCCTGGCATTGCAGTACAGCCGGGATCGGCCCACTTTTAAATAATTAAAAATGTCGGTTTCACTGGGTAATCCTACATGTGGACGGATACATATTTAAATCAGCTACTTAAAGTTATATTTTACATCCAGTATTCGCAGCTACATAAGTTTAGCCTACTTCCTCAATATTTGATAAAGATCCATCATTGGGAGCACTATAGTGGGTTGGAGGATACATTTTATGTTTTGATATTTGGAACCTGGAATTCACACCTGCTTGACAAAACCAATAAAGGGAAAATGGCCCTAATGGCTGCCATACGGGCGATGGAAAACTCATGGGGACTAAATCCACGGATCGTACACTGGCTGTATACAACTGTGGTGAGACACATGGTTACCTATGGAGCCTTAGTTTGGTGGACAAAAACAGATCAAAGCATAGCCGAACTGGAGCTATCAAAAACTCCCTAGGCCTGCCTGTCAGTGCACTACGGGTGCATTGCAGCCCGACTGCTGCAATGGAAGACATTCTCAATCTTCCGCCTCTTGCTCTGCATGTTAAGGTGGAAGCGAGAATGGCTGCTTACAGGCTGGGAATTGGCACGAAGGAACCAACATCCATAGTCATTCCAGAATCAGAGATTTTATCACAAATTCGCTCTTTGAAATGAGAAGTGACAACATGCTGGCCACAATTAACGACAACCAACCATACCATATCCAGCTAAACTGAGATGGGTTGTACCTAAGCATGCAGTCAGGAAGGAACGATGGTGTAGTACACAGAAGGATCTAAAACTGACATAGGAACAGGAGATGGAGTCCACGCATCGTTGGGGAAGCTTGCATCCGTATTCCAGGTGGAAATCTACGCTATCGACACGTGTTTGCAAAGGAACATCGAAAGGGGGTATAGGCCAAAAGATCCTTATACTCTCAGATAGTCAGGCAGCACTGAAATCTTTAGCACGTCCCTAGATCAGATCTAGACTGGTCTGGGACTGCCTACAAAAACTCTAAACCCTGGCAAACCATAATAGAGTAACTCTTAAATGGATCCTGGGGCACAAGGGTATTGACGGGAATGAAACGGCAGACATCCTAGCAAAGCTAGGGTCTCAAATTGCATTCACTGGTCCTCAATATCAAAAACTGCTGCACGTGGTTGTACATCTCGGTGGATTCAAAATGCACATCAGACGTACTGGAGCCTTGTTTTGATATTTCATTTGACAGCAACACACCAAATAAAAATGGAAAGCGGAATAGTATGAATCTTGAATACATACATCCCATAAACTTCAACCAATCTAGGTAAATTTTAACGTGTAGCTAACCCCTTACTTTATACTAACATTATATAAAAACTATATTTTTTAAAGAACGTGTCATCGTAGAAAAAATCGTGTGTGTAATTCAAGCGGAAAGCTCCTTGCCGCTTTCCATAAATTACGACTCTTTAAATTATATAAACATAAATTTTGTACAACTCAATTCCAAGATATTTGCGTAGAGTATGTGTTGGAGTGATTCATTTTTGATTTTTTTAAACTATTCACAAGGTTTCCGTTTCCGTCATGCTTTCTATAATTTTTGAAATTTTTTGGGGTCGTTTTTGGCCATTTTGATACCCTTAAACCCTTTCGAAGGGGTTGTGTCATGATATTACCCTTTTGATCAGATTCATGACATTATCAGTTATGTTACAAAAGTTTTCAATAATTTGCCTTATTTTAAAGGTAATCCTTCGTAATTTACTACAATTGATTCTACAGAAACGCAGGTCAACTTTGGAATCATTGGTAAAGATCGTTCGTGAACTTTCTGGAAGCGGCAGATGCGAAGGTCAATAAGAAGAAGCTGAATCTACTAATAAACTACGTGAATCCAGTCGTTTTTGAGTCCTTTTCACTAATGTACAAAGTATGGAAATGCCATAAAAATCCTTGAAAGCCTCTACGTAAAGCCCAAAAATAAAATATTTTCTCGATATTCTCTCTCAACAAGAAGACAGTTAGTAGATGAGTCAATTGACCAATATTTACAAATTTTGAAGCAAATGAGCAAAGACTGACTCATTTAGGTATCAGTGGTTTAAGTTCACTACAAATTAGACAGCGGTGACTAGAGCACTCTTCTTTGAGCTTAATTCAAGCGTTTGATACTGCGAGAGCGTTAGAAATAGCCAAGCAACATGCTGAATCATATTCATCAACTTTTGATTCAAGTGTTGCCGTTTTACAAAACGCAGAACCATCACAAGATTCTGAAAATTCATCAACCAGGCAGTTAGCGGCTGCTGCATCTTTTCAGAAATGTTTCTTTTGTGGCAGAGATAGACACCTGCTAAAAATGCAATTTGCAATTCCTGCAATAAAAGAGGTCATTTTTCAACTGTGTGTAGATCAAGTAACACCTGAAGAACTCAGAAAACATTTGCTACTATTCTGACTACGATTTCTGCTGTTTCTCCTAGTTGTTTATCCAAATCTATTATTCAAATTAAAATAAACAACATAATCACAGATGCACTAGTCGATACAGGGAGTTCTGATAGCTATATTTCAAGTGAAATTGTTGCCAGTAGAAATATTTGTGTCATTCCATCAAGAATTATTGTAAAAAAAGGCTTCAACATCTCTCACGTCGCAAGTTCTTGGATATTGTATTGTACGCCTACAAATATTGGATAACATTTATTCAAATGTAAAGCTTTTAGTCCTTGATGAACTCTGCACTGAAGCAATCATTGGTCATGATATTCTGAAGCTTTCTATAATTTTTTAGGGTTTGGGGTAGTTTTTGGCCATTTGATGCCCTTAGACTCTTTCGAAGGGGTTGTGAGTAGAGTATGTGTTGGAGTGATTTATTTTTGATTATTTGAGAATATTCGCATGGTGATACTCCGTTTCCGTCATGCTTTCTATACTTTTTTAAATTGTTTGGTGTAGTTTTTGGCTATTTAGATGTCCTCAGACTCATTCGAATGTGTTTCTAGTATTATTTTCAATTTTTCTGAATTATTCACAAGGCTTTTCACTATTTCTTTGAAGATCTGACAATTTTTTCGGTTATTTCCTATCACGGTACGCCACTGGTCCTTCGGGTATTTCCGACAATTCGTTTGCTAACTTTTGGTTGCCAACTTCACACCGGTCAAAGATATGACGAAACATTGTTTTGGTGAAGATCCATAATTCACCCTGTATATTAATAATCAAAACAAGAAGACATTTTTTAATGGTCATTTGATAATCCCCTAACGTGCCTCTACTTATGGTAGAAGTATGAACAGTTCCTCGTAACACACCCTGTATACATATTTTAATCCCATTATGTAAATATAAAAAGGGCATTGGAAATAAAGTAGGTAGGTGCAGTACAGGTCAGACAAAGGAAAACAAGCAATGAAAGCACTTTTTATATTTACACAGTCAGATTTAAATATTTATAAATAAGGTAGTCAGTTAATAGTATTTTTTAACTGAAAAATAAAAATTCGGAAATATATCTTCCGAAGCACAAATAACTAATAGAATAATTAAATAAATTAGTCTCAAATACTATTTTACCAGCCAAACATTTCAGTTGTGAAATAATCATATACTATTAGACATTATCTTTAAGCTCGAGGAAACGAGTACGATACTGTGCTATTGTTATCGGATTAACGGCTACCTGCTGTGGGTATTTTGTAGTGATGGGCATAATTCGAATTAAAAATCATTCATATTCCGAATATGGAGGTAATCGTCAGTATCCGATTATGGCAAAATAATTCGAATTTTTTTATGGAATGATGAAAAAAGAAATATGTGTTAAGTTGAAAGTCTGTGAGTCTTAATTTGAAATTCCGTAAAAACTCCGTCTGGTTTGACTGACTGACAGAAAGTTTGAGATCCGTAATTGCATTGCATGAACACTAATAAGCTAATGCGCTTGCGTTTGATTCGAATGGATTGATGACGGCCTTTTTTTTCGGGTCGAGATGGGAAACTCATGTTCGAATGGGTCCAGGACCAAACAGTGTTGGACTCATCCCCAAGGGGATTCCTACCAACCAAACCCCGCCTCGGATCCACTACCCTAGCATACTTCGAAACGGGCGGCGGTCCCTCGCACACTCTCCGCTCACACCGTCGTCTTCTCCCTAACTATCACTCCTGCATCCATCCATTCCTCCTCCCTCCTCAACATTATCTCCACCATGTTCTCCCAGTACACCGCCTCCCCTAGTTTCCACATGCCCCACATCATTCTCCACTTCACACCTCTCGCACACTCCAGTCTCTCTTTTTCCAATATTGTGGAGGTACCGTACTCTCGACCCATGTCCAGTGAACACCTGTGTCAAGAAGTAGTTCACCTCCCCGAATTTCCGGTCCATCCAATCTCTCCTATTCCCAATCGCTCCTTTTAGCGCGCCCTCATACTCCTCCTACCTTCTCTCCATTTCCTCCTCCATCCATTCCTGTACTTCCTCTCTGGTTGCACCCCTCCAGCGTTTATTCCTGGCTCTAGCCATCACGTCCAATGGATAGGACCTTGCCAGCACCGCTGCTGCCAGTGTACCCACTGTCCTGTACCCCTGCACCACCCTCAGCAGTTTATCCCTCTCCGCACCCGCAGGAGTTGCCTAACCCTCGCATTCATCCCCGCTCTTTCACCCCACACCTCAGCACCGTACAGCATAATCAGTGTGGTAAGTAAAAATGTTTGCAGTTTGTACAGAGTGGATAAAGATAGTACTTTAAAAATTATTGAAGACAATGTATAGATCATATTAAAAACACCTATAAGAAGATTTCCTTTCAAACGAAGTATTGTAAATATAAATAGTAGCAAAAAAGAGCATCGTAATTATAGATCGTCAGCAACAGAGGGCGCTGACTTTTATTTGTAGCTTCATACCGATTCCCACGTAACCACGGAAATGAAATACCGTCCCAAAGTTAATAAAGTAAATAAAGTTCAAAAAAACTAAAAAACACGTTTCTAAATAATATCGGGCAGTTACGTTCAAAATCATTTGTAATACTAGTATTTTTCGTTCACTATCGCTTTAAGCTGATTTTTAAAAAATGAGTTAGAACGTAACTGCCCGATATTATTTAGAAGCGTGTTTTTCAGTTTTTTTGAACTATATTTATTTTTCACTTTTTAGTTTAATATGCTATGAAAGCGGTTGCGTTACAAACAAACAAACATACATACAAGTGAACCTTAATAAAAAAAATAAAAATGTCGTGTGGTCGGGATTAGAACCCACGACCGGTGAATCCGACGTCGTCGAAGATCCGCGCTTTAGCCCGTTAGGCCAACGAACGTACTTAAATTGTTTGGATATACTAATAGTTATAATATAAGCCACTTGCTAGGAAAGTCACAAACAAACTCACAAACCCACAAACTCACATGCAGGTGAAGCTAATAAAAGCGTGTTAAAAAAGGGGTTACCGTGATCAACAAGGCGGTTCCCGCAGGACGAGGCCTTTTCATTGCACTACGAATGCGCTGACTCCTGCGATTATCCCTAATGCGGATAACTCGGGCGTGTAATTTTTGGTAGTCGGGACTGCGTACGCGCTGTCCCGGTGATAAACTCAATCAAACAAAATTGTTACAAGATCTAATTTAAACTACGAGAGTTCTATTATCATAACGGAAACGAGAACCAACTAATTTCAGGATGCGTTCTTTTCCATTCAAGTAGTACCTACATTAATTGGCAAGAATACTAGTTCAACCATGGACGTATTATATGTTGTAGAACGTCAATTTACACTTGTTTATATAGTGGCTTGCAACTTTTGGTACAGGCCACTCTTCTTTTTTTTTTCTATATCTATGGTTTTACTTTGATGTACTCTGTACCACAGCTCTGTACTGTGTTATTTGAGCTATATTTTTGCGATCTAGCGTCTTTAAGCGGATTAACAGTGTAGCTTAAGCGTGACCTCATAACGGTGACGTCACGCTTAACTTCGCAAAAATGGAAATATCTAGCGATATTCTGACATATGACAACGACATTTCTCTCACGACACATACAAACTTTACTTTGTTTATTTTTTTCTTTTTGAAATTCTGAATTTGTAGTAAGCAAAATACCTAATAATATTGCTTTTGTTAAAATTTGTGATCTTAGAATTTAGAATGAAAAGGAGGAGAGACTCTTAAGAAGCTCTCAAGAAGAATGAAAATTTTGCAAATAATTTCTTCAATTCTAAGAGACCATCACATCAGATCAATTTATGAGGAAGAATGGATAAGCCGTAATCTAAATTATGACTTTTATATTTCATTAAGGATGTCTAAAGAAACATTTTATGATTTTTTGAAAGTCCATTGGTCCACTCTCTTATCAATTTATTCTGTCAATGCTGTCAATTTAATGACGCACAACAGCTGAACCGCTTCAAAGTTTTCTGGCGCACTGCCGACCATGCCAGTTTCCGCTTCAAGCGTTTTTAAGCGTGACGTCATTACTTATTCGCGAAAATGAATCGCTTTAATCCGCTTAAAGACCCCAGATCGCAAAAATATGACTTTGTACTCTGTATATGTCGTTCAAGCACCGTACATCAACTAACGACAAGTATATAGATTCACTTGCGTCGGAACGTTTGAAATTTTTGGCACATCGTCTCTCTGGCGTCCGTTATCATAATACAACAATTACGAGGGACATACGTGTGGTTAAATACGTGTATGTACTGATTTGCAGTGACCATTATAATACAGGAATATTTAAATAAAATTTAAAAACTTTCAAATCAAACAAGCTTCTAATGAATATTATTGATTAAATTGTTATGTTTAGAATAGTAATGATTAAAAATGTTTAAGTATACTGTTACGCGAGCTACTGCATTAATATGCTCACTTAGTGCCCCCAGTGAAATCCCCGTATGAGACGACTATGGTTCCTCCGCCCAATTTTCGAGAAACATCGAGAATACCCACCGCACCCGAATTAGAATAAACGTTACATTGGTGTCAGGTGTGGGGTAAAAAAAAATAAATAAATAAATAAATAAATATACAGGAAGATGGCGAAGAAACTTTGTGAATTAAAAGTTTCAGAGCTTCGAAGAGAGTTGGAGGATTACGAACTGGACACAAGTGGGGTCAAGTCAGTGTTAGTGGAACGACTAAAAAAAGCTATGATTAACAATGGATTGGACCCGGAAACGTTCGAATTCACCGACGAAGCGTCCGCCTCTATAATTTCATCCATGGAAAACGATATTAACAGCCGAGTGAAACTGCCAACATTCGATGGTAAAACGTCATGGCCGAACTATCTTAAGCAATTCGAGGCGGCATCAAAAGCAAACAACTGGAGTGAGAAGGAAAAAGCGTTAAATTTAACTCTTGCCCTTAGAGGAGACGCTATGGATATCCTCCAGACCATTCCAGTGGAAGAGGCCGAAGATTTTGAACAACTCAAAAAGCGATTGAATATGAGATATGGCCTGGAACACCTGGAGCATCTGTACCAGTCGCAGCTGAAAAACCGCAAACAAAAACGCGACGAAACTCTGCAAGAATTCGAAGCAGACATTGCGAGGTTGGTGCGGTTTGCCTATCCATCGGCACCGGAGAATGTCATGGAATGTTTAGGGGTACAGACATTCATCGACGGAGTTCGTGACCATGAAATGCAGAGAACTCTACGCTTGGCTCGGCATAAGACACTGGTCGACGTACTCTCCGGAGTATACGGCAAGGTGAGGGCTGTAGCAGACGAAGAAGTTGAGAACAAGCTCGACCAGCTTGTCAACATGATGAAAAGCATCTCAAATGGAAAACTGAAAGCTGTGAGATGCTGGAATTGTGGAGAAATGGGACATGTACGCAGTTCGTGCAAGCGACCGAGAACTGCTACAAACGAAGACGCCCAGCAGGAAAACTAGGAAGGGTCGACCTTCAGAGGGCAGCTTCGACCCGAAGACCTTCCAAAGACCCTCTCATCCTAATAGCCTCTCTGAAATGTCGCGATGATAGTGTATACGTGGATGGTGAAGTTAATGGAAGGAAGTATACACTATTGGTGGACACTGGAGCAACGAGGACTATTATTCGCCCCGAGACTGTCAACACCCGGAAAAGACTTTTACCGACGAGACTGCGACTCAGGACTGCCACAGGTGAAAGCGCCAATGTCTATGGAGAACTACCGGTGCAAGTGGGAATTGGCGCAGAGAAGTTCACCCACACTGTCGTTGTCGCCGATATCGAAGAGGACATAATACTGAGGAGGTATTCCTTCACCCACACGAGGATAAGACTGTTCAGGTAGCCGTACAGGAGGATACAGTTGTACCCGCAAGGAGTGAATTTTTCACTGTGGCAAGGCTACAAGGAACCGTCGAAGAAGGAACACCGGTCATGATGGAACCATGGAATCACGATGAAGAGGTTGGTCGAGGAATCTTGGTTGGGAAAGGGTTAGTCATGGCTGCCGAAGAAATACCTGTACGCATTATAAATGTAAATGACCATCCAATAACTATGAAGAAGGATACCAAAATTGGAACTTGCGTACCAGTGGCGTCGATAATTCATCAAACAACAACCTCCAATGATGCCAACAATAAATTTGAACAAATGATAGCAGTGGCTGGACAATCCCTTAGCCTGCAAGAGAAGAAAAAGATCAGAGAACTCTTGCTACAATACCGATCTCTTTTTGTACCAAAAGGAGGAAAGTCAGGAAGAACATCTGCTGTCAAACACAAAATTGACACCGGCGACGCTAAACCGATAAGACAATCGGCTCGACGGCTACCACAGGCCAAAAGAGAGGAAGCGGAGGGAATCGTTCGCGAGATGGAAAAGGACAAGGTAATAGAACCTTCTACCAGCCCTTGGGTCTCTCCGGTAGTTCTGGTAAAGAAGAAGGATGGAACCACGAGGTTTTGCGTGGACTACCGGCAGTTGAACAATGTTACAAAGAAAGATAGCTATCCTCTGCCGAGAATCGACGACACTCTGGATACGCTGGCCGGTATCAAATTGTTTTCTACCTTGGACCTGAAGTCTGGATATTGGCAGGTAGAAATGGATCCAGCCGATAAAGAAAAGACAGCGTTTACCACCGGATCTGGACTATGGCATTTCACCGTTATGCCATTTGGGCTGTGCAATGCCCCCGCAACGTTCGAAGGACTGATGGAAAACGTATTGCGAGGGTTGTCCTGGAAGACATGCTTAGTGTACCTTGATGACATCATAGTCTTGGGGAGGACATTCGACGAACATCAAAAGAATTTGGAAGGTGTCTTCAAAAGGTTGCAAGCTGCCCAACTGATGCTCAACCCCAAGAAATGTCAACTATTTCAGAACAAAGTCAATTACCTAGGACATGTAGTCAGCAAGGATGGTGTAGCTGTAGACGAAGAAAAAGCTGCTGCCGTACGAAAGTGGCCAAGACCCACCGACAAGCACCAAGTTAGAAGCTTCCTTGGACTCTGTACATACTACAGGCGATTTATAAAGAAGTTTGCAGATATCGCTAAGCCCTTGACACGACTTACAGAGGAAGCAAGGGAGTTTCGCTGGGACGAAGATTGCCAAACTTCGTTCGAAACCTTGAAGAAGCACTTGACTACTGCACCTATACTCGTTTATCCACTACCAGAGGGAGAATTCATACTAGATACTGATGCTAGCAATGTTGGAATTGGAGGAGTGCTATCACAGGTTCAAGGAGGACAAGAGAAAGTTCTGGGATATTTTAGTAAAGTCCTTTCCAAACCAGAACAAAACTACTGCGTCACAAGAAGAGAGCTCCTAGCAGTAGTGAAGTCCGTGGAGCACTTCTATCAGTATTTGTTTGGGAAGAAATTTGTGATCAGAACCGATCATGCAGCACTTAAGTGGCTTATGCAATTCAAGAACCCTGAAGGTCAAATCGCTAGATGGATCGAGCGGCTCCAAGAATATAATTTCACTATTGAGCATAGAGCCGGAATAAGCCACAGAAATGCAGACTCACTGCAGCAAAACAGAAGCTAAGGAAGTTGCGATTCGAAGAACCACGGTGACCACCGACGAGTGGACACCAGAAAAGTTGGAAGAGGAACAAGAGAACGATCCCGACTTGAAGAAAATCCGACATTGGAAAAAGGAGAACTGTCGACCTACTTGGCAGGAGATTTCAAGGTACTCGCCAACGATGAAATCGTATTGGGCCCAGTGGGACTCGCTGGTTTTGGAAAATGGTTTGCTACAGCGAGTAATCGAAAACGATGAGGGTTCCGAAAGTAGAAGACAGTTGGTCATTCCAAGAACAAGGATAGCAGCAGTACTGCGGAAATTACACGACAGTCCGTCAGGAGGACATCTAGGTGTGAAGAAGACCATCCAGAAAGTGCGAGAACGGTTTTATTGGATGCACAGTTCCGAAGATGTGAAGGACTGGTGTAAGAAGTGCACTACCTGTGCTACGACCAATGGACCGCACGGGAGAAGAAAGGCTCCTATGAAGCAGTACAATGTCGGAAGCCCTTTTGAACGCATTGCCCTGGACATTGCCGGACCGTTTCCACCGACAGCAAATTGCAGCAGGTACATTTTGGTGGTGATGGACTACTTCACAAAATGGGTAGAAGCGTATGCCATTCCAAACCAAGAAGCCGCAACGGTTGCCGACGTGCTTGTGAATGAGTTCATTTGCCGATATGGAGTGCCCCTGGAAATACACAGCGACCAGGGCAGAAACTTCGAAAGCCAGCTGTTCCAGGAAGTTTGTGAAAAGCTCGGCATGAAGAAAACGAGAACTACGGCTTTGCACCCACAGTCGGACGGGATGGTAGAGCGAATGAACAGAACTCTTGGCAAATACCTGTCTAAAGTAGTATCTAACCAGCAGCGAGATTGGGACCAATATCTCTCGCTATTCGCGATGGCCTACAGATCCGCCATCAATGAGTCCACCGGCCAAACACCAGCAAGAGTTCTGTTCGGACGCGAAATGAGATTACCCTGCGACCTTGAATTTGGATGCCGACCCGGAGAAGACATTGCTGGTGAAGATTACGTAACCCAGCTGAGAAAAAGAATGGACGACGTACACGAGCTGGTTCGATCGAATCTTCAGATCGCTAGCGATAGCATGAAGAAAAGGTACGCAAGCTACGGAAGGAGGTTTCCACGAAGGAGACAAAGTCTGGCTGCATAACCCAAGGAGACAAAAGGGGTTTTCTCCAAAGTTGCAGAGAGCTTGGGACGGTCCGTACCTCGTAAAGAAAAGAATCAACGATGTCATCTATCGTATCAGCAAGATCCCAAATGGAAAGCCAAAGGTGGTACACCGTAACCGATTAGCGCCATTCGAGGGTGACCACGATGAGGAAGTAAACCAGCTTCAGGAAGTAGCCGATCCTGCTTTTGTAGAGTTCATGGGTGCTTATGGTGGTACCGGAAAAGCGAGATTCGGCGTCACCACTGAGAGACGACAAGACCTGCTTACCGTTCCGGAGGAATACTCACTGGCAATAAACATCCCTGCCAGCGTAACCGATGCGCGCGGACTGGCATCTCTGTTTAAAAAGAAGAGTGGTGCACGACTTTTGGCAAACCAGTTACCAGTACCAGGTAAAGCTTTGAAGCTGCAAAATGGCTCCCGCTACAATTTCCACCTAGTGACGAGGAACACCTTCGACGAAAGACCAACGTACGAGGATGTCTGGGAAGCATTACGAAGCCTGAGGGAGCATCTGCTTGAATTGAACGTGTATATGCTAGCCATGCCCAAGATTGAATGTAGGCATTTAGATTGGCGAATAATCCGTAACATGGTAGAAGTAATCTTCCGAGATACCGAAGTGCAGGTACTGGTTTGCGGCCATGCTCGGGAGGCACAGCCAACAGAGAAGACGGTTGCATGTTACTTCCATACAACTGGAAAATGCAACAAGGGGACCAGTTGCCGATACAGTCATCTCGTTCCAGTTTCCTAGCTAGTTCCAGGAGGAACTGTCTCTTAAGGAGGGGGCAATGTTACGCGAGCTACTGCATTAATATGCTCACTTAGTGCCCCCAGTGAAATCCCCGTATGAGACGACTATGGTTCCTCCGCCCAATTTTCGAGAAACATCGAGAATACCCACCGCACCCGGTGCATCCGCCAGAATACGAAACATCGAGAATATCCAGTGAACCCGCCAGAACGTCGAAGATTTCTAGAATTACGGCTCGCGAGTATAAATAGGCCACAAGCATCGCTGCAGGCAATTAGTCAATCAGTCAGTGTTGATACCGAAGGAAAGTAGAAGGAAAGTAATCGCGCATCGTTAAAGTGTTTATTAAGTGACTCTCATATAAATTATAATTAGTGTGTTTAGTGTATTACATAAATTATTAAATAAGGACTGAATTACATATAAATCTGTAAATATAAATTAATTGTAAATATAAATTAGAATAAACGTTACAATACTTAGTTTGGGGTGTTGTTTCTGTAATTATTTTTCTGTTTTAATGTTACGATTAGCAAATTTTAATGTATAATAAATACGTAATCTTGTATACAATGAATAAAAATAATCAACTGGGAAATTTGTACAAGGATGCCACAATTTAACATTCTTAAAGCTATTTTTAAGCTTCATACCGACACCATATATATTCAGAGGCTATTTTATTAAATTGATTTATAAATATGTTTTCCAATTCTATAACGAGTTCCACAAAATTTTTGGGAGGCACAACCAAATTACAAATGTTGGATGAAACACTATAATCTTTATATTTCATAAAAACGGTAGCGTCTCCTTCTAGATTATCTATCTTAATAAATTCTAAGCAAGTGTTACACGAATGCTGCAATAAACACTTTTTAAGTAGGTATCCAGTAACGTATACCAGTGCATTTCCATCGATACTTTTTATATTTCTATAATCAGTCGTGTAAACACTTTTAGAGGAGTATAGATGTCGTAGGCATGATGTAAATGTAGGCTTTTTATAAACTGCCAAGGCATTTTACAAAAATCCGGCAAAACGCGATCATAAAATGCATTTTTCGTTATGCCGACACCAATTCAGGCAAATTGATAAAATGCCTTAAAACAAGAACAGAAGAATGTATATCATGTTGTGACTGATTATTTTTAGGCATTTTACAATTTGCCAAAATCGGTGCCGTCAAAACGTGAATAGATATAAACAAGTCGACTTTTTTCGGTTGAATAGTACATTAGATACCTATTAGGAATTGCCCCTTTGCAGTATATCAGTCAGGGGTCGGTAAAAACGCACATTGTGTTATAATTTAATAATTCGCGTAACCTTTATTTTGTTGTTTATCTATTTTGATGTATTCAAAAATATCAAAATGAGCGAAAACAATGAAGTCGTGCAAATCGAGAATGAGAAACGAGATTTAGAAGTCATGAAAGCGCAATTTAATGAACAGCTACAAAAGTTTTATAGTGAAAGAGTGGAAAAAGATGTTATTAAAAAATCTTGGACGGCTAACAGGGTTAAATAAGTTATTACAGACATTAAACATGGTAAATTAGCTGACTCAACAGGTAACAAAAAAAATAATAAGCAGTATCATTTAATGAGAAAATATGATATTTTGTCTATCGGTACTGATGAACATTTAGTCGTAAAACGAAGTTCTCTTGATCAAACTATTGTTTACATAATTCCCATAGAACAGTATTTTGATGTGTTGCTAGAATCTCACCGATCCACAGGTCATGGTGGCAGGGATAAAATGATATTTGCATTAAAAAATAAATATAACATTCCTAGAAGAGCAGTAGAAACTTTCATTTCACTATGTAAGGAATGTCAACTTAATAAATCGCAACCTCATAAGGGATTGGTTGTGCGACCAATCCTTTCTAAAGATTTTAATGTTCGCGGCCAAGTAGATTTGATAGATTTCCAATCTGCTCCTGACGGAAACTATAAATGGCTTCTTAACTATCAAGACCATGCCACCAAATTTTTGCATCTTCGCCCTTTATATACCAAACGTGCTGCGGAGGTAGCTATAGAATTACTGAAAATATTCTTGGAGTTTGGAGCACCGCACATATTGCAAAGTGACAATGGCCGGGAATTTACTGCTTCGGTAATAGAAGAAATTGTTGGCTACTGGCCTGATTGCAAAATTGTTCATGGCAGGCCACGTCACCCTCAAAGCCAGGGTAGCGTAGAAAGAAGTAATCAAGATGTTGAAAACATGCTTCGTTCCTGGATGTCCGATCACTCCTCCACAAATTGGTCCATGGGGTGCTATTTTGTACAATGGCAGAAAAATTCATCAAAACATCGCATTATTGGAAGAACTCGTACCGTGCATTGTTTGGAGCTAATCCTAAACTTGGATTAAAATCGACAAACCTTCCAGATTCTGTAATTAAAGAACAGAAGAGGAACTTGAAGATATAATGAATCCTTCACGAACCAACAACACTGAACGGGAAATACCAGAAGATAATCTTGATTCGAACTCAGAGGGCAGCATTCACCGGACAATATGGAAGAAAATGCTACTGAGATTTTAAGTGATAGTATTGTATATTGTTGTATGTGTAGTGAAAAAATCACAGAAAAATCTAAATTCACTTGTGAGATATGTAATGCCACAATGCATTCAGATTGTACAATTTTAAGTTCAGGACCATCCTCAAAACTAGATACAAGGATTTGTTCACTTTGTGCAACTCAAGATAAAATTGAAATTGAGAGACAACAATCATACTCTGGTCAAAAAAGAGCAGCTGAAAAGATGACTGAGGCATCCAACAAAAAATTTAAGTCGATTGCAATCGGGTCATATGTTTATTTAACAGTTCCTAAGGTAGATCGAGGGCCTCTCGATTCCAAGAATATCATTGGAAAAGTGATTGACCTGAAAAATAGCCTCTACAAAGTAGGTACCTCCAAAGGAATTCTTAAAACTTTATTTTCTAGAAATGATATTCAAGAATCCTCAGTAGGTTTTGGAGAAGAAGTTCCTGATCAACTAATTACCCTCAGAGAGGCAGTTGCATATCAGTCACGATTCGGAGGTCAAGGCTTTCAAAAATGTAGCTGTAAGGCTAGTAGTAAACAGTGCGATACAAAAAAATGTGCTTGCTTTAAAAATAACAATTTATGCTCTTCTAAATGTCATGGAAGTTTGACATGCAGCAATAAATAAATAATTTGTTTTCAATTTTTATTCGCATTCTTACCTACCTAAATTTTAAGAATATTTCATTCTTTTCATAGGATTTGTTTTTTATTTGCAGTTTCATATTTGTGTTAGGTAGTTACTCAAGTTGTATATTTTTATATCATGAAGTGTTAACTGTTTATTTGTTTTCGTAATAAAAAGATTTACAGTAACTGTATTATTTATATTTAGTAGTGTTTTCGACTTTATTTTCACGTTTTGACGGCACCGATTTTGGCAAATTGTAAAATGCCTAAAAATAATCAGTTACAACATGATATACATTCTTCTGTTCTTGTTTTGCCGGCATTTTATCAATTTGCCTGAATTGGTGTCGGCATAACGAAAAATGCATTTTATGATCGCGTTTTGCCGGCTTTTTGTAAAATGCCTAGGCAGTTTATAAAAAGCCTACATTTACATTATGCCTACGACATAGATATTATTTGTAGTCGTAGAACTAACTGTACTTTAAAGCAATTCAGATTTTGTATTAAGCAAAATTTCATTTAAATCTTGCATGCATTTTGCTCCTTCGGAGTAATCTAAATATTTAAGAGAAGTTATTTTTTTAAACGCTCTGCAGAATTGGATTGGCGTAGGGTTTCTTGCATTACCACAACAATTTCTGATTTGCCCAAAAAAATTTTCCTGCCAATCCTGGTTAAGGTTTCTCGTTAATAAGAAAGTGTAATTTTTTGTTTGGTGTAACATTTCCCACAAAATAAAAATAGCTTTAATTGTCAACTTCCACCCAAATATAAATTTAAGTTGTTTAGTAACGTTTTTTCCGTTAGAACTGAAAACTTGAAGGTTGTTAAACATTGTGAGCATATCTCTAAGAAAAGTGTTTTGCTTTTCAGCTACATAACCTTTCATTTGGGCCCATATTAACTCTATCGCATTTAATTCACAATGGTATGGCGGCAAACGAAGCACTGTTATCCCACGATTCTTGGCTATTTCATCAATAACAAACTTTTTAAATTGTAGCTTGTGATCTGAAGCAACCTTTAAAAGTTCTTTTTTCAACATATCATCTTCAAATGGTATATATTTTACGATTAACCAGTTTCTAATATCAGCTTTTCTCCAAGAGGTAGATGGAAGATTTTCTGTTAATCGCGAATGATAAGTGGCATTGTCCATAACGATTACAGCATTATTTGGAATTAATTCGACCATTTGTGTAAAATACTCCTCAAAAACATCTGCAGTCATGATAGTCTTTGGTTGATGTTGACTGAAACTCCAGTAGACCACCTTCAACGAACCCTTGATTGCATCAAATATGCGTTATTATTAGTCGGCGACCTTTACCGATAGGAGTTTTCAGTCCAGTAGATAAACCTTCTATGAAAGCTTGACGACTGGTTTGAATACTTTTGACCTGCCATATTTTTTTTACTGAATGTCCTTCATTGAACCATGTCTCATCTAGTTAATAGATTTGTCTTCCCTCCTGTCTGTATTTTCGGATATCTCGTAAATACTGGCGTCTCCAACATATTATTTCTTCGTTGTCGATTAGCACTGATTTGCAACTTTGCTTCTCCCAAGTAAAATTTAATTTGTGTAATATTTTCCACAAAGTTTTTCTCCCTATGTCAGGCAAATTCTCGTCCTCCTGCACCATTCTTAGAATTATGTCAAATAAATTCCTTAGATGAACGGTGACGCTTATGGTTTACTACCTGACTAGCATCTGTGACCTTTTCGCGTGCTGTCAGACAATAAGAAACAGACTATTATATAATGCTTTTATGGGCACCCAAAAGCAAATTAACTTTTTGGAGGAAATTGAAATTATGCTACAAAATTTAAAAATAATTAATTACGAGGGTGAAGGCGTTACAAACCGAATGAAATTTATATCTGGATGGAAGTTAACCATAAAATCATTAAAAGCTCTTTGGAATATTTTGAAAACAAAGCAATATACATTTTTGTTGACCAGAAATCTTAATCAGGACTGCCTTGAAAATTTCTTTGGTCAAATTAGAAATTGTTGTGGCAATTCTAGAAACCCAACACCCATGCAATTTTGTAGAGCGTTTAAGAAATTGTTCAGTCTGAAATATTTTAATGAAGTCGAAGGTGCTAATTGCATGACCGATATTAATGAAGTTTTATTAGACATTAATACGAACTCGGCAGAAACTTTTAAAGATATTATTTTCCCCTTTTCTACTCCAAAAACACCTTTAAAAGTTTTTACTTGTGACTATCGAAATCTTACTAGCCCAGAAGGCAATGCAATATTTTATGTTAGTGGGTATGTTTTGAAAAAATGTTTGTTGCAACATTCTTGTCCAATTTGTGAAGAATTCAACCAACAAAACTTATTGGATACAGGAGCCACGATTTTCACTAAATTGAAAGCCTATGTCCAGAAGGAAAATTTGCCTTTTGGAGGTTTGACAGTACCCCCTATCAATATTGTGCAATATACAGTACAACTTGAAAATATATTTATGGGTAACTTTAATGAAATAGCTGGCAGAGATGGCATTGGAAAAAATCTGCTAGAAATGTTTAAAAATGTACCGTTTAACCACCCCTATACAAATTTTCCAAAAAGTTATATGTTATCGCTTTATACTAGATTACGTATTTATTTTACAATAAAATTTATAAATAGCGACCTTAAAAGCAACAAAACAAACAAACCTCATATAAAGTTGTAAATATTCAAAAACTTGTAAAAATTGTCTGTTGACTTAATGTGATGTTTAATAAATGCTTATTCCTGCTACTTCTTGTTTTATTTCCGTCAAATATTTTGTAAACAATTCAATAATAGTTAAACTTCTAGTGTAGTAGTTAATATTCGATGGCTACTTACCAAAAGAAAACATGTAGGTATTCAAAAAAAATAGTTTTCTAACAAGGTACGTTTTTACCGGCCCTCGTAACAAACACTCAATCTATAAATCAACAACCCGTGAATGTACGACCATATAGAGAAATAATATATACAGTATTCGCCAGCTAACTTGATGTCCCAGAAATTACCAACTAAGAGAGACAGATTAATAGTGCCCTGCCTACTCGGCTGCTATTGGTGGTAACATTTTGACAAACGCCAATTGCATCGAACCTTATCAGGTGTTAAGATTTTCAGTAGCGTAGCGACACACAGTTATTGTTTCTGCTTTGTACAATAAAGTGTTTGTAAAAATGTCAGCTCTAACTCCAATTCTCGGAAAGCTGACATGATAGAGTGGTTAATGCAGAAAAATATATCGTTTAACCCAAACAGTTTGAAGCCGGAACTACATTACTTAATTAAAATCAATAAACCGCATTATGTGACGTATTTATTTGATGATTTAATCTCAACACGGCCACACTGTGTTACGATTGCCTCCTTATCATCCAGAGTTGAACCCTATCGAGCTTATATGGGCTACGGTTAAAAATGCAATAAGTCAGAAAAAAGTCACATTTAAACTAGATGATGTAAAAAAAATAGCAGAAGCAGAATTTAACCGATTCAATCGATTCAAACATATATGTTTTATGACGTCAACCCTCTTGTGATTACTCTAGATGAAAGTGATTCCAGTAGCGGCAGTGAGTCAGATTATTCGTAAAGATAAAAACTGTTTATACCTATTCTTAGAAATATACCTAGCTTAAATAATTTCCCATTATCTTGTGTTTCTTTTATTCTCATTACTACCTGGAAGAAATTATTTAGTTTCTAACAAATTTTAATTATAGTCCGACCGGAAATATAAGATCCTAACTTTATAATCTTCAATTAGATGAATAAGATGTTATTGTAATGGGTACCTTATTGTTAAAATATTATTTATGTACTCAGAATTCAGGTATAAAGCAGATCCGTTTCTATTAAAATCAATATACCAATAATTATAACAAAGAATTAAATATTATTTATTAAGTTAGGATCATATATTTCCGGACGGACTTTACTTTAATAATTGTACAAGTTGTGTTAATTTGTAACAGAAAGCGTATCCTCAGAACTTGCACGGCACTGTTTACAGTTATCGGATGGGCGGCGTCAATAGCTCCCTAGAAAGCATTTAGGACATCAAGTTAGCTGGCGAATACTGTAATGAGAGTTGTCGTTGCTGTAGTAACCGTTGGCATCGCGTTGATCGCAGCGCACCAGGAAGGTGTGTCGGAACTAATTTTAACAGGCGGGATATTTAAATCTGGTAGTTTGGATTATGGGTAGCAAATTTTACAATTTGTCTTAAAATTGTTTATTATATAATAATTTCATAACAATCATTTTTTGCAATGAATTAATTATAATTAACAAACAATTTTAAGACACATAATTTAGATAAATAAGAAAACATAACATAACATAGCACATAACATATCAAAATTAACTAAAATATTTGTTTATTAAATTAGTACGATTATTCTATATACATTATCAACATTCATTAATTAACATTCTTATTGTATCTTTGGATTAAATTATCACAGATCACTTAAAATTGTACATTAGTTAAATGCTTATTTTATAATCTATCTGGTAAAACTGTATAACATAAATATTCTATCCTAACTAGAAAATTTGAATTGGTATCACAATATTTTCACTAAAATTACATTATATTTAAGAAAGCTAATCCAATATCACATCAAATTGCACATTATTTTAAAACAAAACAAAACAACAAATGTTTTAATAAACAGGAGTTAAAAACTAGATTTGCGATTTTCATGATCCATGAAGACAGACAAGAACAGGTCTGAAACAAAAAAAAATTAAACTAAACGCAGTACATTTTTACAAAAAAAAAAGGAATTATTGTTGTTTGTTAGTCCTCTTACCATCATTATATATAATATTTTTTAATTAATAAGGGGACGCAAACTTTTATGAGCTGAGAAAATACATATGATTTATGTTCTTGACAGGTGAACCAATCAAAATTAATATGACCTTTTGCAAAGAGTTCAGTTTTTTCAATAATATTCTCTACATGATCTAAAAGTGGTAAAATATAGTATACAATGTCATGCAGCATTGAAAGAAATTTAATGATCTCCCTTTGTACATAAATCAGACGTGTTTTATCATCATTTTCTTTGAAGGAAGTGAAACTATGGTGAACGTCTAAAATGTCTGTCTGCAAATTAGCCTTACATTCTTCGCAATTAAAAGTTGTAATTTTTTTAACAACAAAACCAGAAATATAGTTTATTGTCTGAGTATCAAAATTTGAATCATTTAATTCTGAATCTAAAAATGGGAATTCAATATTTTCCAATTCATTAATTGTATTAGAATTTAATGGTTTTGGTTCATTATGAAAATTTAAAAAAGAATTTAAGTTATCTAATAAAGTACAGTCATCTGCTTCACAATTTGTGTTGTAGTTTTTGGAAGAAACTAAACTATTTAAAATTGACGTTTTTAAAGCCGATATAAATTGGTAACAATTTGGAGAGGTATTGGCTGCACCATACTGCCGAATTGCCCCAAACATATTTTCAACTGGGTCCTGATTTAAAGATAGCGTTCTAATAAATTTGAATCCTAATTTCCAACATTCTCTTGTTAACAATTTGACACCATTAATAGTAGTTAACCAAAATGTTTTAAAAGGCATCTTGGTTTTCATAGCCTTCCCATTTTTCGGTAAAAACTGCCAAGATTTTATTTTTGGCAACATAGAATTCCAAAAAGGCAGATGGTTCGACTTTTTTGAAACACACCGTCTAAGAGCCTTACCAGCATCGAAGGTTGGTTTCCTACCATTAAAACTGTCAAAAAACTTATCAATGTCTTCAATAAATTCAGCAGTATAGATAGCCTCAGATGGCAATTTACCAGGAACAATTAAACTTTCAATGGTAGCAGCCATAGTGTGGCTCATTATTTTTGCAGCAACTGAAACTTTCATTTTAATTTTACTGTTTCTACGAAGATCAAAAAATGATTCTTTAATTATGTTCAACTACATTTGGTGGTGTATGATGTAAGGGTTGCAAAGGTAAAGCAAATTTAATAAGTCTTTTTCGTAATGAACTTGTGAATGCATTATCATCAAAATGATCTTCACACAACCTTTGATCTTTGGATGTATAAGGAAGTTCTAAGATTTTGTACCACTGTTCCCTTTGATTAATATCAGATGAAAATTTGAAAAATGTTTTATTCTTACACTCCAAAAGTGACCAAAAATATTTATTATTACAATTTTTTGCAATACAACTACGACATTTTAAAGGTTCACTTACTTTTATTTCCTTTATTAAAACTAAGGGCGCGTTGTATAAAACATCTAAACTCGGCTTAATGAGAACTGATGTTTAGACTGTGACAGATTGATGTATTTATTAACTACCAATTACATCAGTCTAAACATCAGTTATCGTTAAACAGAGATTAGGTGTTTGATACAATGCGCCCATAAACCCTAAATAAATTTAAAACTAAACTAATCCGAAAAATACTACTCACCCTTGCCCATCGAACTAAACAAACAGACTGGAACGGACGGTTTATTTTAAGTTAGTGAGGCAAATCTTAAATGTATGCAACCCGTTAGACAGAGGGATTTCTGTCTCACTAGTACTTATTGCAATTAACGTAAAAAAGAAGCCCGATTTGTTTTAAATTAAGATTTTAATTAGATTTTACAAATTTGGTACATTTGTTGGGTTTAAAAGTATTGCTAAATAATGTGATAATATGTATGTAACTGTTTTTTTGATATTAGAAATTAAAAATAAATTGAAGAAAACATGGATAACTAAACCAAAAATATCAAATGATAAGCATAATATATGTTTTGCAAGTTTTAAGTTTCTATTAATGCAATGTGTGCAAACCTTACACCTTTTGAAAAAAAATATTGAAAAATGGACTAAAATAAAATAAGTACAAAATAAAGTTGCACATTCATAAGGCACAATTTTCATTATTAGAGTTGCAAGCCACTATATAAACAAGTGTAAATTGACGTTCTACAACATCCTCCTCCAATTTACACTCATCCATAAAATCCAGATATAACCAAAACAAAATACTAATTACATCAAATAGAAGAACTAATCAATTTATTCCAAGTTCCTTACATAGATAATTGAACTGTTCACCTGTTAATGATTTTGTAAAAATATCAGCTTTCATTTCTTTTGATTCAAGATATTTTAATATAATTGTTTTCAACTCTGTGATATTATGTTGATGAACAAAATGATATTTAATATCCAAATGTTTGCATCTAGAATTATTTTTCCATGTATTGGCTAAATTGATTGTTCCTAAATTATCAACATACACTGTAGTTGGACAGTTTTTAATTACAAGTAAATTCAATTCAGATATTAATGATCTAAAATATATAGTAAATGAACAGGTATTAGCTAATGCTACATATTCCGCTTCAGTTGAACTTAATGTGACAATACCTTGTTTTTTCGATTGCCAAAATACTGAATTACCATACACTTGAATTAAACAGCCAGAAATTGATTTACGATCTATTCCATTTGCAAAATCTGCATCACTGTAAGAACACATAATATCAATTTCTCGACCATCCGAGTTAAACCGAGATTTATAAATCAATTTCCGATTCTGTGTACACTTTAAATATATAACACATCTTTTTAAGTAACTTAAATGTTCTTTAGAAGCCTTATTCTGAAATCGAGCTAAAAAAACTTATAGCATAATTCAAATCTGGTCGACTACCTAAGATGATATACATTAATGATCCTAACAAGGGGCGATACTCTTCCTGTATACATTCATCTCTAGGATTTGATGACGCTTGTAATTTTAACTTTACCTCCATGGGTGTACTATAGGATTTGGTTTCTTTGATATTGTACCTTTTTAACAATTTATCAATAGCATCTTCTTGATCTATAGTAAGCACATGCTTCGAAATATCATAATTAATGTTTAAGCCAAGAAATTTTTTGACATTTCCAAGATTTTTCATTTCGAATTTTGATAACAATTTATTTTTGAAGAAATCTACCAATTTTTGATTTGAACCAGTCATCATTACATCATCTACAGAAATAAGCAAAATAACAATATCATTATTTTCATGATGAACATACAAACAATAATCAGATTTACATCTAGTCAAACCAATATTTTCCAAATACATTGTAAAACAACGGTTCCACTCTACAGGAGCTTGTTTCAAACCGTATAAGGCTTTGTTTAATTTTAATATTTTATTAGTTACATTAACATTACTCTCCTGAAATTCAAGAAAGCCTTCTGGAATTGAAATATAAACAACTTCTGACAGATTACTATTTAAGAATACAGTTTTAACATCCAAATGCCATATGGGCCAACCTTTTTGAACAGCAATAGATAATAGCATACGAACAGTATAAATCCTTGTAACAGGGCTAAAAATCTCAGAATAGTCAATACCATCTATTTGCATAAAGCCTTTTGCAACAAGTCTTGCTTTATAAAAATATGGGTTTGAATTAGTATCATATTTTTCTTTATAGATTCGAATTCATTACAAATCGCAATAGACCAGTTTGATGCTTCAGGGGAGCTCATAGCATCCTCCAATGTACGAGGCAAATTACGAGTATCATAGTCCAGTTCAGAAAATAGTGCATTAATTTCATAATCTTTCAAATATGAAGGTATTTCACGATTTCGTTGAGGTCTACAATAGATATTTTCAGTATTATTTTGTCTACAATCTAAATTAGTTGAACTTGATGGTTGATCGTTATCTTTTATTAAATTTATGACATCATTAACTTTATTTTTACTCAACATTTCATTTTCAACAAAAATATTGTGCCTACTTGCAAAAACCTTTTTTTCTTCGGGCTTATAGCATAAATAACCATTATTAGTATACCCTACGAAAGCACATTCAACACTTTTTGGAGATAATTTATGGTTACGCAATTCATCATCTATTTTTGTGAAAACAACACAACTGAAAACTTTCAAACGCGAGTAATCAACATGCCTTTGAGATTCTGATTTGGCTTTAAACCAAATCTCAGCAGGAATACTTTTATCCTTCAAAGGAGATCTATTTTTAGTATAGGTTGCACATGCTATTGCTTATGTCCATAAGAACATCTCAAGACCACTATCAATTAACATTGACCTTGCTTTTCCAACCAATGTCCTGTTCATCCTTTCGGATTTTCCATTTTGCTGAGGATTTCTAGGGACAGTATAATCTAATTGAATTCCCTTTTCATAACAAAATCCTTTAAATTCTTTTGAGGTGTACTCACCGCCATTATCACTCCCTTCAGACTTCTTTTCTAAAAAATATACCATAACAAAACTGCTATGGTCATCAATGAATGTGACAAAATAATTTTTCTTGTTCCAGGAAGGACCTGAGGTAATTTCGCATACATCACTATGTACCATATCAAGAACCTTTTCAGAGTTTTTATACTCTACCTACTGGTTGTGGAGACTTTGCATGGTTTCCTAGAATACATTTTTCACATTTTTCAGATAATCCACTCAAGTCAGCACCATCTAAAAGACCTTTTGTAATTAATGCTTTCATACCAGATCTGCCTAAATGACCAAGTCTTTGATGCCAAATTTTATATGTATCTAAATTAGTAACATTTGCCTCTAGCTCATTATTAACAGTAAAATCAATTTTATATAAGTCACCTTCAACGAAACCTTTAGCAATGATTTTATCATCATATATTATGTTTACCTCATTATTCCCGAAAACTACAAGACCACCTGATTTATCAATCTGGCAAACAGAAAACAAATTTTGTCGTAATTCAAGTACCCAAAATGCATTTTTAAATTCCCCAGTTTTACCCTCACTAGTAACAATATTTAATTTACCAACCTCACTTGAAGACATGTGTTGATCAATTTTTGCGCTTCCAATTTTCTTCGGTTCGTATAGCTCAGTTATATCAACTAAACCTTCTCTGCTATTTATCATGTGAGCATTACAACCGGAATCCATTAAACCAGAAATGACAATTAAATTACTTACTAGTGATTGAAAATTTCTCACCGGCAACTTCTGTATTATGAGCTGCAGTAGCCCTATCAGATTTTGATTGATTTTCGTAGTGACTGCTATTGTAATTGTCTTTATTTTTCAACTTATAACAGTTTCTTTTTATGTGACCTGGTTTGTTACAATAAAAACATTTAATAACATACTTTTTTTGTTCTTCTCTTGATCCATTTTTAAAATCATTCTGAGCAAACTTCCCATAATTCATACCTTTATTATGACCTTTGAACTTTGCCATAAATGCTCTGGGATTTTCTTCATAATTCTTTAATTTTTTCATCACCCAAATCAGCACTAAAAGAAACTAACCTTGATTGTACTTGCTCCCAAGATAATTCTTCAACCCTACTTTCCATTACTGCTCTGATGGGTAAAAATTCTTTCGGAAATGACCTCAATAGTTGAATTATATAGGCTTCTTTTTTCATTGTATCACCAAATGCATGCAATTTGTCAGCATAACTTCTAAATTCCATAATGTAATCAAGAATTTTCAAACGGCCATCATATTTCATTGAACAGTTTACATCTAATATCTGCCATTTTTGTCTCCGATTCGTGATCAAAACTATTGATAACAGCATCCCACATCTCTTTTGCATGAGACTTATTTGTTACCAAATACAGATATTTATTAGAGATCTTACTTGAAATAAATTCCATACATTCGACATCTCTTTGTGTCCATTCTTCAGCCTGATTTCTTTTTGCTGGCATTTGATTTTCAATTATACCAAGCCAGCCTTTTTTCCTCATAAATAATTTCATTCGGAATTTCCATCGTTCAATTTCACAACCTGTAAAAGGTGCAATGTTACTCAGATCTTCTCGTTCCGCCATTTTATAGCACACTTTTGACTAAAAAATTTGTACTCGGAATCAAACAGAAATTTACTTTGATAAACAAGTTGTATAGCACACTTTTGGCTAAAATATGTAAGGAGGGAAAAACTTGACTTGAGGAGAATGAGTGATTTGTAAAGATTGATGTATTTAATTAGAATTTAACTTTTAATTACTTACTGTGTACTTACATTATATTTTTTTTATAATATAGATAATAAAACAAATCTAAATGTTGAAAATAACTATTTACAAGACACTGGACGTGATGCCTGGATTTAATTGAACAGTCCATGTGGACATGGTCCAAGTAGGTTGAACAACCGAGATGACGTACCTGGAATTAGATAGAAAAACACTCTGAGTATTCAATTTGCCATAAATAATAATTAATTATTTAACTAACGATTAGTATAGTTGAAATCCCCAAAATTAATGAAAGTATTAATAATATACAAGGTGCATCTTATGTGTTTGAACCGTGATTATGCATATCAGTACTAAAGTAAAGTTAAAACTTGATCAAAAATAAATGCCTAATAATAAATATTTAGGGTTATTAGGAAAAGTGCAAGGGGCGCACACTCTCCCCAGTGCATGAAAGGAATATGTGACACAAACTCTCCACAAACAATATTATAACTACTGCAAGTGGCGCAAACTCTCCACAGTACAGCAAAATAATAATACACTGCAAGTGGCACAAACTCTCCACAGTCCACAGTACAGCTAAATAAGGTTTCACTGCAAGTGGCTCAAGCTCTCCACAATACAGGGGGGTGGAAGGAGATATAGGCGACGTGAGAAGTCACCCTGTATCAGGAATGGACAAACCGCAAGTGGCGCAAACTCTCCACAATACAGTATAGGTATGAGAGTTAAACTGCAAGTGGCACAAACTCTCCACAGTACAGTAGGATTGGATGAATAGGAAATGCAACAACAAATTAATGTTCTTAATAACGTTGAATATTAAAGAACTTTAAACAAAGTTATTATTAAAAATAATTAGCAAATATATATACTCTATGTGATAAAATATCTTTTAAATTCAAATATCAAATAACAGGCAAAACTGAATTACTCTGTGAGATAGACTCACCTATTTAACTCCTGATATGCACCACAATACACACTATATTTTAATAGATTTATTTGACTCAAGTGAACACTTAAGTTATTTTCTAGAAACTAACACTCAAATCGTTCTTAAAATTTTCTTTCCCCTTTCGTGGCCTCGAAGACTACGTGACATTATTGTACTTTACTTATCTGTTTCAGACAATTGGTTGTTTTGTCGAGAAATCCATTTCTGAAATATTAGGGTATACCCATGATTTAATTTATTTTACTTGAAACGAAAACTATTTTAAGAATAACAGGGTGAGAAAAAAAAATTGTCTTACAAATATCACTACAAGCAAGTTAAGTCTGGGATCTGGGCCCATAACCTGTTATAAATAATACACGATCTGTTCACAATTCATATATATTGTTTCAACTGAACAACAGCGTATTCGCTTGAACCACCGTACATCAACTAACGACAAGTAAATTCACTTCGTCGATTCAGTGGTTACCGAAAATTTCCTTACCCCGCCTATCGTCTGGTGAGTTCTGGCGAGTTTAAATCGAGAAAGTGTTGAATACAGGGGTAGCGCGCAGTGTTAATGTGATGCTGATCGGAACTTCGGAAATATAATTAAAGCTATTTGTTTTCGTTTTTATGAGCAGATCATTGTTTTTGCGTGAATATTAAAATATTTATACTTATTTTCATTATAATTTTGTATTTAGTATAAATATTATAGTGACTTATTTCATTGCAAAATGCCTGGAGTGGTGTATTGTTCTGTTGATGGTTGTCGCAGTAAAGTGAAAGAGAGATCGTTTTTTAGATGCCCAAAAGACAAAATTAGGTAAGAGAAGAGGTAATTTAGTAGTATAAAAACAAACTTTTTTTATTTTCTATATTATATTGCAGATTTGAAGCTTGGAAAAATGTTTTGGGTTTTAAAGGAAACCACCGATATGCCAATATAACGGTGGAACAATGTTATAATAGTGTTACGCGAGCTACTGCATTAATATGCTCACTTAGTGCCCCCAGTGAAATCCCCATATGAGACGACTATGGCTCCTCCGCCCAATTTTCGAGAAACATCGGGAATACCCACCGCATCCAGTGCATCCGCCAGAACGTCGAGCGAATTCTAGAAATTCGACGCGCGAGTATAAATAGGCCACGAGCACCGCTGAAGGCAATTAGTCAATCAGTCAGTGTTGATACCGAAGAAAAGTAATCGCGCCTCGATAAAGGGTTTATTAAGTGACTCCCACATAAATTATAATTAGTGTGTTTAGTGTATTACATAAATTATTAAATAAGGACTGAATTACATATAAATCTGTAAATATAAATTAATTGTAAATATAAATTAGAATAAACGTTACATTGGTGTCAGGTGTAGGATTAAAAAAATAAATAAATAAATATACAGGAAGATGGCGAAGAAACTTTGTGAATTAAAAGTTTCAGAGCTTCGAAGAGAGTTGGAGGATTACGAACTGGACACAAGTGGGGTCAAGTCAGTGTTAGTGGAACGACTAAAAAAAGCTATGATTAACAATGGATTGGACCCGGAAACGTTTGAATTCACCGACGAAGCGTCCGCCTCTATAATTTTTTCCATGGAAAACAAAATGTCGGACATAGAAAATAAAATTTCATCCATGGAAAATAAAATTTCGACGGATATAAAAAACGAAATTTCAGCCATCGAAAGTAAACTCTCGGCGGACATGGAAAACAAATTGTCAGACGTGGAAAATAAAATTTCATCCATGGAAAGTAAACTTTCGGCGGACATGGAAAACAAAATGTCGGACATGGAAAATAAAATTTCGAAGGACATGAAAAATGAAATGACATCCATGAAGACTGATATTTCTGCCGTGGAAGAAAAGATTAAAAGAATGGAGCAAGAAATGAAACAAAAAATCAAAGAAATCGAAAGGAAGACTAGTAATAAACCGGATATTACAACTAGGCAAGCCCCGAATAACGACGAACTGGCAGAGAAAGTAGAGTTGAAACCGAAAATGGAAAACGATATTAACAGCCGAGTGAAATTGCCAACATTCGATGGTAAAACGTCATGGCCGAACTATCTCAAGCAATTCGAGGCGGCATCAAAGGCAAACAACTGGAGTGAGAAGGAAAAAGCGTTAAATTTAACTCTTGTCCTTAGAGGAGACGCTATGGATATCCTCCAGACCATTCCAGTGGAAGAGGCCGAAGATTTTGAACAACTCAAAAAGCGATTGAATATGAGATATGGCCTGGAACACCTGGAGCATCTGTACCAGTCGCAGCTGAAAAACCGCAAACAAAAACGCGACGAAACTCTGCAAGAATTCGAAGCAGACATTGCGAGGTTGGTGCGGTTTGCCTATCCATCGGCACCGGAGAATGTCATGGAATGTTTAGGGGTACAGACATTCATCGACGGAGTTCGTGACCATGAAATGCAGAGAACTCTACGCTTGGCTCGGCATAAGACACTGGTCGACGTACTCTCTGCAGCCTTGGAGTACGAAGCAGCTACACAGGCTTCCGGAGTATACGGCAAGGTGAGGGCTGTAGCAGACGAAGAAGTTGAGAACAAGCTCGACCAGATTGTCAACATGATGAAAAGCATCTCAAATGGAAAACTGAAAGCTGTGAGATGCTGGAATTGTGGAGAAATGGGACATGTACGCAGTTCGTGCAAGCGACCGAGAACTGCTACAAACAAAGATGCCCAGCAGGAAAACTAGGAAGGGTCGACCTTCAGAGGGCAGCTTCGACCCGAAGACCTTCCAAAGACCCTCTCATCCTAATAGCCTCTCTGAAATGTCGCGATGATAGTGTATACGTGGATGGTGAAGTTAACGGAAGGAAGTATACACTATTGGTGGACACTGGAGCAACGAGGACTATTATTCGCCCCGAGACTGTCAACACCCGGAAAAGACTTTTACCGACGAGACTGCGACTCAGGACTGCCACAGGTGAAAGCGCCAATGTCCATGGAGAACTACCGGTGCAATTGGGAATTGGCGCAGAGAAGTTCACCCACACTGTCGTTGTCGCTGATATCGAAGAGGACATAATACTCGGAATGGACGTTATGAACCTACATGGCTTCCAGCTAGATTTCAAGAACCGAGTGATTAGAGTAAGTTCTGAGGAGGTATTCCTTCACCCACACGAGGATAAGACTGTTCAGGTAGCCGTACAGGAGGATACAGTTGTACCCGCAAGAAGTGAATTTTTCACTGTGGCAAGGCTACAAGGAACCGTCGAAGAAGGAACACCGGTCATGATGGAATCGTGGAATCACGATGAAGAGGTTGGTCGAGGAATCCTGGTTGGAAAAGGGTTAGTCATGACTGCCGAAGAAATACCTGTACGCATTATAAATGTAAATGACCATCCAATAACCATGAAGAAGGATACCAAAATTGGAACTTGCGTACCAGTGGCGTCGATAATTCATCAAACAACAACCTCCAATGATGCCAACAATAAATTTGAACAAATGATAGCAGTGGCTGGACAATCCCTTAGCCTTCAAGAGAAGAAAAAAATCAGAGAACTCTTGCTACAATACCGATCTCTTTTTGTACCAAAAGGAGGAAAGTCAGGAAGAACATCTGCTGTCAAACACAAAATTGACACCGGCGACGCTAAACCGATAAGACAATCGGCTCGACGGCTACCACAGGTCAAAAGAGAGGAAGCGGAGAGAATTGTTCGCGAGATGGAGAAGGACAAGGTAATAGAACCTTCTACCAGCCCTTGGGTCTCTCCGGTAGTTCTGGTAAAGAAGAAGGATGGAACCACGATGTTTTGCGTGGACTACCGGCAGTTGAACAATGTTACAAAGAAAGATAGCTATCCTCTGCCGAGAATCGACGACACTCTGGATACGCTGGCCGGTAGCAAATTGTTTTCTACCTTGGACCTGAAGTCTGGATATTGGCAGCTAGAAATGGATCCAGCCGATAGAGAAAAGACAGCGTTTACCACCGGATCTGGTCTATGGCATTTCACCGTTATGCCCTTTGGGCTGTGCAATGCCCCCGCAACGTTCGAAAGACTGATGGAAAACGTATTGCGAGGGTTGTCCTGGAAGACATGCTTATTGATGACATCATAGTCTTGGGAAGGGCATTCGAAGAACATCAAAAGAATTTGGAAGGTGTCTTCAAAAGGTTGCAAGCTGCCCAACTGATGCTCAACCCCAAGAAATGTCAACTATTTCAAAACAAAGTCAATTACCTAGGCCATGTAGTCAGCAAGGATGGTGTAGCTGTAGACGAAGAAAAAGCTGCTGCCGTACGAAAGTGGCCAAGACCCACCGACAAGCACCAAGTTAGAAGCTTCCTTGGACTCTGTACATACTACAGGCGATTTATAAAGAAGTTTGCAGATATCGCTAAGCCCTTAACACGACTTACAGAGGAAGCAAGGGAGTTTCACTGGGACGAAGATTGCCAAACTTCGTTCGAAACCTTGAAGAAGCACTTGAATACTGCACCTATACTCGGCTATCCACTACCAGAGGGAGAATTCATACTAGATACTGATGCTAGCAATGTTGGAATTGGAGGAGTGCTATCACAGGTTCAAGGAGGACAAGAAAAAGTTCTGGGATATTTTAGTAAAGTTCTTTCCAAACCAGAACAAAACTACTGCGTCACAAGAAGAGAGCTCCTAGCAGTAGTGAAGTCCGTGGAGCACTTCTATCAGTATCTGTATGGGAAGAAATTTGTGATCAGAACCGATCATGCAGCACTTAAGTGGCTTATGCAATTCAAGAACCCTGAAGGTCAAATCGCTAGATGGATCGAGCGGCTCCAAGAATATAATTTCACTATTGAGCATAGATCCGGAATAAGCCACAGAAATGCAGACTCCCTCTCTAGAAGACCATGCCCTGCAGAGTGCTCTCACTGCAGCAAAACAGAAGCTAAGGAAGCTGCGATTCGAAGAACCACGGTGACCACCGACGAATGGACACCAGAAAAGTTGGAAGAGGAACAAGAGAACGATCCCGACTTGAAGAAAATCCGACATTGGAAAAAGGAGAACTGTCGACCTACTTGGCAGGAGATTTCAAGGTACTCGCCAACGATGAAATCGTATTGGGCCCAGTGGGACTCGCTGGTTTTGGAAAATGGTTTGCTACAGCGAGTAATCGAAAACGATGAGGGTTCCGAAAGTAGAAGACAGTTGGTCATTCCAAGAACAAGGATAGCAGCAGTACTGCGGAAATTACACGACAGTCCGTCAGGAGGACATCTAGGTGTGAAGAAGACCATCCAGAAAGTGCGAGAACGGTTTTATTGGATGCACAGTTCCGAAGATGTGAAGGACTGGTGTAAGAAGTGCACTACCTGTGCTACGACCAATGGACCGCACGGGAGAAGAAAGGCTCCTATGAAGCAGTACAATGTCGGAAGCCCTTTTGAACGCATTGCCCTGGACATTGCCGGACCGTTTCCACCGACAGCAAATTGCAGCAGGTACATTTTGGTGGTGATGGACTACTTCACAAAATGGGTAGAAGCGTATGCCATTCCAAACCAAGAAGCCGCAACGGTTGCCGACGTGCTTGTGAATGAGTTCATTTGCCGATATGGAGTGCCCCTGGAAATACACAGCGACCAGGGCAGAAACTTCGAAAGCCAGCTGTTCCAGGAAGTTTGTGAAAAGCTCGGCATGAAGAAAACGAGAACTACGGCTTTGCACCCACAGTCGGACGGGATGGTAGAGCGAATGAACAGAACTCTTGGCAAATACCTGTCTAAAGTAGTATCTAACCAGCAGCGAGATTGGGACCAATATCTCTCGCTATTCGCGATGGCCTACAGATCCGCCATCAATGAGTCCACCGGCCAAACACCAGCAAGAGTTCTGTTCGGACGCGAAATGAGATTACCCTGCGACCTTGAATTTGGATGCCGACCCGGAGAAGACATTGCTGGTGAAGATTACGTAACCCAGCTGAGAAAAAGAATGGACGACGTACACGAGCTGGTTCGATCGAATCTTCAGATCGCTAGCGATAGCATGAAGAAAAGGTACGCAAGCTACGGAAGGAGGTTTCCACGAAGGAGACAAAGTCTGGCTGCATAACCCAAGGAGACAAAAGGGGTTTTCTCCAAAGTTGCAGAGAGCTTGGGACGGTCCGTACCTCGTAAAGAAAAGAATCAACGATGTCATCTATCGTATCAGCAAGATCCCAAATGGAAAGCCAAAGGTGGTACACCGTAACCGATTAGCGCCATTCGAGGGTGACCACGATGAGGAAGTAAACCAGCTTCAGGAAGTAGCCGATCCTGCTTTTGTAGAGTTCATGGGTGCTTATGGTGGTACTGGAAAAGCGAGATTCGGCGTCACCACTGAGAGACGACAAGACCTGCTTACCGTTCCGGAGGAATACTCACTGGCAATAAACATCCCTGCCAGCGTAACCGATGCGCGCGGACTGGCATCTCTGTTTATAAAGAAGAGTGGTGCACGACTTTTGGCAAACCAGTTACCAGTACCAGGTAAAGCTTTGAAGCTGCAAAATGGTTCCCGCTACAATTTCCACCTAGTGACGAGGAACACCTTCGACGAAAGACCAACGTACGAGGATGTCTGGGAAGCATTACGAAGCCTGAGGGAGCATGTGCTTGAATTGAACGTGTATAGGCTAGCCATGCCCAAGATTGAATGTAGGCATTTAGATTGGCGAATAATCCGTAACATGGTAGAAGTAATCTTCCGAGACACCGAAGTGCAGGTACTGGTTTGCGGCCATGCTCGGGAGGCACAGCCAACAGAGAAGACGGTCGCATGTTACTTCCATACAACTGGAAAATGCAACAAGGGGACCAGTTGCCGATACAGTCATCTCGTTCCAGTTTCCTAGCTAGTTCCAGGAGGAACTGTCTCTTAAGGAGGGGGAAATGTTACGCGAGCTACTGCATTAATATGCTCACTTAGTGCCCCCAGTGAAATCCCCATATGAGACGACTATGGCTCCTCCGCCCAATTTTCGAGAAACATCAGGAATACCCACCGCATCCAGTGCATCCGCCAGAACGTCGAGCGAATACTAGAAGTTCGACGCGCGAGTATAAATAGGCCACGAGCACCGCTGCAGGCAATTAGTCAATCAGTCAGTGTTGATACCGAAGGAAAGTAATCGCGCCTCGATAAAGGGTTTATTAAGTGACTCTCATATAAATTATAATTAGTGTGTTTAGTGTATTACATAAATTATTAAATAAGGACTGAATTACATATAAATCTGTAAATATAAATTAATTGTAAATATAAATTGGAATAAACGTTACAATAGGATAAAAATTTGTAATTTGCATTTTACTGACAATAGTTTCACAAATGAATTGAAGAATCGAATTAACTGTTTCGCAATTCCTTCTTTATTATTACAAAGAACTGAAGGTGAGAAATTTGCTCTATGTGTTTATTGCTTTAATTTTAGTTAGAGGTTGAACTAATTAATTATTGATTGAATTGTTTCTATTAAAATCTGAACATAAACGATGAAAGTGAAACTTTTGTTTTAGATAACGACGAATATATTGATGTTCCTATTAAAGCCTGCAGTGACGTTCCTATTAAAGTCTGCAGAGTGACGTTTCTATTCAATAAAGATCCAAAAGGAGCAAGATATACTGACGAATTTAAGCAATTTGCTTTGAGTGTTTACTTCTTAGGTCCGAAAGCTTACAGAAAAATGTCAACAGTTTGTACAATGCCTTCAATATCAACACTTCATCGTTTTCTTAGTCGCTGGATTTTAAAACCGGGATTTAATGATTCAAATTTTAATTTAATGAAATCAAGATCCGAGCTGTTAGGTGAAAAGGAAAGAGATTGTGTTTTGTGTCTAGATGAAATGTCAATCAAATCCAATTTATTTTATAATATTTCTATTGACAAAATTGTTGGGTTTAAAGAAACTAACCAAAATAGTATGGACATCGCATCTAGTGTACTGGTAGTGATGGCTAGAGGTATAGCAACTAGCTGGAAACACCCGGTTGCTTATTTTTTTTATAAAAATTCGGCATCCGCCGATGATCTAAGAGACATATTATTTGAAAGTGTCAGAAAAATATCCATTGCAGGATTAAATGTTTTGGGAGTAATATCTGATCAAGGATCTAATTTTCAAAAACTGGTGAAAAGTTCGTTAAAGTTAAGTGAGGACAATCCGGTATTTTTTGTGGATAGTATAAAAATTGTTTATTTATTTGACGTACCCCATCTTTTGAAATCGACAAGGAACAATTTCTTTAAATACAATTTCATAGTTAAAGATGGTGAAACCAACAAAGCCTATTTAGATACGATGTATAATTACGAGAAACAAAAAGAATTCAGATTGGCACCCAGACTTACTAATGAACATATCTACCCTAGCAGTTTTAAAAAGATGAAGGTAAAACTTGCTTCCCAAGATTTTAGTCACTCTGTAGCCGTGGCATTGAGTACTTATATTGACTTTAAAATTCTACCAGCATCAGCCAGAACTACAGTTACTTTCATACAAAAGATGAACGATCTCTTTGACATTCTAAACTCGTGTCATTTAAATAATTTCAATGCCTTTATGGGCACTGAAAAGCAAAACACTTTTCTTAGAGATATGCTCACAATGTTTAACAACCTTCAAGTTTTCAGTTCTAACGGAAAAAACGTTACTAAACAACTTAAATTTATATTTGGGTGGAAGTTGACAATTAAAGCTATTTTTATTTTGTGGGAAATGTTACACCAAACAAAAAATTACACTTTCTTATTAACGAGAAACCTTAACCAGGATTGTCTGTAAAATTTTTTTTGGCAAATCAGAAATTGTTATGGTAATGCAAGAAACCCTACGCCAATCCAATTCTGCAGAGCGTTTAAAAAAATAACTTCTCTTAAATATTTAGATTACTCCGAAGGAGCAAAATGCATGCAAGATTTAAATGAAATTTTGCTTAATACAAAATCTGAATTGCTTTAAAGTACAGTTAGTTCTACGACTACAAATAATATCTATGTCGTAGGCATAATGTAAATGTAGGCTTTTTATAAACTGCCTAGGCATTTTACAAAAAGCCGGCAAAACGCGATCATAAAATGCATTTTTCGTTATGCCGACACCAATTCAGGCAAATTGATAAAATGCCGGCAAAACAAGAACAGAAGAATGTATATCATGTTGTAACTGATTATTTTTAGGCATTTTACAATTTGCCAAAATCGGTGCCGTCAAAACGTGAAAATAAAGTCGAAAACACTACTAAATATAAATAATACAGTTACTGTAAATCTTTTTATTACGAAAACAAATAAACAGTTAACACAATAAAATATACAACTTGAGTAACTACCTAACACAAATATGAAACTGCAAATAAAAAACAAATCCTATGAAAAGAATGAAATATTCTTAAAATTTAGGTAGGTAAGAATGCGAATAAAAATTGAAAACAAATTATTTATTAATTGCTGCATGTCAAACTTCCATGACATTTAGAAGAGCACAAATTGTTATTTTTAAAGCAAGCACATTTTTTTGTATCGCACTGTTTACTACTAGCCTTACAGCTACATTTTTGAAAGCCTTGACCTCCGAATCGTGACTGATATGCAACTGCCTCTCTGAGGGTAATTAGTTGATCAGGAACTTCTTCTCCAGAACCTACTGAGGATTCTTGAATATCATTTCTAGAAAATAAAGTTTTAAGAATTCCTCTGGAAGTACCTACTTTGTAGAGGCTATTTTTCAGGTCAATCACTTTTCCAATGATATTCTTGGAATCGAGAGGCCCTCGATCTACCTTAGGAACTGTTAAATAAACATATGACCTACATTTACATCATGCCTACGACATCTATACTCCTCTAAAAGTGTTTACGCGACTGATTATAGAAATATAAAAAGTATCGATGGAAATGCACTGGTATACGTTACTGGATACCTACTTAAAAAGTGTTTATTGCAGCATTCGTGTAACACTTGCTTAGAATTTATTAAGATAGATAATCTAGAAGAAGACGCTACCGTTTTTATGAAATATAAAGATTATAGTGTTTCATCCAACATTTGTAATTTGGTTGTGCCTCCCAAAAATTTTGTGGAACTCGTTATAGAATTGGAAAACATATATTTATAAATCAATTTAATAAAATAGCCTCTGAATATATATGGTGTCGGTATGAAGCTTAAAAATAGCTTTAAGAATGTTAAATTGTGGCATCCTTGTACAAATTTCCCAGTTGATTATTTTTATTCATTGTATACAAGATTACGTATTTATTATACATTAAAATTTGCTAATCGTAACATTAAAACAGAAAAATTACAGAAACAACACCCCAAACTAAGTATACTTAAACATTTTTAATCATTACTATGCTAAACATAACAATTTAATCAATAATATTCATTATAGTCGATAGTCGAAATTCTGTAAAGTGACGTCATCGGTTATCTACCGATTTAAAGTGAACTCCATGAGCGTATCATAGTTTAAGGGCGCGAATACTGAAATATCTGGAATTTCAATTTTTAACATTTGAAATAATAACTTATCACAAGTTGTTCATAAGTAAGTTAAAACAAAATAAAAAAAATGTTTAAAAGTCAATTCCAACTTACTACTACTAAAACTAAAATTAAGGTAACATTTTCGTTATTTGCTAACCGGCATTATCATTACGTAAAAGAAAGTTGTTTGTCAAGACCAAAATAAATTACCGATAAGTATAGGTATGTTGCGAGGTCACTTGTAAAATGTCTGACTAACTGGAAGCGGTATCACTCCCTGACGACTCCTCAGAATCATCGCTTTCTCCTCCTATATCGATAATGAGTGGTTCCGTCATTACTTCTACACGTATGTCTAAATCCCAAAACTTTATTTCTTCTTTTAATACGTGTTGAATACATTTACGCCAACTCTCAGCAGTAACGGTATGCAGCGCCTCGTCAAACAGTTTCTCAACGTCAGCCATTTTGAATGTAGTGTTTTTTCTCGCAACATAATTTTTCACTTGGGCCCAAACCAGCTCGATGGGGTTTAACTCACAGTGGTAGGGAGGAAGTCTAACAACTGAGACGTTGAAATCTTTCGCCATTTCATCGACAACGTACTTAATATAACTGCTTTTATGTTTCCGTACGAGAGATAATAATTCAACTTTTAGCATTGCCTCGTTGTGCGGAATGCTTTTACTCTCTAACCAATCAATTATAACCCTCTTGGGGCTAGCTGAAGTAGGTATTTGCTCCAGTCGACGAGAGTGGTATGAAGCATTATCCATAACTATCACTGAACCAGGAGTTACCTTTGTTAAAATTGATCTAAACCATGTTTCAAACCGGTTACCATCCATCTCTTCATGGTAATCGACAGTTTTTTTGGACTGAAAACTTAGTAATCCACCTTCTACAAATCCTTCCTCGCTGCCAATGTGAGTGATAATCAGTCGACGTCCTTTCCCAGAGGGAGCTTTTAAACCGGAAGAGAAACCCTCCATAAAGGCTTGTCGATTGCTTCGTATATTCATGTCTTGCCACACTTTTGACACAGTGTGGCCTTCATTTAACCATGTTTCGTCAAGATAATATATGTGCCGTCCTTCGTTACGAAACTGTCGTATCTGTTTTAAATAATTTCTCCTCCATTCCACAATGTCATTTCGTTCAATTAAGGCACTGTTTCTACTTCTTGTTTGGTAACGAAAATTCATTAATTTTAAAGTTCGTCTCAAAACTTTATCACTGATGTTTGGTAAAGTATCATCAGCTTCTATTACCTTGCTCAATTTAGCTACCGAGGGGATTTCATTCCTAAAATAAAAAGAATGTATTTCCCTACGTATAGCATTCCGTGTTTGGTCGTCCAAAACAATTTTCTTTCTTCCCCTACTTTCCGGTTTACAGTTTTCACCTCGTTCTCTTGTCAAAGATCCGTCCCGCGATTTCTTTAGAATATTGTATATAGTACTCTCAGAAACTTTAGTTAAATAACTGCACTTAATCACAGCGTCACTAACACCCAACTGTTTGTCCATGGCACGCAGTCCTTCGTACACATTTAATATGAGGACTTTTTCTTCCCGAATTAAATTGTTACGACGCCGTTTTTTATCGCCAACACCGCTACACTCCGCCATTATTGTCACTAAATATACCGATATAAATATTACAATAATAACCGATTTATCACACAAAACCACAACACAAATACTGATGTTACGTTCATGAAGAGAATAAACACCTCACATAACTGTTTACTATCACTGTCTCATTCGCGTAGCTCGATCTATCTATCTCGTTCTCAAAGCCGGAACATTGAAGCGACTCTCCAACATTGTCAAATCGGCGAGTTTTTCACAACAAACTTTGCGTTCAAGAAATATACATAAACACTTTATTTCACATTTCAAGTAAACTAATTATTATTAGTCTGCTTGAAATTTGAAATAAATATATTAAATTGGTATTGACTTAATTACATCGCATCTTTTGTACCTGAAATATTGACACAATGGATTTGAAGTGTATTTATAAAATACAGCATTTCTCTCTAGAATACATATGGCAACTGCGCTTTAACCAAAGTGTTGATTAGATAGCTCTGACTCACTTTACAGAATTTCGACTATCGAGTATAGAAGCTTGTTCGATTACACCGTAGTTTGATTTGAGAGTTTTTAAATTTTATTTAAATATTCCTGTATTATAATGGTCACTGCAAATCAGTACATACACGTATTTAACCACACGTATGTCCCTCGTAATTGTTGTATTATGATAACGGGCGCCAGAGAGACGATGTGCCAAAAATTTCAAACGTTCCGACGCAAGTGAATCTACTTGTCGTTAGTTGATGTACGGTGCTTGAACGACATATACAGAGTACAAAGTCATATTTTTGCGATCTGGGGTCTTTAAGCGGATTAAAGCGATTCAATTTCGCGAATAAGTAATGACGTCACGCTTAAAAACGCTTGAAGCGGAAACTGGCGTGGTCGGCAGTGCGCCAGAAAACTTTGAAGCGGTTCAGCTGTTGTGCGTCATTAAATTGACAGCATTGACAGAATAAATTGATAAGAGAGTGGACCAATGGACTTTCAAAAAATCATAAAATATTTCTTTAGACATCCTTAATGAAATATAAAAGTCATAATTTAGATTACGGCTTATCCATTCTTCCTCATAAATTGATCTGATGTGATGGTCTCTTAGAATTGAAGAAATTATTTGCAAAATTTTTATTCTTCTTGAGAGCTTCTTAAGAGTCTCTCCTCCTTTTCATTCTAAATTCTAAGATCACAAATTTTAACAAAAGCAATATTATTAGGTATTTTGCTTACTACAAATTCAGAATTTCAAAAAGAAAAAAATAAACAAAGTAAAGTTTGTATGTGTCGTGAGAGAAATGTCGTTGTCATATGTCAGAATATCGCTAGATATTTCCATTTTTGCGAAGTTAAGCGTGACGTCACCGTTATGAGGTCACGCTTAAGCTACACTGTTAATCCGCTTAAAGACGCTAGATCGCAAAAATATAGCTCAAATAACACAGTACATAGCTGTGGTACAGAGTACATCAAAGTAAAACCATAGATATAGAAAAAAAAAGAAGAGTGGCCTGTACCAAAAGTTGCAAGCCACTATATAAACAAGTGTAAATTGACGTTCTACAACATATAATACGTCTATGGTTGAACTAGTATTCTTGCCAATTAATGTAGGTACTACTTGAATGGAAAAGAACGCATCCTGAAATTAGTTGGTTCTCGTTTCCGTTATGATAATAGAACTCTTGTAGTTTAAATTAGATCTCGTAACAATTTTGTTTGATTAAGTTTATCACCGGGACAGCGCGTACGCAGTCCCGACTACCAAAAATTACACGCCCGAGTTATCCGCATTAGGGATAATCGCAGGAGTCAGCCCATTCTAAGTGCAATGAAAAGGCCTCGTCCTGGGGGAACCGCCTTGTTGATCACGGTAACCCCTACGCCAGGTAAGTATGATTTGGTTTACTTTGGGACGGTATTTCATTACCGTGGTGACATGGAAATCGGTATGAAGCTACAAATAAAAGTCAGCGCCCTCTTTTGCTGAAGATTTATAATTACGATGCTCTTTTTTTGCTACTATTCATATTTACGATACTTCGTTTGGAAGGAAATATTCTTATAGGTGTTTTTAATATGATCTATACATTGTCTTCAATAATTTTTAGAGTACTATCTTTATGCACTCTGTACAGACTGCAACATTTTTCACTTACCACACTAGTGCGTAAAAAGACGCGTAGAAGTCTCTACGAAAATGACTCTTTTCGATTTCTCATACATAAATACATGGAATGCAACATGTGCTTATTTTTTTGCAAAGGTGTGAACAATTGCAATAATCAAATGAGTTGACTTATGGAAATCGTGAAATAAAGAAAACGTTATGGCATTTCAATAACACTTTTCTCCTTTTTTCCACTCCAACCATAAACGGGCATTTTAAGCGATACAAACCGATGAAATACATACTTCAAAGATGGGGCGTAGAAAAAATTACGTGTCGCTTCTACTATAAAGTTTCGCTGTTGTTCGCTTCTATACATCAACACTAGATGGCAATACTCGTTTTAGTCCCATTACAAACCAATGTATATGTGACTGCTGTTAATGTATACTACAAAGCTAGTCTTATAAATTATCGCTTCTCGGCCTCTGGCTAAGATCAAAGTGTAGTATCTGTTCTTATCAGCTTAATATCTGATACGCCCCGCATGCGGGGCCAGTATATTAAACTGATTTTTGGAAATTGATGGAGGGTTAGGGGCTTGCTCCACCTCCGTCGCGGGTTGGCCTGGCATTGCAGTACAGTCGGGATCGGCCCACTTTTAAATAATACAAACATAATTTGTGCATAGCCTTACATGTCTGTTTCACTAGGTACTCCTACATATGGATGGAATATATTTTTAAATCAGCTACTTCAAGTTTTATTTTACATCCAGTATTCGCAGCTGCAGAAGTTTAGCCTGCTTCCTCAATATTTAAAAAAGATCCATCATTAGGAGCACTTAGTGGGTTGGGGGATACATTTTATGTTTTGATATTTGGAACCTGGAATTCACACTTACATGACAAAACCAATAAAGGGAAAATGGCCCTAATAGCTGCCATACGGGCGATGGGAAACTCATGGGGACTAAATCCACGGATCGTACACCGGCTGTACACAACTGTCGTGAGACACAGGGCCTTAGTTTGGTGGCCAAAAACAGATCAAAGCATAGCCGAACTGGAGCTATCAAAAACTTTAGAGGCTTGCCTGTCTGAGCACTACGGGTGTCACGAAGGAACCAACATCCATAGTCATTCCAGAATCACAGATGTTATCACAAACTCGCTCTTTGAAATGAGAAGTGATAACACGCTGCCCACAATTAACGACAACCAACCATACCATATCCAGCTAAACTGAGATGGATTGTACCTAAGCATGCAGTCAGGAAGGAACGATGGTGTGGTACACAGAAGGATCTAAAACTGACATAGGAACAGGAGCTGGAGTCCACGCATCGTTGGAGAAGCTTCCATCCGTATTCCTGGCGGAAATATACGCTATCACGTGTTTGCAAATGAACATCGAAAGGGGGTATTGAAGCCAAAAGATCCTCATACTCTCAGATAGTCAGGCAGCACTGAAATCTTTAGTATGTCCCCAGATCAGATCTAGACTGGTCTGGGACTGCCTACAAAAACTCTAAATCCTGATAAACCATAATAGAGTAACTCTTTAGTGGATATCAGGGCACAAGGGTATTGAGCGTGCATGAACTGGGCACTTTTTAAATCTTCAAATTAGGGCACATTCTATTTACCTAGTTAATCTCTCGAACTGGGCACCGACCGCTTATCAGCACTAAAAGGATTGAAACATAATTACTCCGGAAGTCCCCAGGTACTCAGTGCCGAGTTACCGACCCCTCCCAGGTGCACCCAATGTTGCGGCGGTGTCTTAACGGGAGAGGCACCACCCACTCTGCAATTTTATTTATTTATGGTGACCAATGGGGTGGCAAAAAGCGACTTATAAATTGCAAGCCCCATTTTTCGTTTGTCATTTTGATTTTGTTACCGTTTTTAGAACAATTTATTTTAAAATGAATTCTTTACGCTAGTCAACTAGTGAACGTGGTAGAGAAATCATAATTTTGAATAATAATACGTTTACTTTTGCGAAAGTTTTGAAAAGCCAAGTAACATTTTGGAGATGTTCTGTGAGAAAACGTACCGCAAAAGTGTGGACTATGGGTCCTGAAAAAGTTGTTTCAAGAAGTGATCTTCAACATAATCATTCTAATAACACGAGATTGTTAAACAGGCAAATAGGCATGTAACAATATAATTCAAATTCAATATTTTCATCTACCTAGAAATAATTTTTAAAAATTTTGTCCTATTTTAGTCAGTGCTAGCGCGAAGAGGAAAGTAGAAAAAGACCTAACATAAAAACCGTCCAAAATAATTAATTCCACCGTTAAAAATTATATTGAGGCGATGAACACTGTTACCTTGATTTAAGGTCCTGTTCATCTCAGGGTGGTATTCGAAATAAAAAACCGATTCAGATGTAATATGTTGGTTTAATATAATAAAATAGAATTTGGTTGTTATACGATTGAGTATAAACAAGGCCTTGTCTACTAGTGGTCACGCTAAAAACGCCCTAAAGTAGTTCCGCTGTACCTAATTATTTATGTGAAGTTCGCTTTCAATAATTATTCAGGTTATTCTAGGTTATTATAAAGCATGGCAACATTTATAGATAAAAAGAAAAGTAACCAATCTAACCTTAGGGGTGGTTGGATATAGAATAATATTAAAGAAATAGGTACCCTTTGTATGCATAAGCTGGTTTAGAAACTCTAGTGATTCTGCGTCACCTCGGGCATCATGGCGCGCAGTACTGGGTTCTCAAACTTTTTGCCCGTGTAGTGTATACTATTTTTCTTTATATGTCCGTAGTTTCTGCTTCGACCGTGAGGAACAAAGTCTAACATTTATGCATTGGTAGTGGAGCGCTTGAGACATGGGATTCCTGCTCTGCGCGCAGATAATCTCGTTAGACTCACATCTAGTACTGGGTTTTTTATGTTATTTCGATTTTTAAATGTTTTTGTTGTTTCTGGTGATGGGCAAGTTTTCCTCCCTGTTGCGATCCTTAAGTCCTTTTCTCTTTCGTCCAGTTAGTATTACCTTGCCTTGAGCTGTTCCCGACTAGGACCATTGGCATATGTCATGGGAATCCGCGATGTCCAAGATTTAGAACCATGAGAGTCTTACGTTTGTATTATTTAAAAGTGGGCCGATCCCAGCTGTACTGCAATGCCAGGCCAACCCGCGACGGAGGTGGAGCAAGCCCCTAACCCTCCATCAATTTCCAAAAATCAGTTTAATATACTGGCCCCGCATGCGGGGCGTATCAGATATTAAGCTGATAAGAACAGATACTACACTTTGATCTTAGCCAGAGGCCGAGAAGCGATAAATTATAATACTAGCTTTGTAGTATACATTAACAGCACTCACATATACATTGGTTTGTAATGGGACTAAAACGAGTATTGCCATCTAGTGTAGATGTATAGAACCGAACAACAGCGAAACTTTATAGTAGAAGCGACACGTAATTTTTTCTACGCCCCATCTTTGAAGTATGTATTTCATCGGTTTGTATCGCTTTAAATGCCCGTTTATAGTTGGAGCGGAAAAAAGGAGAAAAGTGTTATTAAAATACCATAAGGTTTTCTTTAGTTCACGATTTCAATAAGGCAACACATTTGTTCACACCTTTGCCAAATAAAAAATAAACACTTGTTGCATTCAATGTATTTATGTGTGAGAAGTCGAAAAGTGTCATTTTCGTAGAGACTTCTACGCGTCTTTTTACGCACTAGTGTGGTAAGTGAAAAATGTTGCAGTCTGTACAGAGTGCATAAAGATAGTACTCTAAAAATTATTGAAGACAATCAGCCCTATGCTCTAACTACGCTTGATTTGATGTCATTCTTGAAACCGTTTCAATTAAATATTGACATCCCGTCAATATTGAAATTAAATGGTATGTAGTAACCACAATTGATTGTTAATAAAATTGATTGAAATTCATTTCAAGTTTATTGCTGGCAACATTGGATTTTTAATGTTTTATCGAAAAAAATAAGAGAAAATTAAGCGATACTTTACCTAACTTTAGCCAATAACGTAAATAAATTGAAAATTTGTGTTTGAATTATGGATTCTGATGCAATCAATTCTTTTTGGGTTAACCTTTTCTAGTTCCAGTAAAAACGCTGTATTTAATTTGTGTTTTAATTTTCATTTTTGTGTTCGTGTCCGTTAGAAGTTTTGTCTATAAAAGTAAGTAATCTTAACAAATAGTTTCCAAAAAAAACTTGGGTAGGTACTAAAATACCTATAAAAAAAACGGGACCGGTGAGTTGCATCCCATTTGAGCAGGCCAAACTTTTGACCGCTGACTTATATCCGTCCAACCGCTGAGTTGCATCCCGTCAACAAATTTAATATTGTGTCTAAAATTTGTAGATAATTAAATAAAAGCGGGCATTGTTGTAATGTTTATTCTGATATCGTAATTGATACTAAATTTTATTTCCGAAACTGCGTCTAATTCAGTTCTATAACAATATAGTGAATAATATATTAATTTAATTTAAACATTATTCAATTATGTAGGTTAGGTTAGGTATCGGCAACATTGCTGTAAAATTTGACCAGCCTTTGAACATGATAGGCGATTATTAATGAACAGACCTTTTTGGATTACTGATGCAATTCAACGGTTGCCTTTTTTCGTTCAGGTAAAATTTTACTTTTTGGGATGCAACTCGCCGGTCGCCAAAAAACGGAGTAGTTTATTACATTTAGCATAATATTTTGTATTGCATAGGTTTGTAAGCTGATTTCTATTTTAAATTTATAGATGCCTCCAAAAAAAAGCTACAGCCGGCCAATACAAAGAATTAATTAATTTAATTAAAAAATCAGATGTTATTAGGTGGGGCAAAGGCACACCTAATATAAAAAGGGGGGCTTGGGAACAAGTTTCTCAAGTCCTAACTTCTATTGGGGGTGCCCAGAAAAATGGAGAAGGGTGGAAAAAGGACACTTCTATCCCTCAGAAATCTTCTATTATTATTATTTAAATTTCGCCTAAAAGGGTCAGAAATATAAAATAAATTTTTAAATTGAAACTTGAATAATGAAAACCAATAAATTTAAATTATACATAATATACAATTTTCAATGTAGATACTTGCCTTTGTATTTCAATTTCTAATAATTCTACAAACATAATTATATCCATGTTCAAAACTTATATATAACTACAAAATTAATTAAGGACCAAGATTAAGGACCCCAAGGTTTCTACGTGCGTTAAAATCTTGACATTTTTCAACCTTGACTTGCAATTTTATATAATTTTTTCTTATAGAGCATAGCAATTATTGAAATTCTTGAAGTTGCTTGACTTCATTTCAAGTTTTGAAGCAAGATTGATTGTTATTTTTTTTACAGCACACCAGTCTTCCATTTTTATTGAAATGTATGTCAAATGTCATTTTTCCGTCAATATTTCAACTTGAAATCAATTCAATGAAGTTACAGCATAGGGGTGAATGTATAGATCATATTAAAAACACCTATAAGAAGATTTCCTTTCAAACGAAGTATTGTAAATATAAATAGTAGCAAAAGAAGAGCATCGTAATTATAAATCTTCAGCAAAAGAGGGCGCTGACTTTTATTTGTAGCTTCCTACCGATTCCCATGTCACCACGGTAATGAAATACCGTCCCAAAGTAAACCAAATCATACTTACCTGGCGTAGGGGTTACCGTGATCAACAAGGCGGTTCCCCCAGGACGAGGCCTTTTCATTGCACTTAGAATGGGCTGACTCCTGCGATTATCCCTAATGCGGATAACTCGGGCGTGTAATTTTTGGTAGTCGGGACTGCGTACGCGCTGTCCCGGTGATAAACTCAATCAAACAAAATTGTTACGGGATCTACTTTAAACTAGTGTTGGGAAATACGGTGATCTTCCGGTAACCGGTGAAGCGGCGACAGTGATTTCTAAATCACCGTGATTCTAAACGGTGATTCCAATCACCGCAGTGACTAAGTATAAATAGCACAGACAAATCAAAATATAAGACCAGCGCGCGGTGACTGGCGACGAATACGAATATGTTATTTATTATTCAAGCATCTCATCGGTTTATTCTAAAACAATAACTTGTTGGTGCCCGCTAGCCGCCACCAGTCCACCGCCGATCGGATTATCTATAATAACATCATATATATATACTCATGTACCTATCGGCTTAAATCACCGTTAATGATATTTTATATCGATATTGGATCGGCGCAATCTTCCAACCAATGCTAGTGTCGATTGTTGTTGAAACAGAATCACCGATCACCGCATCTGCGAGAAGTGAATCACCGGTAGCGCCAGTGATTTTACATTCACCGGTGAAATATCGTGGTTACCGATATATCGACCAACACTACTTTAAACTAAGGCGAGTTTTATTATCATAACGGAAACGAGAACCAACTAATTCCAGGATGCGTTCTTTTTCATTCAAGTATTTTTTTAATGGTAAAACAATCAACATTCAAATGAGAGTAAATGCGGTCAACATTATGAAATGATCGATATTTATTGTATATTTATCTGTCCACGACTATTTGATAATATTTACAGTCTCCGCCTGCTTCCTCAAGTATAATATCGCTCATTATTGACTAGTGGATAATCAACAGGTCACACGTCACTGATAAATACGACCTATAGTCTGTTTGAAATAGACATAGAGTAATAAAACCTAATTTAACATGCAAAACTCTTACCAGGTGGGCAACTAAAACTCCAAAATTTTAAAACGATTTACATTATAATTCAAATCTATTCTTTTATTTACCTACCCAACCTTGTGCAACGCCGGTATACAATACAAATCCGATCCTCGGGTAGCTTGTAATTGCACGCATAGCCGTACCTTTAGGTAGGGCTGTCAGTAGGTATGATATTAAATGAAAAACATGATTGCGACAAAGATGAGCCATACAATACAATATCAATTAATAATAATAGGTTCATTACAGAGTCAATTATAGTAATATTTATAATAATCAATTATTTTTATGTTATGATTTACTAGAACTATAGAAATATTAGTTATCCGAAAATGAAAAATGTAATGAATTTTCATCTGGTCCGAACTTTATAACTATTGGCTCTATGGTTTGTTCCTCGGTTTGTTCCATTAAATTGTCCAATTTCCACATTTGCTGCTCTTCTTTGATTACATGTTCTTTGCATTTTCGCCATCTCTCTGCATTTACCAGAGCTTCAAAATGTGCACGGACATCTTTCTTTTTATATGTGGTATTTTTCCTTGCCACCAATCCTTTTTCCTGAGCCCATATTAACTCTATATGGTTTAGCTGGCAATGGTAATGAGGAAGTCGAAGTATTATATATTCCGTTTTTTTGCCATTTCGTCGATAGTATATCTTAGGAAACGATGTTTATGTATATTCACTATTGCCAGCAGTTCTTTTTTAAACACATCCTCTTGAAATGCAATTTCTTTATCTAAAAGCCACTGAATGATTTCCGCTTTTTTCCAAGCGGTGGTAGGCAGTTTCTCACATCTCCTTGAATGATAGGAGCGGTGTCCAAAACAATTACTGTTTTGGGCGGAATTAGAATTTTCATTTGTGAAAATAGTCCTCAAAAACATTCATATCTTCGTGATAGTCTCCGGTGTGAATTGACTCAAAGCTAACAAACAATCTTACAAAATTCCATCTGTACTTCCAATAGGCGTAATTATCAGTCGTTTTACTTTTCCACAAGGTGCTTTTATTCATATAAATGCCTAGGCAAACTCAATGAACTAGGCGAGAACAATATAGTCACCTTACTGTGGATTCCAGGACACACTGGAATAGAAGGAAATGAAATAGAAGATGAACTAGCAAAGAGATGGACTGAAACACCCTTTTGGGGGCCGGAACCCTTTTGCGGTATCAGCTTCAAGGTAATATTGGAAGAAATAGGCAAAGCCGTTAAAAAGAGAAGATTTGACCACTGGAAAGATCTAGTAGGACTTAGACAATCAAAGATTTTTCTGGATGACTACAACATGTTGAGATGAAATGAATGCATAAGTCAAAGTAAAACTGCACTAAGATCCACAAGGATCCTAACGGGACATTGTCACCTAAATGGGCATCCGAAAAAGCTCAAAATTTTGGATGAAGAAGAATGTAAACTCTGTGGCATGGAAGTAGAAACCTCCATCCACATATCGGCGAATTGTACAGCAATTCCAGGGCACAACACCTAGGGGACTACTGGATAGAAGAGGGACACTTACCCAAGTTAAAGCCTGCAGATATCCTGAAATTCCTCCGAGAAATAGGTCTAAAGGAGCTACCAGTCTCTGAGACTTTCTTCAGGGACTAAGTAGAAGTAATGGGACACAATAGATCTTTTAGGTCTCAGTGAATGTCACCCCAATGTACATACATACATACATCTTCGTGAGAGTATCCGGTGTGAATTGACTCAAATGCTAACAAACCATCTGTACTTCTAATATGCGTAATTATCAATCGTTTTCCTTTTCCACGAGGTGCTTTTATTCCTACAGATAAACCATCCAAAAACGCTTGACGGGAAGAGATAACATTTTTATCTTGCCTTATTTTTCCAACGGTTTAACCTTCGTTTAGCCTTGTCTCGTCCAAATAGTAGATTTTTCTATTATCATTGCGAAAATCCCATATTGATCGCAAATAACTCCACATGATTCAAGGACAATGCTTGAATATACAACTCAAAATTATTGACATTTTTAGAATCACAAGCAGGTAGAACCTTGGAATGGTCATTTTACAAGGGTTTATTGCTCTCTGCCTCTTTCATATAGAGTATATTGAGACGAATAATCAATTAACGAATAATAGAAACAAATACCACAATCTATATCAAAGATTGAATAAATATTGTAAAATGTATTGATAAACATAACTATCAGTACAGAATTATGTATTTGATAGTAGTAATAATAATAATGGTCAATAATTGAAATGTTATTTATTAGAAATATCAAAATTCAAAGTTACTTCAAATTAGATAAAATTATAAAATCATTTTATTTATCAATATAAGAAAATATAATTTTTATGAATGACATTTCAAAGTAGATTGACATGTTTATAATTACTTAATTTAAGTGTAGAAAAATGGCATGGCGAGATGATTAGGGAGTAACAGAGATTTTTATGACGCTTGGGTGAGGAAGTTCGTTTTAAAAAACCCTCTGTAAGTGAATATAGAATCGTGTTCGAGGGCTAGTTTTCGGTAAAGTTTGTTAAAGGGTTGATATAATCAGTTGAGGAGTATTTGGGGAGTCCTGCGGATCACCACCAAAAGGAGGTTTTAACTTCTAAACCAAGTCAGCATTTGATCTTCCCGAAATGGACCATTAACTTCGAAGGCTTCACTCACGTACTTGAGATCTGTTCAGAATAACAGGGACTGCTCTTCATCAGAATATGGATTATCGCATTTGCATCTTTCAAGTAGTTCATCCAATAAGCATATGAGCACATCTTGTCATAACGGCATCACCGGGACCTCATTAATCCACACAGACTTGCCGTTGCTGGAGACAGGCAGATCGTCTTCCAAATTGAACTTGGACTCTACCAACAAGCGTTGGTTAAGGTTATATTTTGATATTTAATTTTTTTAATTATAATTTATGTATATTTATCTAGGTTATAGTCCGGTCAATTCTTGGAATTGATTCTTTAGTAACAGTGACGTCACGGTTATCCATAATTGGAACTGTTGTATTTTTCTAAAATTGTCTGTTTGAATTTATTATTTTGTGGTATTTGTTGTGATTTATTGAATAATAACTTGTTTCATGTGGTTCCTTTTGTTCGCTTCAGATTAGTCTACCTTATCGTTCTGTCATTGACGAGTGTTACAACCGAATCCACATATACCCTTAGAATAAATTAAGAATAAATTGGACGACACAAGTGGCTTCCCAATGTAAGATATTGAATTTAAAAATATCATCACAATATATTATCTACATTCTTTTTACCACTTTTAAGTGAGTCTAACGAGATTATCTGCGCGCAGAGCAGGAATCCCATGTCTCAAGCGCTCCCATACCAATGCATAAATGTTAGACTTTGTGCCTCACGGTCGAAGCAGAAACTCAAGAAAACAGTGTATTCCGTGTAAAATTTGATTTTAAAAAATTAAATTTTACACAGAATACACTTTCTTGACTTTCTAGTCATGTGTACGCAGCTATGAAGATATTCACCGAAGCAGAAACTACGTACATATAGAGCGCCTCGGGCATCATGTCGCGCAGTATTGGGTTCTCAAACTTTTTGCCCGTGTAGTATATACTGTTTTTCTTTATATGTACGTAGTTTCAGCTATTACCTATACCTTGTGGGAAGAAGTCGTGAATACTTCTGAATCTACAAATTTATATAATATACGATCATTTTGTTTCGATTTAATTATCACCGGGACAGCGCGTACGCAGTCCCGACTACCAAAAATTACACGCCCGAGTTATCCGCATTAGGGATAATCGCAGGAGTCAGCGCATTCGTAGTGCAATGAAAAGGCCTCGTCCTGCGGGAACCGCCTTGTTGATCACGGTAACCCCTACGCCAGGTAAGTATGATATGGTTTACTTTGGGACTGTACTTGATTACCGTGGCTACATGAGAATCGGTATAAAGCTACAAATAAAAGTCAGCGCCCTCTTTTGCTGAAGATTTATAATTACGATGCTATTTTTTTGCTACTATTTATATTTACGATACTTCGTTTGGAAGGAAATATTCTTATAGGTGTTTTTAATATGATCTATTAGATAAGATTAGATTAGAATTGGAGTGGCTCTTTGTCCTATCCCACTGCGACCTTTGCAGATCTATTGTGGTCCTCCCCCATATTTAGAGCTCGATATCTAGCTTTATTCTTTTTATTAGACCTATTAGCCTGGATACCGCCTCCTTTGCGTAGCTCTCTGCCCTCGGTTTTTCTTCTCCGAATAGGTGAAACCGCAACCTTGCTAGGCCTTCGCACTCACAGAGTAAGTGCTCCGCGGTTTCGTCTTCTTCCTGGCATAACCTACATAGGCTGTCATCTGCTAGGCCAATTGTGTGCATATGCTTCCTTAGCCTACAATGCCCTGTTAGCATTCCCACCATCATCCTCGTCGTTTCTCGACTTTGACATAGTAGGTCGCGTGACAGTCTGACCGAAGGGCTTTTAAGGAATAGCTCAGCGTGCCTTTGCCCCGGAGTTTCATGCCACCAGCGCAACGCCTGGTTGTTTATCCATTGGTGGATGCTCTCCTTGGTGAGGCATTTAGCAATTCCGCAGGAAGGTTCTGGCCCTATCATGACCTCCGTCGCTCCCTGCTTGGCTAATTCATCGGCCCTTTCATTGCCTTTTATTCCTTGATGGCCTGGCACCCAGGCTAGGGTCACTCTATTATGACTACCTAGTCTGTTGAGGGCCTTGCGACACTCCCACACCAGATTTGACGTCGTCCGATATGAGCTTATCCCTTTTACTGTTGCTTGGCTATCGGAGTAGATGACGATTCTTTGGCTATCTACCTCCCGTCTCATCAACTCTTCTGCACAGCATTACACCGCCATTACCTCTGCCTGAAAGACAGTGGCATGTTTCCCAAGGCTTAGAGAGATCGTGATCTTCTCTTGTACCCCATATATTCCGGCTCCTACTCCAGACTCTGTTTTAGAGCCATCAGTGTACCAGTTGAGATTCGCTATTATAGGAGGCCCTGTATCCCAGTCCTTTCTCTCTGGAATGATTACTGTGTATTCATTTTTAAAACTATATTGTGGGGCAATCTGATCCATTGGCATTCCCAGTATTGGATCTGCCTTTATTTCTTCATATAGCTTTTTGTAGACCTTACCTTGTCCTTGACTTATCGGAGGAGGCCCCTGTAATAATCTGTGACTTACAGATCTTGCATTTCCCTGAACGAAGATATGCAGTGGTGGCAGGTTCAGTATTACCTCCAGGGCTGCAGTCGGCGTCGTTCTCATGGCCCCTGTGATACTTAGGCAAGCTTGCCTTTGGATACCACTTAACTGCCTTTGCGCCCCAATCTGCAGTGTCCTGGGCCACCAGACTACTGATCCATAGGTTATCATTGGCCTCACGACCTATGTATATAACCATTTGGTCATGTTAGGATTCAATCCCCAATTCTTCCCACACATCTGCCTACACCTTCCGAGAGCGATTCTGGCCTTGTGCGTGGTTTTTTCGAAGTGAGAATTCCATGTAAGCTTCTGGTCAAAGATTAGGGGCCGTACCCAAATTACGTAAGACAATTTTCCTTGATTTTTCAACCCTCCTATCTCAACGTAAGATACCGTAGGATTTCATAAACGTCCCCTACTCTCTTACGTAAGATTTTTTGCTTATAAAATGCAAAAAAAGTTTAGTTGTACAAAAACGATAGGTAAAAAAGGTCACCTTTTGCAGAGGTATAAATAATATTTATTTGGATAATAATTCAACTATACTCTCATAAATCAAATTTGATAAAAAAAATTATAATCAGACTACTTTTCAGTCCAAGGATTTTCAACCCACTCCGAAAGAGATTGAATCACCGGGAATGAACTTTCTTCTTCTTCAGTTCCATTTGTATAATTTATAATAACGTCCTTTCCCATTTCATCAGTCATATCATCTTTTTCGATCCACTCTGTATCTTTTTCTTCTGTTTGATCATCTTTTACAACACGAAAGTAGCAAGCGGATTAATTTAGTGAATTTTACTTGACACCGGATGTATCGAAATGTTTGTCTCTGTAGTGTCTCGTCATACTCAATTTGAGAGTTTGTGATACAAAATGTCATAAAAATCTTACGTAAGAAATTTTTTTTCACCCACACCCAGAACGTAAGACAGCGCAAGGAAATGTAAATTTTACCCCTGCCTCAATAATCTTACGTAATTTGGGTACGGCCCCTTACCCCTAGGTACTTAACTTCTTTAGCAAATGGAATTTCCACTCCGTTAATTTGTGGCTTTTGTAGACCTTGCAAATTTCTCTTTTTTGTAAACGGTACCAGTGTAGTTTTGTGAGGGTTCACTGCCAGTTCCTCCTCCCTACACCAGCCACTTACTATATTAAGCGCCATTTGGGTGCGCTCTGATATCGTGTTTGGAAACCGTCCTCTTATGACGACAGCAAGATCGTCCGCATACCCTAGGCACTGAATACCTTCATCGGACAGCCGTACTAGAAGAGTATCTACAAGAATCGCCCACAAAATGGGCGATAACACGCCTCCCTGAGGGCAACCCCTCCCCACCCCCGCCGTGATGGTTGCCTCTCCCAGGGTGGATGTGATTATCCTATTCCCTAGATTGACTGCAAGCCACCTGCAGATGATGGGTTCGATCCCTCTTCTTTCCATACACCTGGTTATAGATATTGGAGACGCATTATTGAATGCTCCCTCTATATCCAGAAAAGTAGCTACTGCTATTTCCTTGTCATCGATCGACTTGGAAAGTAGCCTGTTTAAGTCATCCAGAGCCAAGTCTGTTGACTTGCCTTGTTGGTAGGCATACTGACGGTCGCTTAGAGGGCGAGTTGTCAGAGCGTTGTCCTTTATGTACCTATCCACTAGCTTTTCCAAAGTCTTAAGCAGGAAGGACGTTAGGCTAATTGGTCTATATGATTGGGGCGTTTGGTCTGATATTCTACTTACTTTCGGAAGGTAGATGACCTTCACCTTCCTCCATATTACCGGAGTATATTTCCAAGCTAGGCTAGCCTTGAAGATCTTACTTAGTTGCGGCACTAATGCCTCTTTACCCTTCTGCAGCAGGGCTGGATAGATTCCATCCTCTCCCGGTGATTTAAAGGGTTGGAATTCATCTATTGCCCATCTTATTTTTTCTGGTCTTGTAATAGCAGTGGCAATTTGCCAGTCTTCCCGACTGGGTCTACATACCTCTTGGAGATTTCTGGCTACCTCCTGCCGACCTAGATACATGATAGCTCCTGGGAAGTGTGCTCTTGTCAGCAACTCCAAGCTTTCCTGAGCCGTTTCTGCATAGTTCCCGTCCGTTTTCTTCAGGAGACTCACCTTTTCATTGGAGCCTTCTTTGGCCAGAACTTTGTGGATTTGGGCGCATTCTGTGGTCTCCGTAATTTCCTCACAGAACCTTCTCCATGAGTCCCTTTTGGCCTTCCGGATCTCCTTATTATAGTGAGTAAGCTTACTCCTGTATAGGTCCCAGTGTTCCCTTTGCGTTGCCTTGTTCGTTCTGGACAGTTCACTCGGTTCACTCGTTAACCTGGTCAACTGCCACTTTCCCTTTAATAGTGACTGTCCCTTCCTTAAGTGACTCTCTGAGGGATTCATCATATCCTTCCCAGTTAGTCTCTCTTGGATTTCTGAACTTAGTCACTATTAGGGCTGCTGACTTCAGCTCAAATCTGATATGCCTGTGGTCGGAACATGATGGTTCCTGCGATACCCGCCAAGCCACTATGTTATCACTTATTCTGTTGGTACTCAAAGTCAAGTCTAATACCTCTTTCATAACCGCTGTAATATGATCTATACATTGTCTTCAATAATTTTTAGAGTACTATCTTTATGCACTCTGTACAGACTGCAACATTTTTCACTTACCACACTAGTGCGTAAAAAGACGCGTAGAAGTCTCTACGAAAATGACTTTTCGATTTCTCATACATAAATACATGGAATGCAACATGTGCTTATTTTTTTGCAAAGGTGTGAACAATTGCAATAATCAAATGAGTTGACTTATGGAAATCGTGAAATAAAGAAAACGTTATGGCATTTCAATAACACTTTTCTCCTTTTTTCCACTCCAACCATAAACGGGCATTTTAAGCGATACAAACCGATGAAATACATACTTCAAAGATGGGGCGTAGAAAAAATTACGTGTCGCTTCTACTAAAGTTTCGCTGTTGTTCGGTTCTATACATCAACACTAGATGGCAATACTCGTTTTAGTCCCATTACAAACCAATGTATATGTGAGTGCTGTTAATGTATACTACAAAGCTAGTCTTATATTTTATCGCTTCTCGGCCTCTGGCTAAGATCAAAGTGTAGTATCTGTTCTTATCAGCTTAATATCTGATACGCCCCGCATGCGGGGCCAGTATATTAAACTGATTTTTGGAAATTGATGGAGGGTTAGGGGCTTGCTCCACCTCCGTCGCGGGTTGGCCTGGCATTGCAGTACAGCTGGGATCGGCCCACTTTTAAATAATACAAACATAATTTGTGCCAAAAATTCTTCATGTTTACGCAGTCTTCACACTCTAAATCTTGGACATCGCGGATTCTTATGGCATAATTATATACCAATGGTCCTAGTCGGGAACAGCTCAAGGCAAGTAATACTAACTGGACGAAAGAGAAAAGGAGTTAAGAATCGTATGAAACAGGCAGGAAAACTTGCCCACCACCAGTGCCGGATTTAGAGGTCCAGAGGCCTCGGGGCAACAAAGGAGCGGAGGCTCGCTCCAAATTATTTTCCAAATAAAGTGAACAATTTTTTTCAGTCGAGTTTTTCAATAAATAATTTATTGTGAAACCAAGTACTTATTATTGAATAAACACATATAAATATAATCGGAAACAAGAATCATCTGAAATTAAATTTTAGGGTTAACGAACGGAACCTTTCGAGCTTTTTTCGCCGAAAAATCGTTGATGATTTCGCTGAAATCCAGTTCTCGGAGTAAATCGCTTTCATTGCTCAGGAGAGAAAGCTTTGTTAGACGGTTTTGTCCCATCGTGGTTCGAAGCCTATTTTTTATAATTTTCATTTTTGAAAATGAGCGCTCTCCAGTGCAATTTGATACCATTAAAACCAAATACATTCTCAATGCAATTTCGAGGTTTGGGAATGTAGCTCTGAAATTTTGATCTTCGAGAATTTGGTAGTAAAATAGTTCCGGCGATTGATCTGTTCCATAGTCCTTTTCCTTTTTGTATGAGTCAATCAAAGACACAAATTGAACCAACTCATTACCAAGACGAGGCTCTAAATCATCCGTATACACTTTCACCAATGCCTCTGCTGCAGCGTGCAAATTTTCAGCATCCATCTTCTCGGTGTGATTCATAAATCCAAATCTCGAACGTACATCTTCATAGGCATGCAATCTTTCAGTAAGAGAAACAGATAGCTGGTCAACCACTGGGATGAAGGCGGATACTATGTATTTCTCCTTGGGTGACAAATTTGCGTCTTGTGCTTTCCCGTAATCGAACGGATTCAACCTCACATTTCTCGTTCTGGTGTGGGTGCGTGATTGAACACATTCATCAGTGTGGGATATTTTTTTGGCTGCTTCCTCGTATTTATCAAAATCATTGCGTTTGGATTCCACGAATATTTTCAATGATTCTAGTGCACGCATTGCCGATTCAAGAATCATTTTCGGGACTTGAAACATCTTGTTTGTAGCGTTGAATCGCTCCAAGATATCGTTCCAAAATGTTGCAAACAAAGCGGTTTCGAGACCACTCATCTTCTGTAGAAAGTGCGTTGCTTCATTCCTCACGATGTCTTTTTGCTCTTTATCGGAAGATATGCTGGTTAGAGCTTCTTCGATTTCCGAATAGCCGTTGACTAAGGCTTTCGTAGCTTCAGCTCGACAAGACCAACGAGTGTCGCTGAGCTTTTTCAACACTAAAAACTGGCCGCTTTTTGTCTCCGATAATTTCTCGATAAGAATTCGGTGTCGCTCTGTACTGGCTGTGAAAAACGTGTACAAATTCTGCACGAAATCAAAGAAGTGAACAGCCGATGGACAAGAGTTAGCAGCTGCCTTTCCCACTAAATTCAGAGAATGACCACAACAAGGTACAAACGCCGATAAATGATTTTTCTCCAAAATAAGAGTCTGCATCCCCTTGTATTTGCCGCGGCAATCCATGATGTCTATTTGATGGTCACCTAAAAATTTGAGCAGAGCGTTTGATGTGGCTTCGCCATATGACCGCAGTTTGGTAAAAAGGTGAGAAACCTTTCTTTTGGCGTCAATCCTTCCATATATCGAACAACTATAGTTAGTTGATCGATGTGAGCTTCGTCGGGAGTAGAGTCCACTGATACGGAATAGTATTTCGATTTTTTAATCCTGGATACTATTTCAGTTAGTACCTTATCACCCATAGAACCGATCAGTTCTTCGCAAATCGTGGACGAAAGGTAACTGACATGACCACTCCCTTTGTTTGCATGCTCTTTCAAAAGGGTGCATGCTTCCAGTCACTGAAGCCTTCTCCACTGAGTTTGTTGTTTTGAGGGGACATCAATTTACACGCATAACAATAAATTTTTCCCGTAGTTGGCGAAAAGCAAAGCCAGAATCGATTGACGGTCTCTTGATTTTTATTGCGGCTTGTAAACATGTTCTTCGTGCATTTCCGAACAAAGTTGGAATTATCTCGCGGCTGATCTTGATGAACTGAATTTTGCAGAGATATTTGATCGCAATTTTGAAGTTCTGTGGAACCTTTTTTCGCCCAATATTCGACCATTTCCTTTGTTATATTAGCAGGCCAAAGACCGATGTCATTTTCGAGACCGCAAAATGTTGCTTCCTCTAGGGTCTGATATTCGCTTATAGAAAATTGTGTGATGGGCCATCACCACATACAACAAAAACATTCAAATATCGAAATAACATAAAAAAACCCAGTACTAGATAAGGAAAAACAGTGCTAAGAACCTTCTAACAGGAAACTGCACTTCCGACCAAGCAACAGTCAGGGTTAGATTTAGTTAAACAAAAGGCCACCAGCTGAAAGCATAACACATCGGACGACAAAGCAATAGCTCCAAAAGGATGTTGCCGCCTTCGCTACTTCTTCGAATCGAAAAAGACAATCCAGGAGTCACTATCACAACGTGCTCGACGTTGATTACGATGAGTTCCTGTCGACTATAAAACAACACGTGATGAATATAGTATGGTACTAAATAAAAACAGTTGGGTCAAGGTTGTATCCTTCAAAATTTGAAAATTATCCCTTGTAAAACAAATCGAAGGATAGTACCGCTCTTCTGAAATCCCGCAAATTCTCCTCTGTTGTGTCCCCGTACTCTGATTACCTTGAGAATGCAGGTAAAAAATAAGTTTCCCATACGACTGACCTGCAGATTCTCCTGAAACGAAAATACTGTTCCGGAAAAAGATCTGCATTTTAAATCGACGGCGGTTAATACATTTTGAGTAAATTAATAAAACTAAAAAAATATTAATAAAAGTTTATTGTATAAACATCACAAAACCAAAAAGCAGTTTACAATCACAATTATTGGAGAATATAATATTCAAAAAATAAATAGATACAAGTAAAAACAATAATTAACACGACTAAAACAATAACATTAAGCATTAAAAAAGCATTATTTTACAATAGTTATCAGGCGAAAGAGTGAAAAAAAATTGGGAGATAAACTTCGTATGAAACGCTCAACATTCTATAATTCTCGCTCGGTAGGAATTTTCAAATATTTTGGAAATGTATAGAGCCTTGTGTTGAACTTAATCAATGTCTGCTGCTTCCTTCTGAACGATAACATTTCTTGATGTTTCTGAAAGTACAAATAATAAGTAATATAGTATAATTTATGCAATTATATATGCTGCTAAAAAGCTTAGAATGAGAAACGTTTCCAAAACAGTCATTTAATGTGGTTCACAGAAAAATTGTCACACACATAACGATAACTATATTCTTAGGTCAGATCAGAGACCACAAGCTGGTCGCTTCACTCCGCTTAGTGTCGAATATCGTTGAAGTACCATCAAAGCAACAAACATCGCACCAACTTTATACATTGTCGAGAAATTCTCTAGTTAGAGTTTTAAGTAAATGTCTAGAACCCAATTAACGAGTCAAAAGGACCTCTGCTATAACTACCAGAAGTGAGATTTCTCTGCCGCTCTTCTCAAAATCCTAAAATCAATTGACAGAAGCCTTAGAAAGTAGATTCAGCTTTCGACCCAGAGCTATGCGTTCCTCTCAACCTAAACCAAACTAAACAATTCGTTCCAAACTTTTTATTTGTATTACTTTTTATATGAGTAGATTCCACAAAGTAAGGGTCCAAACAGTGAATTTTTATTTGTAATTTCAGGAACTGACCAGAGCCATTAGAGAGACTGCTACAACTCCAATTTGTATCATCAAGTCCCAGAATATCATCCTCAGAGCAAATTACACCCCAACTTCACTCTTCAGAATGACCAGCATCTTTGAAACGGATTATCATCATCCAATAGTAATCGAAGTGCTTTTACTCAACTACTGTAACTATAGTGCACAATTTAACGAATTTCTCATCTATGTAGAGCACAATTACAAAGCAGACAGTGTCTTGAAATGCAAGAACCTTCATGCAAAATCTGCTGTCGAAAATGACGCATCTACAAGAAATCCCCAACAAAACCAGAAGAAACATCCTTATCACCATCATCTCTACAAAAACTTGAAAAATTATAAACTTTGTTTCAACAAATACCATGAATAATATTATTTTCCTGCTATAGAATTGCTTCGTTTCCAGGTTAACAGAGTGCTCCGTAGCCAACCTCTAACTATAAACTGTAAATATTTGCTTAAAAAATTAAATCAGCATTTTTGGTGCCCTCAGATTCAATCAAAAATACTCATGGGAAACCAAATCAGATCAAAAGAATGCATGTCAGAGTAAGACTGCAGTTTTGACAGGTGTTCTAACAGGTCACTGCTGCGTGAATGGCCACATCGAAAAGCTCAAGCTGGTGGTGGAGGAAAAATGTAGATTCAGTGGAACGGAAAAAGAAACATTACATTACACAATCCCAGGCACAACAACTGGGAGACTGTGCTACAAGAAATGATAGCAGCGTTGCTAAATAACCAAAAATCTTATTAATTTTTGTTCAAACCGTAAATGAAAAAAATGTATTAAGAATATATAAACCTACTATTAGATCTATAATTAACAATAAAAACCATCAAATTGTTAGAGTGATTTCAACAAAAATTTATATTGAACTTTTTGTTATTTTTCTACGATGGTGACTTTGTTAGTTCCCTATTATTGTATGGGACCCAATAGTATTACGAATAATGTAACTGTGTAGTCTGACATAATTTAAATTTTATATCCCTTGCAATATTGCTACATTATTTTTGCGTTGGACCAACAATAGAATCAATTTATTTTTAGCCTTATGAAATTTCTGGACTAAATCTGCAGCATTTTAATTCTTAATTTGACAATTTAGATGTAAACATATAACACACCCTCTTTCCCCACCTCTGAATTATACTTAGAATATGACCAAAGGTATTGAAGCAAAATAACTCTTCCTTCGATATATAAGGCTCACACACAATTTACTTAACATATTGAATGTTTGGATGATATCATTAACAACACATTTGTTGGCCCCTATTTCTTTAAATTGTGGGGAGGTATAACTTTTTAGTGCTCAGATTTTAAATATCCAAATGAAATAAATAAGACAATTTGCAACGAACAATATGGACAATTAAATATTATTTTTAACCAGTAGCAGGATAAGATGTGGAACAATTGAATAGCCATCTCAGTTTCCCGATTTGAATTCTTCCAATTAGGAGTATATTTTAATTGACCAAGAAAATTTCTGGGATCCTAGGAGTATATCAAGATACGAAGTCACTTGGAACAAGCCACAGATTTGTAAATACTTACAGGGAACAACCCAAAAAAGTTAAAAGGACCAATTTGATCATTTGAGCAGTTCCAACTCACTTCGTATGCTTATTGTCAAGAAGTTTGTCTTCACATTCAGTTTGAATGTAATTAGAAAATACTTTCTAAATAGTAGGTATGTTTGTCCAAGTTTTTTTTAATTTTAGAAATTAATTTCTTTTGCTATAAATGCACCAAATTTAAAGACATTGAAAAAGATAATTAATCCCTTTCGGCCAAGGGACATTTTAATCAGGAAATTAAACAAAACAACGCTAAAAATGAATTGATTCCATACATAAGGTCCGCATTGTATGTATGGCGTGTTTTGGAAACGTTTTTATTAAATTCAAATTATTAAAAGGGTATATGTGTGTATATATGAATTAGACTAAAATATATATTGTTATAGCGCTACATTAAAAATGTTCTACAATAAAATCTATATTAGGTAGGTATCACAATAGTATCTACTTTTACTGTCAGATGGTGCTGTTAGAATTCAACCTTTTAATATATTTCAATTTAAAGTAAAATATAACATTCAGAAATCGAGTTGAAGGTTTTTAATTTTTTGTATTAAAAGGTTGAAAAAAATTATTAAAATGTTAGTAAAAATAGAAAAAAGTTATAGGGGGGAGTGAGATGGAAACGTAATAGGAACTGTCAAAACATTTTTTGATGTGAATACTTGAAAAGCGTTGAGCAATCGTAGGTACTACACCACTTAACTGACACCAGTCGCCGCTTAACCGACACCTGTTATGCTGTCGGTCAAGTGAGGATAGGTTGGGTTCTCCTATTTCTCCATTTTTGGGTAATATACCAGAGAATAATTTGCCCACTTATACAGGGGAAATAATCTAGTCTTGCTTTAGACAATCGGATATATCCAAATGGGATCACTTGAACTAAAACTTGCATGACTAGCAACTTTCCACACTAAAATTCTTATCACGAAGGTGAAAAGTTTAATTTGTTGTAACTATGCATTGTTTAAGTTGCGATTTATTGAAGTGTAAACTTTTTCAGCCGCGTTGTGAAATTTTTGGTAGTGGCAAAACTGATCGGTTAGTCACCGCCTAATCGTCAATGCTATCATAGACGCACGATTTAATTTATTCGTAAAAATATGGGCGTACCAGAAAAGTTTTATAAGGGATCAATTTATTTGTATATCATGTAAGATTACATTTTTTAAGGGGGTTGATGTAACATTTTCCATTTTCCATGGGCGTACGATAAATGTATTAAAACGGGTTTATTTATTTGTGTTTTAATTTCTGTGAGAAATTCTCATGACTGCATATTCCTTTTTTTTTCTATTGGGTCAATTTCCGGTATTTTTGAATTCAAAGGGACATGAATCATATCAATTGACAATAATGGCTGAGTAAAATGTTTTGATTTCGTTACAATAGAAATGTTGACTATTTTTTGGAAAGTGTTTTAAAGTTTTAAAGCGGGCATTAGAACCTAATATAGCCGCAAATATCTAAAATGATAAAAAAAAATCATGTATTTTAAATTTCGTTCCAAATTTCGTGCCAATACTTTCACGTCAAATTATCGCTGTTATTACGTCATATATGTCCCCAAACAATGGTAAACATGTGAGGGGACTTGAAGTTTTCGTAATTATCGTAAGTAATTAAACAAGTGCATCAAGTACATATTTTAGAGAAAGAGCCCGACACCTTTGGGCTCTTTCTACAAAAATGAAAATGAACTCGAGTAGTTTTTTGACAACAGCCTAAAATGCGAAATTATCAGCTTATTTTGATGCACGAGTGTAATTCGGGGGAATATTTCATGAATTAACTGTCAACTTGTCAAACTGACGTTTGTCATCAATAACCATCCCGTAACTGGAAAAAGAGAAGAGACGCAAAAATACGTTTATTTTAATATTTTTCATTTATATATTATGAAAGTATACGTAAAAATATAATGATTGCAGCACTATTATTATACGTATTCTAGTTAGACAATGCAGCTATCGGTGGATTAACCGCTAAAGAGGATGTTTGAGAATGCTGTGCCTGTGGTACGTCATCGCCACTAAATTTTTTGACTATTCCTTCATCTTTGAAGATATGGTGTTATTGATTTTGAATTTGAATGGCCCGTGATTTTTATAAATTGCTGCTCGCCCACCCCCATTTTTGCGAGATTGGAGACGGCCGTAGCTCGTAACGAATGGTTAGTAAGCTTGATATTCACTGTATTTAAACCAGAAGCTGTGGCTTGTAGAACAGTCCATTTGCTTACTGCATTCGATCCAGCAGGAATCTGTTTATACCATTTTCTGTTCAACTTCCAAGCGGGATTTATAGTGAGAAAGAGTCGTTTTGTTTTTATTGGAACCTGCTTTTCTAGGAATTTTGTGTACAGTCGAATGGGATACAAATCAGGATTGATTTTATTGTTTATTAGCCATTTCCTTGAAGCACATGGTTTTCCCCTCCTTGCCTCATCCTAGTAAACACATAATCCATCCTGTATTTTCACCTACGTTAATTTCTTCTTTAAAGTACGACATTAAGATCTTGTGGCCTTCTCCACCACGCCAAGCTAAATCAAAATCAAAAACAGAAAATACATTATTCTGCAAACCATCTGGGGTGTTTTCGTCACAACCACGAACCATGTTTTGGAATTCATCGTACTTCAGAAAAACTGCACTTTCCTTTCTCTTCTCTGGATCTGTTTGTAGTTGTTTTCTCTTGGCATTTTTCGCATCTCTGGCTGCTTTGAACTCAATATTAGTAAAAGTTTTGAAATTGATGTTGTATTCAGTGAAATATTTTTCCATCAGTAATTTAGAGGTCACGTTCCAAATCGTTTTAACAGAAAATTATTTGTACTCATCGTTATTCTGCTTACGCATATTGAATGCCCAGTACGATAATATTTTTGCCAGAACATTAATTTGTGTTTTTTCATCAAGTATAGTTTTCTTATCACAGAAGCTCATAAACTGACGCCACACGTATTTTCTGTTCTGTTTTGTGTTATTTGGTTCGTTTTCCAACACATTTTCTTCAATAGTTTGTAATGAAGCCCGACCGAAACGAGACATTTTAAATAAATATTTTTGACATTACTTGTCAAACTGACGTTTCTTATAAATTGTCGCAGTATTATCAAAGTGTACAATGGAATTGCCGTGGATATGAACTGTGCAATTATCGGTCTACAGTGCAATTAAAGCAGGGCTCTTTCGTTTTCTACAATGCAATTATCGCTGTAATTTTGCGATAATTGCACTCCATTTACAAGGGGTTTTTGACAGGAGGGAAATATTTGAAATAATTGTTATAAAAGAACGAATTCTAAAGGCGGATTTCCACTAAACGGACTCACTTGCAACTAGTTCCGTTTCCGTTTGAAGAAAATTTATTGTTTACTGTTTGGTTTTCTACTGAACTAATAGTCTCATTCGATATGAAGAATCGTGATGTTGGTCCCTAAGGTGATTATAATAATGGGTAATTAGATTATTAATTTTTGGGAAATCTAATGAATGTGTGCGTTATTCTGTGTTGTTTTATGCAAAGTTGTGATTAATTTTTTGTTAAAAGCTTTTAGCTGGTGCAACAAATTAAAATTCTTTGAAATGTGGATGTTTTGGAGAGTATTGAACATATTCTGTATCTGGATCGATACGATCAGGAACAAAATTTTTTTAGCGTTTAATGAACGAAGTTGGGAAAAGGAAGCATTGTCTCACGACGAATTTATTCTATAATGTGGCTGTATTGAAAATTTTTGACGTGAGTTAAAAATTACGGCAAATCAAAATATGTTGACAGACATGCTACTTACGGTCTAGAAAATAAAAAATGACACATTAGGAGTTCCGATAAAATAATTAGTTACTAAACAGAAGAAGAAAAGCTAATTAACATAAAGATATTATTTTTCGAGTAAGACAGATTTTTTCGTCGTAAAATAATTATACGGTATATAATTTATCTACTTTTTGCTATGTATTTTACTTGTAGGTAAATTGTTACACTCTGTATATTATTCGATGTGTAGAAGTCGAATACACCTATTTAAATATTAATCGGCTAAAAAATCATACTAATAAAAAACCGAATTATTTTATTTTCCATCATAAATTAAAAGAGTTCCAGTAGAAACGGTGTAAAAATAATTTTATGCAACACTCGAGTAAATTGTTTTACCCGGAAAAACAGCTTTAGTAATTTTTGAGAAACTTGAAAATTCCAAATTTCCTTTGAAAAAATCTGCCGTACTCGATAAAAAAATTTGCCATTTTGATATTAGGTATAGATACTTATTGTGTGTATTTTTTTCGTCTACCTAACATAGTAAATGTCATGAACATAAGCACGGACAATCTCTGTCTTGCTGCCTGGCATGCATATTTCGACTTCTATTTCTACAAACTGGTACATACGCTGTTGATATTCGATGAGTTACTGTCTCCTTATGAAGATGCGAAGGCTGTTTGGCTGACGATTTTTCTTTTTCGGATCTCGTCGAAGAATTCATTGCTGAAATATGAGAAAATCCTGTTTTATTCCATCGTTCATTTAACGTAATAATACAGTGTGAGACTTGGATGTAACACTATGATCCTAAATTGAAACAAGAACGATAATAGTGGACTGAAGCTGGATGTTCAGCTCCAAAGGAAATGAAGAACGCACGATCAGCTAAAAATGTTGTTTATTTGGCATGCAAAGGGTGTTCTGTCGATGTATTTATTGTCTTGAGAAAGATGAATAAATTAACTTTGTTTATTATTACAACCTTTTGGATCAACCAGATATAAAAAAATCATATGAAAAGACCAGGTTTAGCAAAGAAGAAAATCAACCCAAAGCAATAGTCATTAAAGTGTTTTGAGCACCGCTAAATTCGAGAAATTGAATTACGAATTGTTTGAGTATCCACCGTAGTCACCAGATTTGACGTGAATTCGCAGAGCTTCAGAAATCTCATACAGGGAAAGAATAAAATTATTAGAGGAGCATATTGAACTTTTAAGCTTTTTAAACGGAAGAATATTGACATTTTTAGAATAAAAAATATTTGGTTTTCATTCGATTGCGTAAACATCCACCAACCTGTAGGTACCTACAATAAGAAGTGATCTGAAGAAACTTTCTTCTAATTTCCATTAATTTTACTTTCCAAATATGAAATGTATCGACCAATAAAAGTAAAGAAAAATAATAATTACATTTAACTGATTCTTTCTTTTGATGGATTTTCCTTTTTGGTTCTTCACTTTTATATTTCATCCTGTCTCTAGCAGTTTTCTCTGATGTACTTCTAATAGTGGATACAGCTGTCTTGTGTCGTATTTCTGGCAAGCTATTTAATATTCTGTAAAAAATATTTTGTTACATTGTTATCTTTAGAGAAATTTTTTTTATCCACAATCACATTATAATTGTTTTATCCACACTTATGAAGCATATCAAGTACCACTTTATCCACTAGTGCAATAATGAAAAATGCAATCAATTTTTTAAATTTATTCCAATAATTTTTGACGTTACAGCTGCTGTCGGAGCGAAACGTCAATTCACTTTTTGATGAAATCTGATTCTAAATGAATGTGATTGTGGATAAAACGTTGTATTGCATTCGTGTTTTTGTTGCGTTTTATCCACTTAAGAAAATTAAACCATCGAGCTTAGCTCTAGGGTTTAAACTTTCGTGCGTGGATGAAACTCTATCTAAAACACAATAAATAACTATTATCTACCTTTCTTCTCCGTTTTTATTTGCAGCTTCTTCTTTTCTTCTTCCATCGCTACCGACGGAATGTTTTTTGATTTCCAATCCATTGTTGATGGTTAATTGAACCGCTTTCGTTTTTTTAATCAATCTAGGTTTCCTAGGCGGTTCCACTTTGGAAGGCAAATCTTCTGACGACGAGCCGTTCGATCTAAGCAAAGCTTCTCTACTGCTTGCCCTTTGAAGCCGTCTAGCTTTAGTACTTGCAGCCCTAAAAATATTCACATAACTTTAAAAAAAAAAACGAAAAGTCTTTCAATAATGAAAAAAAAATTTAAATTAATTAATTTTTGACAACATAATATAGCTGCTGCTGCGAAGGCAGATCTAACACTACCTCTAGTGCGGTAATGTATTGTAAAGTCTCTGAAACTAGTAGTTCCTTTAGACCTATTCCTCTTCTATCCAGTATATAGTCTTCTAGGTGTTGAGCTCTATAATTCTGTATTGCTATGTATTCTGCGAGTATGTGAATTGAGGTTTCTTCTTCCATTCCACAGAATATACATTATTGTTACTCCACTAGTTAGAACTTTTCGAGGTGTCCATTCAGGCGGCAGTGTTCTGTTAGGACACCTGTCACAACACTTAGTGCAATATTACTCTTGCTTTAGGCATTCATTTGTTCTCACTTGGGTGTAGCTTCACAGTAGTATATTTGATTGTCTAAGCCCTACTAGATCTTTCGAATGGTCAGAGGCGTTGCCTATTTCTCCAAATATTCCATTGGAGCTGATACCTCAAAAGGGATCTGGAACCCAAAAGGGTGTTTCAGTACCTCTCTTTGCTAGTTTATCTGTCATTTCATTTCCTTCTACTCCAGTGTGTCCTGGAACCCATAGTAAAGTGACGATGCTGTTCTCGCCTGGTCCATCGACCCCTAAGAATGACCCTTTTTCAAGTTCTTCTATAAAACCTTCTCCCAGAATTTTGGAACATATTCCTTTTAGTACCTGACATTCTTTACAGTAGTCAGCATTTTCCATTTCTGGAGATTCATACCTACTATACAATTATTTGTAAATATACCAGTAATTAAGTTTACTACAGGTATATTTTTCTCCAAGAGTCTATTTGCTTCTTGGACCACAGGGTTCGAACTATGTGGCAGTCGTTTCGAAAGCTCCATCGCGATTCCTGTTTCTTCGATGATATGAGTTAATCGGTAGTAGTGTTGTAGTTACTGCCATTGCGATGTTTACTTCCGTTCCTTGCTTTTTGAAGTTCCGCTTCCTTGTTTCCTTCATTACTGTGACCTGGAACCTAGCGTAGTCTCACTTTACCATTATATGAGTCTTGGATAGTACATTATTTTTTGTTTTAGACACCGGATCTTGTAGAAAAGGTAAGATTTTTATCTACGATTCCTCTCAGATGCAACCAACTTTTTGTTCACTTAGGTATAGTTTTCCTCTTGTGAATAAAATAACTATTTTTTGCTGGGTTTAGACATAAACCTTCCGCAGAACATTTGTTGATCAGATAGTGTATTAACTCGAATAGACTGATTATCAGTACCTATACACACATAAGTTAGGAAGCTCTACTTGTTCAATTCAACCATCAGATGAGCCACAGCTATAGACTACAGCCCTGCGGACATCCTCTTGCTATGTCAACAGTTATTGAGTAATTTTCAATAATCGAGTTGCTATGTAAAGTGAGTTGAAAAGAATTATATCGCTTACGAAAAAAGATTGGTTATCATCAATCAATCAAAAAAACAAAGATATTTTTTTTGCGGATTTTCTACATTTCCATGTTGGTTCTAGCCTGGAAATTATATAATCATGCCACAATTTGTACATTTGTGTAATGGGCTAAATAGGGGTATACTTTTACAAACGTTTATCAAAGGTTTGTTATAAGTCGACAAATTTATCTTGGCACTTTCAAATCAGATGCGCAAAAACGCCTATAAAAACCTCAGCCTGGGTTAGTGTTTCATCATGATTTCCCAGAGGCATAGTTACATTAAGTTTGATATTTAATTAAGTTACACAGTAGTTGGTTTTTAGTTGGTGTAGGTGTAGTTTGTAGTGCATTTTTTAATATCAGAACGGAATATAATAGTTAGCTGAAAAAAAGTGACCAATCCCCTGAACTAGTTGCAATACAGATAAGATTATATCAGATTTGATGAGGTGGCTAATCGACCTATTCCACTGTATCTAGATTACATTCTCTAGCCCGACTCTTTTTAAATTAGCCAATCAGCATCGATACTGAACCTTTTATGTAATTTCTTGCCGGGGGATTCACATCATCTAGTACAAGAAACCGCACATTCGCCAAGCAGTCGCACTGGCATAGGATGTGCTCTGCAGTTTCCTCTTCTAGGTGACAGAATCTGCACATGGCTTCGTCTGTCAACCCCATTAGCTTTGCGTGCCTGTTAACATATCTACTATGGCTTTGACAGTTTTCCTATCATTGCTTATTAGGTCTGCCGGAAATGTTGGTGTACAAAATGAACCCTCACTGTTATTTTTCATGAAAAAATTAGTCCTGAACTGCTTTAGCTGGGATTTTACCTTAATTAATATTTATCCACTATTATTGTGAATAGTTTAACGATAAGGGTCAGGTAGTAGCCATGCTCATAAAAATTAATATTAATAATATCGTAATTTGGTAACGTAAAAGAGAGGATTGTTGAGGGTAGTGTAATAAAGCCTTCTATTTGTATTTTACAAAACTTTAGAGGAGATAGAAATAAAACTTTATACTTTACAATGAAAAAAGTTGGACTATGACAAAAATTGAACCACAACCATATATAAATGCTATTAATGCTATTAATGCCCGATTGCACCACCTTGACTTAACAAGTAAGCCAAGGTCAAAAAATTAAGCTCGTTGTACCGTTATCTAAGCGAAGCTTATATGCACGAAATTTTAAGCACAGCTTTGTTCATTCAAGTGAAGACATACTCAGCAAAACATTACAGGAGCAATGAGAACATGCCCAACGGCGGCCATGGAAGTGATTCTCAACCTCATACCACTACATATGGTGGTGGAAAGTGTTGCAAAAAGAACAAGATACAGACTAAGTAGAGAGAAGTTAGAAATCATAAAACCTGGGACATGCCACAAGATGGTAAGGTAATGGGATCCAAATACCATTACCAGACTTGGAAAGAATGCCATTCAATGGTACACAGATGGCTCAAAAGCAATAGCAGGAACTGGGATAAGAGTGTACGTGCCAGGAAAAACCCCAAGTATCTTTCAAGCGGAAATTCACGCCGTAAGAAAGTGTGCCCAGTTCAATATATTGATAAAGGATATAGAAGGCAAAGGATTATCATAATGTGGGATAGTCAAGCAGTCATTAAAGCACTGAACTCTTGTGTATCAGTTCCAAAATGGTGTGAGAATGCCTAGGCAAACTCGATGAACTAGGCGAAAATGATATAGTCACCTTACGTGGATTCCAGGACACACTGGAATAGAAGAAAATAAAATTGAAGATGAACTAGCAAAGAAGGGAAATTTGATAATTGTAAAGATCTAGTAGGGCTTAGACAATCAAAGATACTTCTAGGTGACCACAACTTGTTGGGATCAAATGAATACCTAAGTCAAAGTAAAACTGCACTAAGATATCTATCAGGGATACGACATTGTCGCCTCAATGGGCACCCGAAAAAGCTCAAAATAGTGGAGGAAGAAGAATGTAGATTCTGTGGCATGGAAGCAGAAACATCCATCCACATACTGGCGAATTGCACAGCAATTCAGAATCCCAGGGCACAACACGTAGGAGATTACTGGATTGAAGAGGGACACTTATCTAAGTTAAAGCCTGCAGATATCCCAAACTTACTCCGGGAAATAGTTCTAAAGGAGCTACTAGTTTATGAGACTTTCTTCAGGAACTAAGTAGAAGCAAGGGGGCACAATAGATATTTTAGGTCTCGGTGAGTGTCACCCCAATATACATACATACAAGAAAAATATGTTGCAATGAGATATTGGAATTATCAGTAAGCTGCACTTGTACTAAACTGGTGCAATCGGGCATAAATGTCCACAAATACATCCAGAAATTAAATTTAACTCACTTTGTGGAATTTTGTTCCACCTTCTCCAACTTTTCTAACTTCTCCGTTTTCTCTACTCTTTCAGTTCTTCTTCTATGTTTCTCGTAACACGGTTTCATTTTAGGTTCCGGCGTAATCTTTTTTTTGCTTAAACTTTCTATCGAAGAGGAAGGTGAAGCTGATTTTAATTTCGTTTTGGCAGTAGACACTTTATGTCGTGATATTGAAGTCTTTTGGTTCATCGATTTAGTTTCTAAAATCGTTTCTAATTGTTTCTTCTCCGAGTCGTCCTCACCGTCGGAAGATAATCTGTTGGCATTTTTTTTTAAATTATACCAGATATTGACTATAAAATTATATAAATTTGGCAATATATTTTTAAACGAATCTGTGTATTATATACTCTGTTTCATAATGAGAGAAAGAGAGAGCGTTATAAAATGTAAATATGGAAGGGCCTTTTCGGAAACTTCCTCCAGTAAGCTCCAGTAAAAGATATGGCAACAGTGCGTTGTTTTGAGATGAAAAATGGTTAATGTGTCATTGTATATCGCTTATCCCTTTCGATTTTTGAGAAAAATTTCATTTCATTTAAATTAAAATTAGGAATATCAGAATTAAATTATATTTTATTGATTACAACATAAATTTTTAAGGATTTAATAGAAATAAACAGAAATAAATTAAAATAAAGAGGGAGTGAGTTAACCTAAAAAATTTTAGTAAAATTATGACAATGACTCTTAGTCTCGGCACCGTACCTAGATAATAATAGTAGGTTCACTTTAAGCTCCTCCCAGCGCAATGTCTATCTCACTCGGTCTCCGATGCTACTCTTTTTCGGGATCTTGAAGTTCCCAATCGAGCGATAGGCAGATTCCGTGAATCACTTTCATCAGAAAACGAATCCCAACCAGCAACTAGTGCATTAGTTGTTATGGCACGGGATGTATCAAGCAGCTGGAAACAACCGCTTGCTTACTTCTTTTATGAATCAACGGCCTTCAAATAAAATAAAAGACATTTTGTTTGAAACAAGTTACGTGATATCGGTCTAAATATGCTAGATGCAGTGTCTGATCAGTGTTCTAACTTCCAAAAATTAGTTAAAAGCCGCCGTAAATTGAGCACATACAATGTTTTTTTACATAGATAATATCAAGCTTGTTTATTTTTTTGATGTGGAACAATTTTTTTTCTTACTGATTTGAGTTACCAGAAGGAACTACCAATAAAATGTATTTGGATACATTTTACAATTATGAATAAAAAAAGGAATTCAGACTCTGTCCAAAATTAAGTGACGAGCATATGTTTCCAAATAATTTTCAGAAAATGAAAGTAAAGATTTTTAGTCATTCTGTTGCAGTTGCTCTTAATACACACGTTGATTTTAAAGTTTTGCCTGTAGATGCCAAGCTAACTGCTACATTCATTAAACCCATGAATGATGTTTTTGATTTATTAAATTCGTGCCATTTGAATAATTTTAATGCATTCATGGGTACCCCAAAACAGTTTCAGCTAATGGAAGAGTTTGAAACTTTACTAAAAAATTTCCGCGTGGTTAACAGTGAAGGAAAAAATTTAACTAATAAATTGAAATTTATACGTGGGTGGCAACTTACAATAAAACAAAATATATAATGTAGTAAAGGTTATTCTAATCAATGATTCTAGTTTATCTCTTATAATTTTACGTTCCCAATTAAATACTAGAACGAATAGTTTTCTAACAACGTACATTTTTATCAGCCCCCGAACCAAACACTCCATTGATAAATCTGTTGTCGTTTTAATAGAAGAAATCAGACACGTGGAGACTGAAGAATTATATTTTATAGAAAAATGTATAACAGATCAAACACATGTACCTACAGCATAAGTAAGTGAATCCTGTAATTGTACACAATGGTACCAACACAAATAATATATATATATATATATATATATATATATATATATATATATATATATATATATAAGCTACGTTCACATGTAGAATTGTTCCTACAAAACACCCCCACAATTCTGCAATCATAATACATATTATTGCAGATAATTACATAATATAAACTAAATCTAAATGTTTAACAGACATCTACATTTAGTAATTTTCTAAATTTAACAAATTGATTTTCTGCCAGGGCTTTTGTTAATGTATCAGCTATTTGCTCATCGGTTGGAATATATTTAATTTTAATCTTTTTGTCTGTAACTAGTTCCTTTACAAAGTGATGTTTGACGTCAAAGTGTTTGGAACGTTTTGTTTGTTGTATGAGCAGTTTTAATAACTGCCTGGTGATCTTCAAATATAGTGATAGGAAAAACATCTACAACAATATCATTCAACAGGTTACCTATAAAAATACATTCAATACAACATGCAGCTAGTGATACATATTCCGCTTCACAACTAGAAATTGCAACCACTGACTGCTTTTGAATTCCACAACACAGTATTATTATTAATTTTTAAAGTAAAACCAGTTGTGCTTTTCCTATCATTTAGGTCACTTGCAAAATCTGAATCAGTAAAAGCGAAAACATTGATCTTTGCACTCTCGGCTTTTTCATAAATCAAACCATAGTTTCCTGTAGATTTTAAGTATCTAAGTACATTTTTAAGTTGTACCCTGTGAGTTTATCAAATGAGTTTTGAAATCTACTCAAGTAAGTGATACTAAAACATAAATCAGGACGTGAACCCAACATTATGTACATAAGACTGCCAAGTATTTCTTTATAAGGTTCATTAGAATTTTTTACTTCACTTATTGTTAGATTTAGTTTTGTTTGAACTGGTATTTTCTTAGTTTTCCAGTTAAACATATTAAAGCTTTTAAGTACTTTTTCTATCAATAGCTTTTGTGAAATTATTATTTTATTTCCAGTCCTAAAAATAAAATTCCTTTTTCAGTACCTATTCATTTGTTTGATTTTCATTTTTGACATTAAATTATTTTTAAGTTTTAAGACTTCACTCTCTAGGTTTGAAAAAACTATATAATCATCTACCCATATTAAAAGAAATGTGCATTTAGTAAAATAAAAGCATGGATCAGCTTTTTATCTGCTAAAACCTAAATCTAGTATATGTTTGTTGATGAAACTATTCCAACACTTAGGACTTTGTCTTAAGCCATAGATACATATAGACAACTTCTTCAAGTTCGCTCTTTAGGAAAGCTGAGTGGACATCAAATTGATAAGCTTTCAAGTCAAATTCAACTACTAGAGCCAATAAAATTCTCAGGGTAACCATCCTTGCTACAGGTGCAAATACTTCTTCGTCTTCAAGAACTGGTTGTTGGAATGCTCTTGCAACTAGTCTTGCTTTTTTCTTTGTATCCATCTATTGTTTTTTCTAAAAATACCCACCTCGAATCAATTATTTTTACATTTGTAGGGGACACTTCTATATTCCAGGTTTTATTCTCTTCAAGTGCATTTAATTCTTCTTGGACTACTATTTCCCACTCTCTGTCTGCCTTCACTGCTTCTGAGTATGTTCTTGGCATTCCTGTAGAAAATAGATCCAACTGAAAGAGCTAACATCATATCCACTTCAAATTCATTTAGATAACTTGGGATTTGCCTTATCCTAGTGATTTTCCTCGACCACCACAGTTGTAGCTGTAGCATCCTCGGAATGTGTTTTTGTGCCTGTCAGCTCTTCTGAAATTGCTTAGGAAAACATTTTGTGAATTGTCATCTCCTTTACTTGTGGACTTTTTCTGCCTTTCTTCTTCCGCTAATAGCTTGCTCTTAACAAAATCGAAAGTTAACACAGACGATGAGTCTTCATCACAGAATAAAACATCTAATGCCGTTACAATTGGTTGATAGCTTTCTGGCGTGATACCCAGTAGTTGATTAATTGACTCCATTTTTCCCATCTTGCCGCCAACACTTTTCAATTCTGTAATAGTTTTTTCGAATTCAATCAAATAATCATCGAGGGCTACTTTTCCATTGAATTTAAAATTTCTTACTTTCTTTGTAATTGAATCTGTGTGGCTATTCCTGTTTTTTGATAGGTATTCTTTAATGTTTCTATCATTTGTTATAGTTTCCAAAACATTGAACAATAATGTTCCGAGCCTTGACATCGTGTTTCTTAAATGTTTCCAGTTCTCTGGCACTATCATCCGGTCGGTCCAACGTTATAACAACGTTCTGTTCTAGACAACAAACAACGGACGTACCTACCTAAACTCGTCCCCAAATTCCAATTTAATCTATTGGTCAATTTCTTACATAGCTAAACTAGTCCCTGAGTAGTGCAGGTCGACAAAAATAAACAACTAAACTCGTCCCCAAAAAATATTTTATTAAGAATAATTGCAAAATTGGTTATTTTCATGTTTATAAAATTTTATCGAGAAGGGCAAGGAAAATCATTGAAGAACCTATACGTTCACATAAACTGATAAACTTTTCCATAACTTTTATTTCGTATAGGCACCCACCACAAGCAATATAGTATTCTCGAATGACTAATTTGAAATTTTGTAAAAGTGAATGATAATAATTTGCCATTCCTACTACAAGGTAATTTCTAAGAATATATAATCCTTTTCTCGAGGACTTTAGTAATGTGATTAATGAACGTTACTTAGCATGGGATGAATTTAATGGTAGGATTATCGGTTGCTACCTGCCCAGGGACGAATTTGGGGCCGTCCAAATCAACAAGCTATGAAGGTAGTAATTCGCGCGACCCCTGTATATACGACACACGTGTGTTTAACGATTGTTTTTCGGCATGTCTTTATGAAAGTGCCGACGACGAGTAAACCTACTATTCTTGTCTATGTACGGTGGTCTTGGGCTGCTAAAGCTCATTTTCTGCCCTTGTGACACAATATACTAAATCACATTAGGAAACAGAGTCTAAACATTAAAATTCTCACCTATTATGAAGTTCTTCATCGGTATAACCATTAACAGCTTGCAATATTTGATCTGCAGCCTTGGTAAGCTCCTCCAAAATACTACTGTCGAATTCCCTTCCATACTTATTTTTAATGTTTTCATAAATCGGATCGGAGAGATTCTTCACCGGACTCTTTTTACCACTTCTTGTTGGCGAAGGTGATTTTTTAATTGCTCTAGTTGGAGATGGCGATTTTTGAAATCTTCTAATGAGCGAAGGAGATTTTGGCAATTTTCTTATTGGCAATGGGGATTTCTTCTGTATGAGATCTGGTTTTTCTGATAATAATCTATTTTCTTTGCGGATCACAGCCTGGGAGATTTTTTTCGCAGGTTTAGGAGATACATTGACTCCGAAATATGTCATTTCTGACTTTTTGGGAGTTCGCAGTACTATACCTAAAATTAGACAATATTATTTAAAATCAACATCTTCTAAACTATTAACATTTTTTTATAAAACAACAAGTCGCTACTTCTGGTGGTATCTGCTTGATTTAAAACGAAATAATCGATTTAGACTGGATATAACCATGTACAGGGCGTCCCAAATTTGGATGGTTTGAGTATTTCGAGAATAAGAGGAGATAGAAAAAAAGTAGTCAAGACTTATTTTTGGGACACCCTGTAGATTAGAGATTACAACTTTCCAATTAACCTCGAAATTAATAGTAATTTTCTTTAATAAATATTCTTGATTTACCATCGTTAGGTCGCGGATGTAGTTTCTTGCTTTCTATGTTGATTTTGAAGCTATCCACTGACTTGCTTTCCGTTTTTCTTGTTACTTCTATATTTTTACTTCTATTTACTATCGAAGGACTAGAAAGTTGCTCACTAGGCATTAGGTCGGGCCTACAGACTGGCGTTTTTCTCACGGGATTTGGCGAGTGATTTGTTCTTATTATGTTCACAGTACTATGTTGTTTTTTAGAAATATCTTGTATTCTAGTAGTAAGTGGCGATGTTTCTGACGGATCAGATAGTTCTAAGGAATCTAAAATTTTGGATAAATTTTATTTATATATTATGGAATATTTAAAATACTATAAATTTTATCACAATACCAACTTTTTCAAAAATTATAAAACTATATCAGTTGGGTTTCATAGAAAATATGGACTGACGCTTTCTCGAAGTGAGACCTAGTTTACGAACAGGCCAAAAACTAGAGAAAGGACAGGAATAGGGATGTATAGTGAAACGAGGAAAACAATATGTTTCTTCTCACTAGGAAACATACTTCTGTATTTCAGGCGGATGTTTATGCTACCCTACAATGTGCAAAAATGAACAAATACAGGACTGACATTCATAGGATAAACATATTAACTGACAGCTTGGTATCCCTTGCTGCTTTAAACAGTCGCAAGGTTACATCCAGACTGGTGAAGGAATGCCAGAAAAAGAACTAAATGAACTGGTTACTAAAGTAATATTAGTATGGGTGCCGGAAAAGAGGCTTATCATCAATATGTGTTGGACCAGAACCAGTCCTTGGAACCAAAAAGAAAGTGGTCCGAGGACAAATACGAAAATGGGTACAAAGTCAACATAGACTATAGTGGAGGAACGCTCCAAAACAAGGTACACAGTAGGACCTTTATAGGGGACACAATAATCATTACAGTTTATCTAACAGGTCGTGCTCCGTTAAAAAAACAACTGCTTAAAATGGGGCTGTATAACGGAGATCTCAGCTGCAGACTTTGTGGCATGGAGATTGAGGACGTAACCCACACCTCATATGAGTGTGAAGGACTGGACTCAAGGAGACAAAAAAAATTCGGATAGGGCAATATGCTACCTGGAACATACGGCATGGCACACATCCAATGGATATATATCGTCTACTCGAAGGTATGGGTGAGTTGACTGAATGTGGGAGTAGAGTTGATTGAGTGACCACTGTATTCACCAGATTTGTTCTAAGCGACTACTATATTTTCAGAAACCTGAAACCATTCCGTTGACGTGTAATTCGCAGAGCTCTCGGAATGTGATTCACTTTTTAGAGAAGCGTTGATGTATTTAGCTTTTTGGAGATTATACTGAAGATTTCAGAGTTACTTATATTTGTTTTAAAATCATTTAGAAGAAGTTTCCAACCAATCTGCATATTGTGAGAAAACTATTAATTGTGTTATGTATTTGATGATTTCCGTGTTTGTTAAGTTTCTTAGTAAAATTATTTTCAAATTGAACCATTCTGATATCTCGTTATAAGTTTACACAACGTTTGCGTTTACTTAGTGCAACACATTTTATAGAATATACCCTGCACGTTTTTATTAAATAAATAATTCAGTACCTTTTTCTATTTTAGCACCTAGTTTAGTGGTAGTAGCTTCCTTTACGCTATTCATGTTTCTGTAAGTCTTCATTTTACTCCAACTGCCACTTAAAACGCTGCTACTATCGTTTTCCAAACTGTTATCCTTGGTCATTCTCGATAACAAATACTGCACCTCCTTGTCGGCATCGCTGTCACTATGTACATCTTCGTAAAGTTTCTTTAAAGCTTCCAGTTCTTTCGGAATATTGTCTTTTATCTCTGCAGTCTTATGAATGTTACCATTACTACTATTGTTAATGGTGTTAAGTATTAAGGAGGTAGATTTGAAACTAGTTGGTTGAGATCTTTGATACTTGGTGTATGAAAAAGTCTTATTGTTTTTTGTCGGAGGCGAAGGAGATAGATCTATGGTAATTTTCGTCGTTGTCGTGGTATTGTTAGTGTCTTCTGTTGTTGACATTTTTGAGCAGAGAGTGTGGTTGAGAGCGGAATCTTCTTTGCCGATTCGCACCACTAGACTTTTGTTGAGAAGGTGTTTGGAGTCTAGAAGGTCAATTTTAATTTTTTTTATTTTATAAAGAAAAATGTAAAATTTTGAGAAGTTATATTTATACTGGTTCTGAGAGGAAGAAAAATAATATTTAAGTTCCACTTTATTAATCTATTCCTACAGATATAGAAACTACTGGAGCATTAAAAGAGTCAGATGTCAAAGGATCTATACTCTGAACTTACGTATATCTAAAAATATAAAAGGTGAGATTTCTCTGTAAAAATTTTTCAAAATAACATTGGTTTTAAAAGATATTGTTGATATTTTTATACTCTACGTATCTACAGGTACTCTTCTATGAGCTTAAGACATGGATTTTATTGATGAACACTTGCCAAAACCATTTGGACCCAAAATGAACAAACTTATTTTTGGAAGCAAACTAGTCAAAATATTGAAAATATAGCAAGGAATAGTTATCCAATGAAGAAATGCAGAAATTTCGTCTCTTTTTAGACTACCATAAGAAGTTGAGGAAATGAAATGTTTTTTTATTAACGAGTGAAGTGGATTTCTTTTCTTTTCTTTCTCTTCTTTTTATCTTTATATATTTCTTATTGAATAAAAAATAATGTACTTATCTAAAATAATATATTTATATACTTTGATAATTAAAATTCACACTTGAAGTTTATAATTTAAACAATTGAAAACATCTCAAAATTTTACATAGGTCGCGTTCATCCCAACGTAGCGCTACCGGAGCGATCATCAATTTCCTGCAGAACACGTGTTTTGTAAACGATCAGATCAGTCACCATTTTTTCCATCAGAATTGAAATACGCTACTCTACAGATCAATGATGCATTAACTGTCACTTATGCCAAACATCATGTTAATAAACATATAAAATGACACAACATTTTTTTGTTTGAAGATACTTTAGACATTTGTATCATGAAATTCAATGAAAACCAGTAGGAACTATTAAACTGAATTGAAATCGAAACTGAATAAATAATTATTCAAGTCATATATCAAATAAAATTAGGTTATATTGTTATATCATGATTAGGACGATCAGCAGAATTAAGAAACGATGAATCACTCTAGAAATCGCTACCTGATCTACTTTGATGGGATGAACGCGACCATAAATCACTAGAAAAATTTTCTAATATGAATGCATATACAGACAACGTTTTACCATAGAGAGCCCTCGTTGATTGATAGCATTTTTATAGAGGAACATAAACCCTTGAAGGGCTCAGTTAGTCAGGATTCAAAATTTTTAAATCCAAAAAAAAAATATCATAAAACAAAAACTGCTTTATATATACATATTTTGTTAGCGGAATGTTTTTTAATTTTCATAGTTTTTGTGCCATTTTTATTTTTATTAAATTCCAGCAACAGATCTTAGAATTAAGCCCTTTGTACTTTAAACTATTTACGCAAATTGCTCTACAAATCATGATTTGTAAATTAAGTACTTGTAGACTTTAGTTTAGAAGCAAACACGACGAGAATTAGAAAAAAAAATTAGTTCCAGCGGTGGACAATATTGGGGGTAACAGTGGCCATCAACGCTTATAACGCGCCACTGACTCACTTAATGCCAAAAAATCGCCTGTGTAAACAGCAAAATTTGAAAAAATATTTAAAACCATTTTTGTTTTAGTCAAAAAGGTCTAGGCTTCTGAGAAAGCCTATTATCCGTTTTGGAGTTAGGTCAGTAGCCTCATCTGGCTCTAGGTATACTTGTTCCACCGTCTCATCTGCATCATCGCAAAATCCGCTTGTTCTACTGTCCACGCTGTCCATCTTATCTGACTCAGATGGTATCTTAGTAAGCAGTGTCCAGTGAGAACAGTGATTTTACTGCCATAAGACTTCTGAAGCTCCAAGAACGATTTAGCATAGTAAGCAGATGGTTGTAAAAACCTTTTTGTCTGTCTTTGGCTTGGAGTGTTTTTCCAGTGGGTTGCACCAAGTTGCTTTTCCCACTTTCAGACTTCTTCCACGATGCGGCTTTGTGGGATAACGCAAAATCGCTTAAGTCCGATGAAAGGAGTACAAATTCCTTTTGCGAGACCATCAGCAATCTCATTCCCGACAAGACCCTTATACCCAGGCACCCATAATAAAGTTACTTTGTTGTGACTAGCCAGCTGCTTAAGGGATTCTTTGCAGTTCCAGACTGATTTAAAGTCATACTTTGTCGACTTCGGAGCATTTAAAGATGGCTATCAGACACAATAAATATTCTAGTTGAGTTGAGGCTTTTTTTGAGGCACTCTTGAGCACAAAAATCTATTGCTAATAGCTTCGCTTTGAATACTGTTGGAGTGTTTTGCAGGGCTATTGACATCCTGGCATTAAGACATCCCCCTATTCCCTCTCCTTCGTTTGTTTTTGATCCATCAGAATAATAATAAGTGAGAAAACCTCTCGATTTTATTTAAGAATCGGTGCATTTTTTGGAACTCTGTTTTTCCCTTTGATGCGTTCTTTTGTTCTATCAAACCAGCGAAGCTTAGGTAATAATTAGTCTGACTACTTTTAGATATGACCAGTAGATCATTTTCGGCTTAAGACCCCACGTTTCTATATCTCGTTAACTAAGGCCTGTGAAGGGTTCATGTTCCTATTGCAAAAGAGCTCTTTTTGTGACAGAGCGTTGTCGGTTAAATATCGCATAACCCTATATTAGAATTGGTATTTCAATGCTTAGATAGTTTAAATACTTTACGTTAACAATCCCAAACATTTTCAAATAATTAAATAAACTTAAGCAGTCATAAGATTACTGGGATTATTAGATTTAAAAGCCATTCTGTCCTTAAAAGTTTTAAATTTTCTTTTGCTATCAATTTAATACAGTTTTTGGAATATTGTTCTTGCCTTTTTACTTTCCCTTAATAATTCAGTTTGTTGAATATTATATTGTGACTGTACTTTTAATAAAGGACAATAAATTTCGTCAATACATTGTTCATTTAATTTTAACACAGCACTGAACACTGTTTACACTACCACTACACCAACACTACACCAACACTAACACTTTACACTATCTTACGCGGGTTTCGATAACCAAGTTATCTTCTTCAGAGACAGTTTACCTTCAGTCTCTGAAGAAGATAACTTGGTTATCGAAACCCGCGTAAGATAGTGTAAAGTGTTAGAGTTGGTGTAGTGGTAGTGTAAACAGTGTTCAGTGTCAAGTATAGCCAACGGTTCCAGAATTCCCAACTTAGTTTAACACAACATCCAATTTTTATACTCCGTTAGCGATCTGAGGTCCTCTTATATATCCATCTGGACCTTTCTAGCCTAATAGTGAAAGCTACAGGCGAGTTTTCTATTTAAGGTAGGCCGTCTGGATAATTATTGAGAAGAAGACTTCGACCAAGATAGTCTTGGTATTGTTTATCCAGTTTTGTTCTTGGCCTGCATTTTCTTGTTCATTCGGTTTTGGTATTGGTCTTGCAACTGTTTGTACAGTGCGCGTCATATAAAACTGGTACACTTTTTTACCCAATGTAAACCTTACTTAACTAATCAAAATGACCTGACATGGCATGTGTCAAACGATGCCAACCCATTTAAGTGAGTTTGATAAAATGCGAATAATTTCCAAAATAGGGGATGGTTGGTGTTGGAAATTCATTTCCAACCGCTTTGCTTTCGCAATCTAAACATATTGGTTGGCGTATGATCGAGCTCTAGGACGTACCGGTAGAACGTCAGTACGATATAAGAGCTTGGTGTGAAAGGAGTATTGGTGTAGTTTAAGTATTCTAGATTGCTCTCTTGATTAATGTAATTTATTGCAAGTATAAAATTAACTATTCAATTAATATCAGTGCACAAAAGTGACAGGAGTAAAAGAAAAGGAAAACTGGTAACATCTTAACTTTTTAATGAAATGAAATTATTGAACATCCAATTTTTGGAACAGGTTAATTTTTTTTTGATGAAAAAGTATTCCAATCACATCATAACGGCCCTACTAGAGGTAATAGAGCGCCTCGAAGAAGGTTTAATGAAAATTATATTTCTTCGAATGATAGGTCTGGACGATTTCTCTGTAAATGTTTGGGCTTGGGTGTATAGGAATTTATTGGAAAATCGAAGGAAGATTTAATGCGATGAGCTATATAAATATTTTAGATGGGGCAATGTTGCCATCGGTTATGGAAATCTTCCCAAACGATAATTTTATTTTCCAGCATGACAATTGCTCAGTGTACACTGCTCGCTGTGTACGCAATTATATGGCTGAAAATAATATTGAAATGATTCCATGGGTCGCTAAAACTCCAGATCTTAATTCAATAGATAGAGAATGTTTGGGAGCTTATGGTTAAAAAAATTTAAATGTAATTCCACAACACAAAGAAGAAGAATAAGAAGATGAAAATTTAATTGACTCAATGCCTCCAAGACTACAAGAAGTTATCAATAATAATGGAGCTAGACACGATATTAAGATGGAGAAAGTTGGCATAACCATTTAAGCACAATCAAATCAGAAGTAATCGATAATTTTGTGCGAATTATGTGCAATTTATGTGCACAAATCACGATTTTTGTGCACTTATATTTTCGTTTTCATTAAAAGTTATGCTACCTTAAACTAAAGCTAGCACAATTTTTTTTTAATTTTCATCTGATTTCGGTGAAACCATTGCTGTTATTTTGTGCAAATTATGTACAATTTATGTGCTCTTCATTGGATCCCATTTCTAATAGACTATAATATTGTTAGAATGTCATACAAAAAATATCTTATTTCACATTTTATCAGGGATATGATCTACTGTGAATGGACCTTTAACATTTTTTCAAAATATTATTGTTGTCTAGCTGTCGAATTTTTTCGTTAGTGTTAGATAGGGACCAGAACTCAATTGTTCTTGATAACGGTAGCTGGACGTAATTCCGTTTTCGATCTTTTTTCATTCCATATTGTTAAGAAGAGCACAGACTCGATGGTTGAGAGTAACCTGTGGACATTTTGTTTAAATCGACCGTTTTGCCTGTCCCTGATCTTTTTCCTTTGGTATTTAAGATTATTTTTTCCGCTTGAGTTTAAAAGCTTGTCAGAAGGGACTGCTGAGCCTAGGGCCAAAGGGCTAATTACAAGAAGAAATATTTCTCCACGACCCGTTTCCGACCAACTCGATACCATAACCATTCCGACTTTTATGGCCAACCCCCCACTGAAGGTACATGACTGGAAGGTGTGCTTTGGAAACCGAGGAGACCCGGTCGGATTCATCGAAAGAATTGAAGAAATCTGTACCGCAAGGATAATTTGCTTCTTGTGCAACCTGAATTACTGTCCGGTGAGCCCGCACTATGGTACCGGAATAACTGAACAGATATACCAGCTGGACCGATTTCCGAATTTTCTTCTATCCCGTAAATTAAGAAGACGAATTAAAAGCTGAGATAGGCCGTCGTCTACAAAGAAGAAATGAGTCTGCCGCCACATAGATAACCGAACTACAGACCCTTATGAGAAGGTATGGGAAGCTCACTCCCGAACAACAGTTAGCCTGGCTGTACCGTAACTTGTTGCACGAATACCGTCTGCAAATACGAAAAGGGGACTTTGAGGATTTTTCCACCTTTTGTCACGTGGTGAGGGAATATGAGTTCCTAAGGAGGGAACTCCAGCATGTACCTAGCCACAGTGGACCGAACCGTGGACCAGCCCGACCGCAACCGATAGGTACACCCAGATACGGACCGTCTCACAATTCGACGCCTAGTCCATCCAGAGAACCCGTCGCCGGTCCCAGTCAATCGTCATCGACCGATACTCCTCGTCGTCTGCCGCCTGTTACACGCGTCACCCGTCTGGATCATCTTCCCGGCCACCTCTGTTTCCGTTGTGGTGAGTCTGGACACTACCGCAACAACTGAACGTTGAATTGAAAATATGAGAAGGATTGTGGTTTGATTTCCCAAAATAAATAAGTAACAAAAATATTAGGAAAAATAAAATATTTCCATAATTATCAAATGGAATCAATTAAAAATAATAATAATTTCGATTATCGAATTTCGTACTGCAGAAAGAGAAGAATTTTTGAAATGTAGTACTTGCGTACTGAACAAACCAATTTTTGTACTGAACTCAGTACAATTGTAAACGGCACCACTTGCTTATGAAAAGAATAACATTCGACACTCTTATAGCCCCTCCACGATCAAACAACGAAAAATCGTGATTAGACAAAATAACAGCAATGGTTTCATTGAAATCGGATGATAATGAGGAGTTGAGCTAGATTGAGTTTGAGGTAACACAACTTTTAATATAAAATAGATAAACGGTCACAAAATAACAGCAATGGTTTAATTGAAATCAGAAAATAATTAAATAAAAGCGCTAGCTTGCGTTAAAGGTAACACAACTTTCAATAACCACTAAAATTTAAGTGCACATAAATCGTGATTTGTACGCAAAAATTGCACATAATTTGCACAAAACAACAGCAATGGTTTCATTGAAATAGGATGATAATAAAATCAAAGTTGTGCTAGCTTTAGTTTAAGGTAGCACAACTTTCAATAAAAACAAAATTATAAGTGCACAAAAATCGTGATTTGTGCACATAATTCGCACAAAATTATCCAGCCAATACTAACTGCCCCACCTGCCAGAAAGTTGGGGATTAAGTTTTAAAGGCCGGAAATTCAAAAACAAATATATCTAAATATTTCTCATTGGTCGGTATTTAGGAAAACCAAATTTGTATTTAGTTGAAAAAGAAGGGATAAATTTAAAGAAGATTTTTTTTCGGCATTCCTTATTTAGATCCAAATGAAGTTGGTCACTTTTTTTCTGATGAACTTTTTAATATTATGCCAGAAGATGACAAAGTTTTGCAATTTTTTGATTACCTTGTTTAACGGAATATTCAACATTTCCACCTTACATGTGGGCTTCAAATTCATCATCTCTTATATTTACTTCAAACGCATGGGAATCACTTCACTCAAAATTTAACGAATGTTTTTATAAATCACATCCTGACATATTTAAATTTACAGACATTTTGTTAAATTTTCAAGCAGAAGTATATGTGAAAATTAGAACTGCATATAGATTAGAAAAAAAACTTGATAAAACGGCAAAAGTTAATTTTTGATATAACAAGAAGCCCTTTTCAATTGGCTTTAAAAACCGATAAAATCTAGGTAGCGTGGGGCAGTTCATAGTCGCCCAAATTATCGATACCTTTTGAATTGATTGTGCTAACTTTCTCCATCTGCGTTATTAATTATTGAATGTAAACTTTCATGGCCGGAATTTGTTTTTTGTTTTGTTTTTATTTTACGTCGGTCTGTTTCTGCTATAATCTATTTGTTAGTTTATTTTTTTGAACTGCTTTAATTTTGAATTACGTGGATCTCGTGTCCAAATTTTGTTTAAAATTGTAAACTTTTTTCCTTTTTATTGAAATTTTGTTGCTATTTTTGAAATGTTATGGCTACACATGCCCAATTCTTTAAATCAGGTTTTCTAATTCTTCTTAATGCTGTTGTTACTGAAGCATTAAAGTTTTGCATGTCTTTCCGTATTAAAGGGATTTTCCTTTAAAAAATCAGTTAAAGCTTTGTCTAGCTCTATTCCAGTTAAAACTGGTCTACCTTTCCTATTTTTCTAAAAACAGTTTGATCCTTGTCCCATCTTTTTTTAAGTCAGTCATCTAATAAAACAACCATCTTCTATTTTAAAAAATATTCAAACAGTAACAATGTCATATTTATGTATTTATTAAAATATCACACTATTTCTAAATTTAAGCTACCTAGTTACTCTTTTTGTATGAATGTTGTAATAATTTTTTATTCTTTCCTCCTCGTTTTATTGCTTTACAAATAGTATATTATGCAACGATCATGTAATGATTGTTATTAATACAAAAGCATTAACCGGGATACGAAACGAGCCGAAGGTGAGTTTCGTATGGTTAATGCGCTCGTCATTTCTTTTAAAAAGTGGAAGGTATCTACCTTTTTGACTAACGCAAAAGTTTGAAACTGCCATTGTTATGTATGTTAGCGTAATTTAGTCTTAGGAGTGTGAACCGGACTTAAGTGCCAATAACACGAGTGACAAATGACGTTGACAAGGCTTTTCCCCCGCCGAGTCGAGTCATCAGTCAGTCGGGTTTTACATACATGTTGTTTAAGATTGTTATATTTTGTTCTAAAATAAATAACTTGTTCAAGTAGTAAAACACCATGGAGTCTTATTCAAAACATGGTGTCAAGTGTGGCCGCTTGATTTGCCACCATAAGTCAGTGTTTTGTTGCCGTGCATAGCGTAGAACCTAAAAGTTAAATATCTAGCTGTACGAAAAAAAAAATGGAAGCTTTTAAGCCGCCTAGTTCGTTGAATGAGTATGACATTAAAATTTGGAATCTTTGGAAGCAGAAGTTTAAGATATACCTAAAAGCAGCAGGTAAGGAAGAAGTGGCTGAAGATGTAAAAATAGCTATTCTTTTAAATTGTATAGGCGACGAAGGTCTTGATATTTATAATACCTTTATAATACCAAATAGCTACTTTAGAAAAGTGTCTTGAAGCATATGATAGCTATTTTCTTCCTAGAAAAATTGTACCTATGGAAGCCTTCACGTTCAATAACATCACTCAATCAGCTGACCAGAGCATTGAGCAATACTTAACTGAGCTCAAGAAGCAAGCAAAGCTATGTGATTTTGTCTGCAAAGCCACGGAATGTAATACCAGCTATGAAGATCGTATGATGAGAGATCGTTTGATTATTGGCATAAATGATAAACAGATACAAGCAAGACTGATTGATGTTACAAAAATAATAGAATACTGCTAGTCTGTTAGCTTAAGTAAAGAACATTTGAAAACATTGAATCCAGAAGAAGGGGTTAATTTGGTACATAAATCTCAGAAGATTAAATGCAAGGACTGTTCATATATGAACATTGGATTAAAAGATGTCCAGCCTATAATAAAACTTGTGCAATATGGCAGAAGAAGGGTCATTTTGCGAAAGTATGCGTAGAAGGTCCAATAACTTGTGTAAGTAGTAAAACACCCTGAAGTCTTAAACAGTCATAAAACAGGAATCTCTTAGAAACTGTCAAACATTCTACAGAAAATATTTGGTCTGTCTACTTGGTTATTTAAAAATCTAGATTTATATTGGTCGATTTTTCAGTTTCATAATGAAAACCAGTGTTATAATGAGTATCATTATGAAACTGAAAATTGGCATTTAACAACTTATAGTATACGAGTAGAAAAATTTAATTTTATCATTACATCTACTAACATTTTTGTTGAGCTGGTATCACTGCCCTAGAAATTATACCATAACAACGAGTTTAGCATTGACACATTTTAAAAGATCCATTTACACAGCTAGAAAAACACTATTTTCGATTATTAGGTATAGTTGTACCAGTTTTATATGAGGCGCACTGTACGATGTTGGTCTTGATCTTGCAAAATTGCAAGACTAAGACAAATTTTGCTCATCACTAATGGGTTTAGTTAGCAAGTATAGAAGTGTAGTGAATATAAAACTGTATGGAAAACTGTGTAGTTTTCGGTACACATTTCAAATGAAGAATTGTTATAATGGACAATTGCTTTAGATACCAAATTTCCTATTTATTTTTATAACTTTTAGCTAGTTGAACCCCTAAGATTCACCAAATAAGTACGTTGTTAAATTACTACTCAATTAGTTATATTTTGATGTATTCAATAGTATTTTATACTGAACATGGAAATACCAACCCTTAACGTATTTAATCCCATACTAACAGGATTTCTAATTATCCAAGCTTCATAAGAAATAAATACAAGTAGCTTCTCTTATAATCTAAATAAAACATTACATTCCAATTCTACAGTTGTTAAACTACTTAAAACTACATATATCAAGTACTAAGTACTAAGTACTACGACATGCATAAAAGTAGAAAAAGGTACCAAACATGAACAGTAAACTGGATTTCTAATATATACACAAACGATACTAGCTTCGCGGTAACTTGGTTCAAGTAATATTATATAAAATATCTACAAGGTTAATTTGTGTTAGTACAAAATTTTGCTGGTTAAATATACTTACTATGACCATTATGTAATTTTCGGAGAATTGTATATAAAAATGTTAATTTAACATGCGAGAGGAATAAGTTTTGGAAAATTTGAATGTTGATGGTGCAATACGAAAAATTAGAAAACATGCACGAAGTTGCAAAGAAATTAGAACAACTCATTACCTTTCCTTAAATTCTCAATTCTCGGCCTAATGGACTGTCTTTCCCTGTCGTATCCCTCACTTTCCACCACCGTCGCTTCTCCTTCTCTTAAACATATTTTAGTAGAATACCCCTTGATTTCGATCCCTTTTGCTTCTTTCGAAGTTTCGATTGTTTCAGGGGTGGGCCAAGATGACACTCTACCATTGATGTCGTTGTTGTTAGCGTTAATGCTGTCATCTACATATTTAGTATCGCTGTCACTGGCGTAGTCGGATTTTCGGGTCGGTCGTAGATTTTTGAGGAGTTTTTGGAATTCTGGTTCGTTTTCTTTATCCTTTAATCGAAAAGAGTTTACCAATATAATAGATCACACTTTATTTAAAAAAACTTACTTGATTCATGAAATTATAATTGTGAACAGTTACAGTTGATTTCCAAATTGGCACTTCCGGTTTTTCAACATGTCTCAGTCTAACTCCCCATTTACTTTCTTCGTCAGAAATGTTATCCGAAAAAGACATCGATTCTCCCAAATGATAAGGTTTCGGTTTGACGGGTTTATTCTTCAAAATTCCTCGGATTTCATTTTCGGTCAGTTCTTTTTTTTCTTCTTCGGATATTTCGGCGTTTATAGGATTATTAGAATTGACAGTTACTAGTGCGTAGTTGGAAGATATGCGTGATTGGAGATTTTCGTAAATGGAATCGCTTGGAGAGTCTTCGGAGTTATTAAAAAGGGGTTTTTCGAACGCCGTATCTCCGAAATGTAATAACTGAAAACAAATGACTTAAATTAAAAAAAATGTCTTCGGGTTTCGAGACCCATTCAGCCACGATATTCATAATTTAATAGAGTTAACTTTGGGTTGAGATAAAACTCGCTTCACGTCTAGGGGTATTTCAAGACGACTTTTAAAAAGTGGGTTACACGACGAATTTACACTATCTATATATTGGAGACTACTAACACGATTTCTATAAAAATTGGCATAGATGGAGAACAATTTATGGCGAATTTATGGAAAATATTTTGACAAACATGTCACTTCCGGTTATACCTTACGTGAACGACAACTTTGTTATTTTAAATGTAACACCCTGTATATTATTAACCTTGCGGATTCTACATGAAATTAATAATTTTTTAATAAAAAAATTGACAGGTGCAGGCCTTCATATTGAAAATTCTGTGTGTACACCTCCAATACCAAATAAAAAACATCTTGTCGGGTTGATTAGTAGGACGATCAAGGTAATTGGTGACACGTCGAAAACTTCTTTTTTGTATGCAGGCTTCGTAAAAAAATTATGAAAAGTTCAAGTTCAAAAATGTTAACAACAGTTTTTTTCTAGCTCTATTTGCAAAATATAAAAGACAACCTTCGTAATAAAACAATTGCTCAAAGGTAATAAAATAAAACTATTATAAAAAAAAAACTCACCGGCAAACCGTTTTTATTGAATTCTTCGATCGTCGGTCCCGAATTCCTACGTCTTCGCCTAAAATTTTGCGTGGGAGGCGGTTTATCATCAGTCGCTACAATATTAACTTTCCCAGATTCCGCTGCAAAATGCACTTCCGTCTTACAGAATTCCACTTTTTTCGTCTTCCTCATATTGTATTCTTCATCGTCGTGTCTAGATTGATCGTTAAGAGCTAAACTAATCCTTCTAAAACTATTGTCGTTATTTCTAATCACGTATTTCGATTCATCGACTGCTATCGAATGTCTTTTGACGTCGCGAAGTTGTTCTTTGTTGGTATCGTTCCACGTTAAATCCACTATGTTATTATTTTTCGATATGGGAATTGTTATTGTCGTCGATTTTATTTCGGTCGGTGAAGTCGACCAATCTGTAAAGCCTTTTTTCCATTTTTCGTTTTTGTTCGTCGGCGATAATGAGTCTTCTTGGTTGAAGGTATTCGCTATCCTTTTTACCTGTGTAAAAAAAAACAAACAAAACTTTAACAAAACAGAACAAAAAGAAGATTTTTTAGTAAATAACAATCTATAAGTTTTAGGCTTGTCACGGAAGATCACTCTGAAAAATCCCTATAGGCTAACTCAGACTAAATCTTTGAAACCCGGCGATCTAACGGAACATCTGGAGATTTCATCTAATGGTTGAAGCAGTCCAATCTATGAAGAAGCCCACGGACTTTATGTCTGCGAAACAGGATTTCGAACTTACGTTAAACGTTGTTATCAACGAGCTTGAGTTGCTACAAAACGAAATTGATCTAATTACGAGAGGAGTCCTCACTTATTACATTGTTACCTAATACTAGGATATCAACAGCACTGTGAAACATTCCAACAATATTCCCATCGGAACTATAAAATTTTTGTATCCAAGAGTGCCTCAAAAAACGGACACTACTCACATAACATCTTTGTAAGATGGGTAAAGGGGACCATGCAGATACGATGATGCATATGAGAGTGCGGAACACATCTGCAATTGCAGGGCAATAGTCCGCCAACGGCTTGAATATCTGGAACAGGTCTACATAGTACCTGATCAGTTTACAGATCTTTCCCAAAACGGATAATAGGCTCTCCAAGGAGCCAAGATCTTTTGGACTAAAAAATAGATGTAGAGTATACACAAAAGATCTTGTATGTCGCAGTGTGGTAATGCCAACCGGGCAAATCGACCCCCTTGTACATTTATTTTTTCCCTACAACTAATTTTAACTTCCTTGTTTTGTCTCTTAGGCTGGCAAATACTATTTGTTCCTTAATTAATTTCCTATTAATATTTAAGATTAATATGGGGTTAATGTGCTGCCAACAGCCTCTCCACTGCGATCTTTATGTGTTCCTTCCTTGTCTAGTCCCGTCCTTATTACGAGACTCCGTAGCCAAACCTCATGGCTTCCATATATATTGGTAGGGTTGTGGATTCTCCTCTATCGTCGAAAACCTTAGCCTATTCATTTATTCACAGTAGCACAGTATGTGTGCATGTGTGCTGAAGTCTCCTCATATTTTTGGAAAATACTACTCGGGTCAAATAGAGAATGTGGGAAAACGAATATGTGACCCAATTAATTTTTCCAAAAAGTATCCTGCTTTTAAATTTCATCTTAAATTTGTACCCACAAAATATAAAAAGTGTCACTACTCATTCTGAAATATTGATGGAATTTACTTTCATTGTCCACTAACTCCATAAATAAAGTGGTATATTTCCTTTCAGTACCTATAGTCCAGTAAACATACCTGAAATTTGTCCTTTTTTGATGCTCTCTTGCGAATGGACTTATAAAGTCAATTTTGGGACGAGGAATCAAATGCTCGTACTAGCAGTTCTCCAATTTTCCAAGAAATCGTGGAAAAAGCGAAAAACTGTCCCAACTCTATGTTTTTCACAAATATCCGTAACGGTAATTGAATTGAAAACAGTTCCGAATAAAAGCTGTAGAGCGACCAATTTTACATCAAAATATATCCTCGTAAGCTTATTTTTATTCAGTCTTGTAGATTTCTCAGATGATATTATAAGCAGCATGATTAATGTTATGGTGAGTATGGGAGTATGGTTAAATGGTTATTGTTTTATTTTATTCAAGCTTACGAGGATGTATGTATATGAATGTATATTGGGGTGACATCCACTCAGACCTAAAAGGAGGAGTTCCCGGAAGGATGGAAGGTAGCCAGGGTGATACTGATGAAGAAGGCGGGTAGAGAGGGGAAGCGGGCGGGTGACTATAGGCCTATCAGCCTGCTGTGTGGTATGGGTAAATTGATGGAGGGGATAATAAGGGATAGGATTGAGGAGGAAGTTGGTAGGAATGGGGGTTTTAGGGTAAACCAGCATGGGTTCACGAAGGGGAAATCTTGCATCTCGGCACTGAGCAAGGTGATGGGTTTGGTGGAAAGAGCTAGGGAGGGCAGCTGGAGGAAGAAGAAATTGGCCCTACTCGTGTTCTTCGACGTCGGGAACGCGTTCAACAGTGTCAGCAAACGGGCAGTGTTGAGCGCGTTGCTGAGGCTTGGAGTGGAGCAGGGGTTGGTTAACCTGGTGGAGGACTACCTGACGGGGCGTGTGATTGTAGACTCCAGAGGGAGGAGATATGAGATGGAGGCTGGAGTGCCTCAGGGCTCGGTTCTTGGACCGACGCTCTGGAAGTGTGTGTTTGATGAGGTTTGTGGGATAGTATGTGAAGAGGGATGTGAGATTACGGTGTATGCGGATGATGTGTGTCTGGTATGTACGGCAAAGGGAGAGGCGGAGATAGAAAGAAAGGCGGAGAGAATGTGCAGGAAGATTGTGGAGAAGATAGAGCGGTGCGGACTGGAAGTGGCGGAAGAGAAGACGGTGGGGTTGCTAGTGAAGGGACGGAGCAGGGCAAGGGAAGTGGGGGTGATGGTTAAGGGAAGGATAATTCGCATGGAGGAGTCTGTGAAATACCTAGGGGTGTGGTTGGATAGCCAATTATCCTTCAAAACCCATATGGTAAAGGCGGCAGAGAAGGGTAAAGTGAGGGCAGCATGGCTGGGGAGATTGATGTGTAATGTGAAAGGGCCGGGAGAGTGGAAGAGGAGGGTAATTGGTAGGACGGTAGAGCAGAGTATGCTGTACGGTGCGGAGGTGTGGGGTGAAAGAGCGGGGGTGAATGCGAGGGTTAGGCCACTTCTGCGGGTGCAGAGAGGGATACTGCTGAGGGTGGTGCAGGGGTACAGGACAGTGGGTGGACTGGCAGCAGCGGTGCTGGCAAGGTCCTACCCATTGGACGTGTTGGCTAGAGCTAGGAGCAAACGCTGGAGGGGTGCGACCAATGAAGAGGTACGGGAATGGATGGAGGAGGAAATGGAGAGAAGGTGGGAGGAGTATGAGGGCGCGCTAAAAGGAGCGATTGGGAATAGGAGAGATTGGATTGACCGGAAATTCGGGGAGGTGAACTACTTCTTGACACAAGTGCTCACTGGACATGGGTCGAGAGTAGGGTACCTCCACAAGATTGGGAAACGAGAGACTGGTGTGTGCGAGAGGTGTGAAGTGGAGGATGATGTGGGGCATGTGTTTATATGCTGGAGGAACGAGGAAGTGCTGAAGAAATTGGAGAGGAAACTAGGGGAGGCGGTGTACTGGGAAAACATGGTGGAGATAATGTTGAGGGGGGAGGAGGAATGGATGGAGGTGAGTGGATTAGTAGAGAGCATGGTAAGGGGGAGAGAAGGACTCGATATGGCATGAGAGGCAGGAGTGATAGGAGGGAGAAGATGACAGTGTGAGCGGAGAGTGTGCGAGGGACCGCCGCCTGTCTCGAAGTATGCTAGGGTAGTGATTCCGAGGCGGGGGTAACGGCGAGTTTGAGGTGGGTTTGGTTGGTAGGCATCTCCTTGGGGATGAGTCCAACACTGTTTGGGTCCTGGACCCATTCGAACATGAGTTTCCCATCTCGGCCCGAAAAAAAAAAAAAAAGTTCTTCTTGTTGCTCAATTCCGTAACGAAATTCTTTGAAAAGTTATACTTTTTCATCGTACCATCTTGTGACATATCCCAGGTTTTCTGATTTCTAGTGAAGAAAGTGAGGAGATGATTTTTTTAATGATTCCCTCTCTACCTACTATCTTGTTCTTTCTGCAACACTTTCCACCACCCCTACTGGTGTGAGGTGGAGAATCACTGTCGTTGGGCATGTTCTCATTGCTCCTGTAATGCATATTATACAGGCTAGTCTTTGTATTTTGGACAGGTTTTCTCTCGTCGTCAATAGGCTAGTTCTACTACTACACGCAATGGCTCCATAAGTGATAATTGGTCTCACTATGGCAGTGTACCTACATCCAGCTCAGGATTTTTGGGTTACAACCCCAATTCCCCCCTGCCAGAGTCCTGCACACCATTAGAACAATTTTTGCTTTTTATATAATCTCCTTTTCGTGTTTGTTCCACAGGAGTTTACTTGACTTCTTGTCTCTATTCAACCTCGCTCCAATCAAGTTTAATGGTTTTGAGGTTGAGTTTTCTTTTCTTAGATGGTTTTGATGGATTACGAGGAAATATTTCGACGTTAAATAGGTCGCTCTACAGCTTCTATTCGGAAATTTTTTTCAATTCAAATTACCGTTAAAGAAATAATTGTGAAAAACATAGAGTTGGGGCGGGTTTCCGCGATTTCCACGATTTATGAGAAAATTGGAAACCTGCGAGTACGTGCAAGTCCAAAAATTGTCTTCCATTCGCAGGAGAGCAGCAGAAAAGGTGAAATTTCAGGTATTTTCATTGGACTACTATCACGTCTTGTTCATGCCTTAAAAACCCAAAAACATCTCCGTTTATTTTTTTTTTGTGTTTCCTCTCCCTCCAACAAAACAACCATAATGACCAATTTTTCTACACGTCACTTTAGCACGAGGCACAAAAACTGGCATGCGTAAATACTCTGCACTGTCACTGTACCGGACGGTTACGGTAATGTTGAAATCTCCCTCAACACTTTTCAAAAGATCACTTTCTGGTACTTTCGTGATACAATGTATACAGGGTGAATCACGACCAACCGGACAGAGGTTTTCGGTGAAGGTTTTAAAATTTTTGTCACATATTGAGGGATCTAATAAAGAAACTGTAAATTTTAAACGCCCTGTGAAGAGATGGTTAATACTTAATCATGAAATACATTCAACGAATGCCCAATTATTAAGACGTAAAAGTAAATTTTGTTATAGTAACGGCCATTTTCATAACAAACTTTAACACTACTTTAAGTTTTAAAGTAAACTTTAAATAAAAGTCGATTTCATAACAGTCTTTATAACTTCAAGTCGACTTTAAGTTGAAGTGGACACAATCGCGACTTTAGACGACTTTAACCTCAAAATTTAAGACAGTTTTGAGTTCGTTGTGACAGTATTGTGGACAAATTCTCTTGAGATGGAAATATATACCAAGTCATCAGCCTTTGAGGATAGAAGCAACGAGAGCGAGAGTGATGAGGAAATATTCATCATTAGGAAACCAAAATTATATAAACAGAGAATAACAGATTTTGATAATCGGTCAGATGAAGAATTTTAGCAAAGATTCAGGTTAAGCAAACCTGCTGTTCAGCATTTGTTACATCATATAAGACAACAAATTGAAAGTTTCTGTACTCTGTAAGTTCAGTTTCAATAATTGTCATCTATACGTAATAATGTTATTCATTATTGTTTTGTAGATGTGGTGCTATTAGGTCCGAAACACAACTGCTGCTTACACTTCGATTCTATGCAACAGGAAACATGCTTATAAGTGTTGCAGATTTTATGGGTGTTTCAACAGCTTCTGCATCTGGGATTGTTGCCAATTGAAGCCCATATACAGTTTTAACGTTCAATATGTTGAGCATTGCTTCAAAAGCCACATTTTTTTAAAGTTTGGATCCGGTGGGCCCCCACCCGTTACATAGATGTTTTGCGTTTGGGCTGCGGCATATTTTCTTGTGCCGGTCTTTATATGATCGTACTTGCTTTTTAATTGGGCAAGAGCTGTTGCTGGATTGCAGCTATTAAATTCGTTGTGTATGGCCACTCATGTATGTTCCTGATGAAAATAACATATTTAGAAAAAATCATCAATTAATTTCTTATGTGTAATTTTTACTTTATCTTTTGTCTGGGCGTAATGTTGTTCCTAGTTTTGCACTCAATAATGGATTTATTTTTTCAGCTATTTTTACCAAATTCAATTCTTCTTCTGTTGTAAAATTTGTACCCCTAACTCTTTTTCTATTTACTTCACCCATAACACTTATTTTATGGTGAAAATCGGAAGAAAGCATAAACACGAATATGAAAATATAATACGAACATAAACATAACCCTACTTCAATAGAAGAGTTCTATATAAGGTCAATGTAACCAACACAATAAATTAAAATTATCGAAATGACATAAGAAATGGGGGTCACTGAAAGGGGTCACCATTTAACTTACTTCCTGTTTCTTTCAGATATACTCAATGTTTTATATAATATATATTGTACCCAAAAGATAAAAAGCTTGTTTTAAGTTAGGGAATTTTGATTCTTAAGGCTTATGGCCTGTCTGTTAACTGTCAAAGTCAACGTCATTACATTGGTTGTCATAGCGTGGTTTTATTTTTATAAACTTTATTCGTTTGTAATATGTCTTTCCAGTGTATTATAATTTAATTTTGAAAATTTGAAACATACAAAACAAATACCAAGCTAAAACTACGCCTATGTTGCTTGCACTGACAATGTTGACAGTTACCTGTGACATTTGTGGTAAACACTAGAAAGCAAAACACCCTAAATTAAAACGAGCTTTTTATCATTCGGGTACAAGATATATTGCATAAAACATGGTTTATATCTGGAAAACTGAAAAATTAAGTCAATAGGTGAACCCTTTCAGTGACCCCCATTTCATATGTCATTTTGATCATTTTATTTTAGTGTGTTGACTACATTGATCTTATATAGAACTCTTCCATTGAAACAATCTCGAAACTGTCATAGTCACTGATACCCACTTCTCTTGGTAAACGTAAAATCTCACTTTACTTAAAGGAACAGAACAAAAATTTTATGAAATTGTGAAGTTAAAGTGATAAAGTCACTTTAGGTAAAATTAGCTTTAAGCATTTGTTATGAAAATGACCGTTAGTTAACTTTCACCGTTTCTTTATGAACCTCCGTCCCGATGGTCCTGATTCACTCTGTATATTAATGATAATATCTCATCTTAGATTTTCCAATTATTATGTTTCAACTTGATGTAAAAAATGTTTGACAATGTACAGGAAAACCTGAAATACCCACTAAGTAAACAAAAGTACCCTAATAACTATTTCTTTCTTCTCTACAAATAAAAATTCACTACCTAATCACACAAAGTAACATTTACTAAGTTTTCATGGAGTATTGAATACAATACCGATCTCTGTTTTCAAGATAGGGATTCCATCACGATTCAATTACACTTCAAATCGTTTTGAGATTTGACATTTTATCTGTCAATAGTGTCAAATGCCGTCGTATTTTTGATTGATTGCTGGGATTTTTTTAGTAGTCATAATGATCAATAATCAGAACGTCAAAAAAGTTGCCCTTTTAACTGTAACTTTTGGTTTAATTGCCTCATTGGTGTCTTTCCACAAAATGTTACAAGAAAGCTAGAGTAAACTTATGTTTTGAGTGGTTTCAAGGTTATATGGCTTACAGCTGGCATAAATTTGACAGAGAATGTCACAGAATGCGCATGTTTCAATACGATCTCGGTTTTCATGTCGTATTTCGATTTTCCGATCTCGATACGATCCCAAAAAAGCAGTATCGACCTTGAAACTCAATTCGATTTCAATACCTGTTTTCATGAGGTTTTTAATACGGAAAGTGTATTCAATTCGAATTGAATTCTGTATGAAAACGTAGTAAATATCTGGTGTAAATAAAAATTGTAAAACACCAAAGAAAGCGCGTTTTACAAGAGAAAATTATTATCAACTAACCTGTCCAAGATGAAGTTTGTTGCTATGACCGAATTCTTTAAATTTGTGTTCGAAGTCGTTGTGTTCGTCGGAGCTGTATTCGTTGTCTTTGTATCCGTTTTTCTTGATAGGAACGTCGATTTCCGTAGATCTACATATTCCACTATCCGTGGAACTCTCTACGAAATTTTTAGTTTTCAACAGAATTGAATTTTGTGAATCGTTGTGATGATGGACTTTTTCAAATCCATACGATTTTCGTCGATTATACCAGTCTTCGTTTTTATTGTTCGGTATTAATTTGACTCGAGATTCTAAGCTACCGGTACCTATTCCCGGTTTTTTATTGAGCAATGCTTCCATCCCGTACACGTAGGATCGCACTCGAGAATTTTCTACCATCGGCATGTCGTTTTCGGCGATTAACGACGTTTCTTCTGTTACTATACCATCATCGGGGTCGTCGTCTTTACCGTTTTCCTGAAACCAACACACAAAATCAAAATCAAACCAAATACTAATATCAAGATGTCTGATTAAAGAGTCCACACTGGGAGCACGGGCTCGCGCGGCAGTCTCACGATCCAAATGCTCGGTATGTTTGGACATGCCTCGGGTAGTTTGGACGCACGATTGGTATTATAATTTGTGAAGACTTGCCTCGCTGGCACGTGCGTGTCTAATGTGGACCCAGCTAGTGACAAACATTCTGGTTGTCCAAAATTTTGAAGTATGGTGAATCCTCAGTAAGCCGGAAGGAGTAGAAAACTGTAGAATACAGCATTTATTTATTAGAAATACTACCAGGTTTCAAAAAGACAATAAAGCAAGTATAAATATCACCAGTCCTGTTCTACGGCGGTATGCAACAGCAAGATGCCTAGTTTTCATGGACAGTCGCTACAAATTTTGATGTATCCTTGGTACACGCTTCGCAAAACAGTACCCTCCTCTAACAGCTCTAGGAGATTATGTACAAAGCAAAAATGGCTCTAATGGTGTGTAGGAATCTGCCAGGGAGAAATTGTACAATGTACACTGTCATAGTGAGACCAATTATCACTTATGGAGCCATTGCGTGGAGTAGTAGAACTAGCCTATTGACAACGAGAGAAAACCTCTCCAAAATTAAAAGACTAGTCAGTATGTGAATTACAGGAGCATTGAGAACATGCCCAACGGCCTCCATGGAAGTGATTCTCAACCTCACACCACTAACATTTGGTGGTGGAAAGTGTTGCAGAGAGAACAAGATACAGACTAACTAGAGGGGGAATTATTAAAAAAAACTACCTCCTTACTTCTTAGAAATCAGAAAACCTGGGACTTGCCGCAAGATAGTATGATGAAAAAGTATAACTTTTCAAAGAAATTCGGAATTAAGCAACAAGAAGGAATGGGATCCAAATACCATTACCAGACTTGGAAAGAATGCCATTCAATGGTACACAGACGACTCAGAAGCAATAGAAGAAACTGGGATAGAAGTGTACGGGCCAGGAACCAAACACTCTGAAAGCTTGGGAAAAACCTCGAGTGTCTTTCAAGCGGAAATTCACGCCATAAGAAAGTTGTCCAGTTCAATATTGATAAAGGATATTGAAGGCAAAGGATTATCATAATGTCGGATAGTCAAGCAGCCATTAAAGCACTGAGCTCAAATGGTGTGGGAATGCCTAGGAAAACTGAATGAACTAGGCGAGAACAATATAGTCACCTTACTGTGGATTCCAAAACACACTGGAATAGAAGGAAATGAAATAGCAGATGAACTAGCAAAGAGGAGGACTGGAACACCCTTTTGGGGGCCGGAACCCTTTTGCTGTATCAATAGGCAATGCCGAATAAAAGAGAAGATCTGACCATTGGAAAGATCTAGTAGGACTTAGACAATCAAAGATTCTTCTGGGTGAAACCTTTATCCACATACTTGCGAACTACACAGCAATTCAGAAATCTAGGGCACCTTGGAGATTACTTGATAGAAGAGGGACATTTACCTAAGTTAGAGCCTGCAGATATCCTAAAATTCCTCCGGGAAATAGGACTAAACGAGCTACTAGTCTCTGAGACTTTCCTCAGGAACTAAGTAGAAGTAAGGGGGCACAATAGATCTTTTAGGTCTCAGTGAATGTCACCCCAATTTACATACATACATACATGCTAACAGCTCTAGCGGTGGGCGTTTTGCGTTCCTTACTCCATGCACTCGACACGAAACTGTTTTCATCAGGGTTGAATTTGGTTTTCGCCAGTCTTTGCTGTAATTGCATCGTTTTAGACGAATTACAATCGACGCTTATTCAAAGTATTCACTCTTATCGTTAGTTCGGATATATTCTTAGTTTACAATTGTTTGACTATTTTGCTAGTTTTTGTGCTGTATGACTTTTGTTACTTGTAATAATTTATTTATTTGCAATACTGTAAAATGAAATACGCCCCTGCTCAATTCAATTGTCCACGTGCTTTTGTTTACATAGGGCGTAAAAGAAATCTGATTAGAGTATACATATACAATAAGCCACTGCAAATATCTATTGCCCACCTTTCAGCACTATTTCACCAGAATATCTGGAAGAGGCGTAGGATCTGAAAGTGGAGGGAGCAAGTGGCAGGAAGTATCTGACGTGGCTCTTGGCCGGAAACTCAAAATACCATTTAACTGGTATTTTGAGTTTTATACGTATGGTTTCAGTTTATACCTCCTGTCAACTGTAGGTTGAGAGAACCGCTAGTTGAAGTAGCAGTTAACCGAGAGAGTCAGTGCCACATCCACATCATCAAGTAAATCAAATGAAAACCCTAGAGCTGAAAGATTTCGTAGTAGGAGGAGGTTGCCAACCTACAGAAAGTACTTTTAAGTGTTGGTTGGGTAATGCCAACGTATAAAACTGATGGCTAGTCAATCGGCAATTAAATGCTACCCTAATAAAACCTGTCTCTATTCTTACATATTTAACAACATAATATAGTTACCTTATAAATATCACTAGTTGGTGAACTAGTTTTCCTAAGACGCCCTTTAATTTCTTGAATAGATTCCACAGTAACAAAAGAATTTCTTTTCTGTTTTTTGGGAAACTCTGAATCCTGGTCTTCGCTCGTTTTATCGCTACCAGAACTAGAAATAGATTGTAAAATCTGATCTAACGCATCCAAATCCACACTATTATTCCTCAAGGCCGTATTCAGTCTTCTACCTTTTTCTAATTCCTCTCGAATTTTTCGTACGCTTCCCAAATTTTCTGGTAGATCTACGGGTTTGTTAAGAGCTGTTTGTTTGTTCTGTTTTGGAAATTGCAATGATCTTCTTATCTTCGATGTTCTTCTCCAATTTTGTAGTTGTTCTAAATCTTCTAGATCGTTAACGCTCTTATTGCCGTTGGTGTCTTTTTCTGGTATTAAACTAATCTCGTCGCTGCTGCTGCTTTTCGTTCGCACTAAGTTAGTATGTCCATTAAAATTATTATTATTATTATTATTACTTTTACTTTCACTCGATGCACTTTTTATTTCGTATATTTCGACACCGCCATCTTCGCTATCACGATCGGATATGCTCGGACGAGGTGATCGTCTTCCGAAGGCCTGCCTTACGGCTGATTCGTGTATTTGATGGCAAAGTCTCGATACTCTGTGAAGATTCGTTGCTGCTGTAATGTGAGCGCTGCGAAGTGAATCATTGAGATCTATGGAAGGTTGGAGGTTTTCTTTTACCCGTTGTCGGGTAGGGGGACGTCTAGCTGCACTCCTTCCTACTGAAGCTTTGGATTTCTGTGAGGTTAGATCCAAAGGGTTCAGTGACAGCTGAAAAATAAAAACAATATGAGTTAACTGAATAGTACAGCTTGTCAATCGCAGGAAGAGACGTGAAAGAGTGACAGGCTGCGTACAAGAGAGAAAGAGGAAGTATTCGAAGGAGGAGAGATGGACAGTACGTGCTGTGGAAATGTACATTTAGCGTAAAAGTTTTTCTGCTTTCAGGTTAAAATTTATTATAAATTTTGTTGCATTTGTCTAAGTGAAATTCGGATGCCGACCTTTGTTTTTTTTATTTGGCGTTGAAGAACTTTTGGAAGCGTCTATTTCAACAGATTTTATTTCATAAGAAATCCTTTTAATTGCTTGCAAACTTGCACCAGTTGCCATGGCTGCATGTTTTTGTAACTTTTTAAAGTCTTCAATTGGCTTATTATCTTTTGCCACCCACTGCATAAAATATATAACGTTTTCAAACACTTCTCTAGTTTTACTTGCCTTTTATTGTAGAATTGAAAGCCATTAATAATAATTATTGCCATGACATTCATAAAACACAGTTCAACTCAACTATACTTCCACTGACTGTACTTTGCGATCTTTACTCGTCGATATGATGAATTCAGCCGCTGTCCATTGCGCACTAAGGGGGCGTATTCATATTCAAAAATCAGGCTCACACTACGTTTGCCAAGCTATAACTTATTGTATTAACTATATTCATTATATTGTTGACAATTTAATGCGCATATGCCAAAGTGCAATAAATTGTCATTTTTTTCACTTATTTATGTTTCAATCCCCCGAACAATGAACATACAAGAAGAGTAAACAGACGTATTAGGTATCTGATGCCAACATAAATAATGTCAAATTTTATATATTTATTTTTTTAGAATCCACATACAGATTGCGAAGATCCCTTTCTTACGTTGCGACTTATACAAGTACGCAAGGAAAATATGAGCAAAACTACGTGAAAGAGAGAGAAGATTTGTTAGCCCAGCGATCAGTCCCCTCTACCAAAACAGTTGGGCGTGTCTTCAGTCCCTTCCTATTTATTTCAACTGTTGTGTTGCCAAATGTACTTATCTGTAAAAATTATACCTAATTTTTGTTCTATCGTTGTTTTAAAATTTTCAACGGCATTTCAAGCGGCAACAATGTTAAATACCAATAATTGTTAAATCGAAAGCAGTGTACGGATTTTATTTATTGCAGATTGTAATTTGTCCAAATTTTTTCTTGAACTCCATTATTTTATTCTTATTTGTGTTGATCTCACTTATTTTTCAAAAGTCAATAATATTACCAATCTCGATTTTCTCCCACTAGATACACCGTTATCCGGTGTTAAAAGTAAAATGCAAAATAAGTTATTTATCACTTAGAAAGTACCAAACATTCTAAACTGGCAACGCTGCAGCAGAGACTGACTCCCCACTCTGTGAGTAGGTTCACTGTGTTCAGTAGTTTCCCAACATGGAAGGAGTGAGGTTGTTAAAGAAATAAAAACAATACACTCGTTATTACGTAACCTGTACATCTTAAAATTCATTTTTGTCAACTTGATCGTTTCTGACCAAGCTGACAATTAATTTCTAACTACAATAGGATATTATCTTAGCCATTGTAACTTGAAAATAAAACATTTATTCTTGAGATAAAAGTAATAGTAATTGGGTATAAAAAACTAAAGAGCGATTCCATTGATAAATTGAATTGAAAAAATAAAATAAGTAGGTACTTATTCTAAACATAAAATATGAACTTCTTGAAAAAATTAAACTAAAAATCCGTTCTAAAGGTAAACATAATTTTAACGAATTAAGTGCTCAAATACACCACCTTGCTGTGCCAGGCAATAACCAAATCTGTCATAAAGATTTGATCTCATATCTCTAAGATTATTTGGCGTAATGCTGGCACAAACGTGCTGTATTTTCACCCTCAATTCATTTAATTCATTAGCTCTTTCAAATTCATGTTGATAAATGCTACTTTTCAAAAATCCCCAAAGAAAAAAATCATTTAGAGCTAGTTCAGGTGATCTTGGAGGCCATTTAATTGTACCATTAGTACTAATAATTCTGTCGGGGAATGTAAACCTTAAAAATTCCATTACTATCCTTGAATTATGAACTGGACAACCATCTTGTTGAAACCAAATTCAATTCTCTAGTTTGCCTTTCGTATTTTATCGGACGTTCGATTGGATCTTCCGACGCTTGGCATTTTCTACAGTATTGTAACGTTTATTCTAATTTATATTTACAATTAATTTATATTTACAGATTTATATGTAATTCAGTCCTTATTTAATAATTTATGTAATACACTAAACACACTAATTATAATTTATATGAGAGTCACTTAATAAACACTTATTCGAGGCGCGATTACTTTCCTTCGGTATCAACACTGACTGATTGACTAATTGACTGCAGCGATGCTTGTGGCCTATTTATACTCGTGCGCCGTAATTCTAGAAGTATCCCGGCGTTCTCGCGGGCGCATTGGATATTCTCGATATTCTGGCGGACGCACCCGGGTGTTCTAGATGTTCCTCGAAGTTTGGGCGGAGGAGCCATAGTCGTCTCATACGGGGATTTCACTGGGGGCACTAAGTGAGAATATTATTGCAGTAGCTCGCGTAACATTGCCCCCTCCTTAAGAGACAGTTCCTCCTGGAACTAGCTAGGAAACTGGAACGAGATGACTGTATCGGCAACTGGTCCCCTTGTTGCATTTTCCAGTTGTATGGAAGTAACATGCGACCGTCTTCTCTGTTGGCTGTGTCTCCCGAGCATGGCCGCAAACCAGTACCTGCACTTCGGTGTCTCGGAAGATTACTTCTACCATGTTACGGATTATTCGCCAATCTAAATGCCTACATTCAATCTTGGGCATGGCTAGCCTGTACACGTTCAATTCAAGCACATGCTCTCTCAGGCTTTTCGTCGAAGGTGTTCCTCGTCACTAGGTGGAAATTGTAGCGGGAGCCATTTTGCAGCTTCAGAGCTTTACCTGGTACTGGTAACTGGTTTACCAAAGGTCGTGCGCCACTCTTCTTTATAAACAGAGATGCCAGTCCGCGCGCATCGGTTACGCTGGCAGGGATGTTTATTGCCAGTGAGTATTCTTCCGGAACGGTAAACAGGTCTTGTCGTCTCTCAGTGGTGACGCCGAATCTCGCTTTTCCGGTACCACCATAAGCACCCATGAACTCTACAAAAGCAGGATCGGCTACTTCCTGAAGCTGGTTTACTTCCTCATCGTGGTCACCCTCGAATGGCGCTAATCGGTTACGGTGTACCACCTTTGGCTTTCCATTTGGGATCTTGCTGATACGATAGATGACATCGTTGATTCTTTTCTCTACGAGGTACGGACCGTCCCAAGCTTTCTGCAACTTTGTAGAAAAACCCTTTTGTCTTCTTGGGTTATGCAGCCAGACTTTGTCTCCTTCGTGGAAACCTCCTTCCGTAGCTTGCGTATCGTACCTTTTCTTCATCCTATCACTAGCGATCTGGAGGTTCGATCGAACCAGCTCGTGTACGTCGTCCATTCTTTTTCTCAGCTGGGTCACGTAATCTTCACCAGCTATGTCTTCTCCGGGTCGGCATCCAAATTCAAGGTCGAGGGTAATCTCATTTCGCGTCCGAACAGAACTCTTGCTGGTGTTTGGCCGGTAGACTCATTGATGGCAGATCTGTAGGCCATCGCGAATAGCGAGAGATGTTGGTCCCAATCTCGCTGATGGTTAGATACTACTTTAGACAGGTATTTGCCAAGAGTCCTGTTCATTCGCTCTACCATCCCGTCCGACTGTGGGTGCAAAGCCGTAGTTCTCGTTTTCTCCATGCCGAGCTTTTCACAAACTTCCTGGAACAGCTGGCTTTCGAAGTTTCTGCCCTGGTCGCTGTGTATTTCCAGGGGCACTCCATATCGGCAAATGGACTCATTCACAAGCACGTCGGCAACCGTTGCGGCTTCTTGGTTTGGAATGGCATACGCTTCTACCCATTTTGTGAAGTAGTCCATCACCACCAAAATGTACCTGCTGCCATTTGCTGTCGGTGGAAACGGTCCGGCAATGTCCAGGGCAATGCGTTCAAAAGGGCTTCCGACATTGTACTGCTTCATAGGAGCCTTTCTTCTCCCGTGCGGTCCATTGGTCGTAGCACAGGTAGTGCACTTCTTACACCAGTCCTTCACATCTTCGGAACTGTGCATCCAATAAAACCGTTCTCGCACTTTCTGGAGGGTCTTCCTCACACCTAGATGTCCTCCTGACGGACTGTCGTGTAATTTCCGCAGTACTGCTGCTATCCTTGTTCTTGGAATCACCAACTGTCTTCTACTTTCGGAACCCTCATCGTTCTCGATTACTCGCTGTAGCAAACCGTTTTCCAAAACCAGCGAGTCCCACTGGGCCCAATACGATTTCATCGTTGGCGAGTACCTTGAAATCTCCTGCCAAGTAGGTCGACAGTTCTCCTTTTTCCAATGTCGGATTTTCTTCAAGTCGGGATCGTTCTCTTGTTCCTCTTCCAACTTTTCTGGTGTCCATTCGTCGGTGGTCACCGTGGTTCTTCGAATCGCAGCTTCCTTAGCTTCTGTTTTGCTGCAGTGAGAGCACTCTGCAGGGCATGGTCTTCTAGAGAGGGAGTCTTTGGAAGGTCTTCGGGTCGAAGCTGCCCTCTGAAGGTCGACCCTTCCTAGTTTTTCCTGCTGGGCATCTTTGTTTGTAGCAGTTCTCGGTCGCTTGCACGAACTGCGTACATGTCCCATTTCTCCACAATTCCAGCATCTCACAGCTTTCAGTTTTCCATTTGAGATGCTTTTCATCATGTTGACAATCTGGTCGAGCTTGTTCTCAACTTCTTCGTCTGCTACAGCCCTCACCTTGCCGTATACTCCGGAAGCCTGTGTAGCTGCTTCGTACTCCAAGGCTGCAGAGAGTACGTCGACCAGTGTCTTATGCCGAGCCAAGCGTAGAGTTCTCTGCATTTCATGGTCACGAACTCCGTCGATGAATGTCTGTACCCCTAAACATTCCATGACATTCTCCGGTGCCGATGGATAGGCAAACCGCACCAACCTCGCAATGTCTGCTTCGAATTCTTGCAGAGTTTCGTCGCGTTTTTGTTTGCGGTTTTTCAGCTGCGACTGGTACAGATGCTCCAGGTGTTCCAGGCCATATCTCATGTTCAATCGCTTTTTGAGTTGTTCAAAATCTTCGGCCTCTTCCACTGGAATGGTCTGGAGGATATCCATAGCGTCTCCTCTAAGGGCAAGAGTTAAATTTAACGCTTTTTCCTTCTCACTCCAGTTGTTTGCCTTTGATGCCGCCTCGAATTGCTTGAGATAGTTCGGCCATGACGTTTTACCATCGAATGTTGGCAGTTTCACTCGGCTGTTAATATCGTTTTCCATTTTCGGTTTCAACTCTACTTTCTCTGCCAGTTCGTCGTTATTCGGGGCTTGCCTAGTTGTAATATCCGGTTTATTACTAGTCTTCCTTTCGATTTCTTTGATTTTTTGTTTCATTTCTTGCTCCATACTTTTAATCTTTTCTTCCACGGCAGAAATATCAGTCTTCATGGATGTCATTTCATTTTTCATGTCCGTCGAAATTTTATTTTCCATGTCCGACATTTTGTTTTCCATGTCCGCCGAAAGTTTACTTTCCATGGATGAAATTTCGTTTTTTATATCCGTCGAAATTTTATTTTCCATGTCCGACATTTTGTTTTCCATGTCCGCCGAAAGTTTACTTTCCATGGATGAAATTTCGTTTTTTATATCCGTCGAAATTTTATTTTCCATGTCCGACATTTTGTTTTCAATGTCCGACATTTTGTTTTCCATGGATGAAATTTCGTTTTTTATATCCGTCGAAATTTTATTTTCCATGGATGAAATTTCGTTTTTTATATCCGACAATTCGTTTTTTATGGAAGAGGTTATAGAGGCGGACGCTTCGTCGGTAAATTCAAACGTTTCCGGGTCCAATCCATTGTTAATCATAGCTATTTTTAGTCGTTCCACTAACACTGACTTGACCCCACTTGTGTCCAGTTCGTAATCCTCCAACTCTCTTCGAAGCTCTGAAACTTTTAATTCACAAAGTTTCTTCGCCATCTTCCTGTATATTTATTTATTTTTTAACCCCACACCTGACACCAATGTAACGTTTATTCTAATTTATATTTACAATTAATTTATATTTACAGATTTATATGTAATTCAGTCCTTATTTAATAATTTATGTAATACACTATACACACTAATTATAATTTATATGAGAGTCACTTAATAAACACTTATTCGAGGCGCGACTACTTTCCTTCGGTATCAACACTGACTGATTGACTAATTGACTGCAGCGATGCTTGTGGCCTATTTATACTCGTGCGCCGTAATTCTAGAAGTATCCCGGCGTTCTCGCGGGCGCATTGGATATTCTCGATATTCTGGCGGACGCACCCGGGTGTTCTAGATGTTTCTCGAAGTTTGGGCGGAGGAGCCATAGTCGTCTCATACGGGGATTTCACTGGGGGCACTAAGTGAGAATATTATTGCAGTAGCGCGCGTAACAGTATGAAACACATCCATATTTCTCGAAATTATTAATTATGTTCAAAATTGTTGTTCGTGAAGGAATTGGGCAATTTTCAAATGCCACAATAAACAAATTCATTGCATCAGCCGAATGACCTCCAAAATACCATTTTATAATTTGCACTTTTTCGCAGGTTTCATATTTTAATGTAGCGAAAAGATCACATACGTTTAAATGTGAGTTCTCTATGTAAAGGACACTATTGCCGGATGAAGGTGTTTAATTTTACCTAATAGTGTATGAGCTCGAAAAAAAGTTAACGATAACGTGACAAAAATATAATTTTTACAAATTAATCTGAGCTTCTGGCAACAGCGGTTGAACTGGTGGAGCGATGAACACACGCCCAACTGTTTTGGTAGAGGGGACTGATCGCTGGGCTAACAAGTGTTCTTTCTCTTTCACGTAGTTTTGCTCATATTTTCCTTGTCGTACTTGAATAAGTCGCAGCGTATGGAAGGGATTTTCGTAATCTGTATATTGCTATATATAAAACTTCATTTATACAAGAGTGAATGCTTCTGAACTCGTCAATCTGAAGGTTTCTGCATCATTTTGTGACTCCTTATATTGAATGCTTACGTTTGTTGACAGATCTTTGTTTTGAATTTGACCAAATCTTTTATGGCTGTTGTGTTTAACTGTAATAGATATCGTGAATAAATTTGAATGTGAATCAATTAATTCATTCGTTGAATTATACAGCGTTTCTAAAAAATCTCGCACCAAGGTATTTATTATCTTTTAAACGGATAAAGGGAAAGCTATGAAATTCTAGGTCGATGAATGAGACTTTATTCTGCTTATTTTAGAGCAAATGTCAAATGTTTTTGACATCGGCGTTTAGCGTACGGCCGCCATCTTGAATTTTTTGGAATGGCAATCTAGGTCGAGTGACGTATCACAAAAAAGCTTATTTTTTCCAGCGATGGAAAAATATCATTCGGGAAGATAATATTTCGCAGGAAGCTAGACTATGTTGTAGCTTTTCATTTCAAGTGATATAATGGTTGGGGCAGGTGAAAAAAAAATCTTAGAGCTGACTGTATCCAATCTGGTCTACGGTAACAAAAATTTAGATTTATATGTTGGTTACAAACAAAGTGTGTTGTCAGTATAGTGGGTTATTCATAAGGTATGTTTAGTGATCGAATCTTTTATTCAAAGAGGATGTGCCGGCTAGTGTAAAACCGCCTTAAAATACATTCCAGTTATTAATCAGAAAGCAACGATATTCATTTGCGTAACATCCATGAATTATTAACAAATCATTATAAAAAAAACAGCCATTAGTGAGTCAACTTAATTTAATGTAAGACGCGAAAAATAACTTATTTAAAACTTGTTAAACAATTTAATCGTAGCAGACTATTAAAATCGAATCGCGTTATACTGTAAAACATTTCTTTTTTTTTGACATTATTCCTTGGAATATATATAACAAGGAAGTGAACAACTGGTTTATGATAAAAAAAAAATTAAAAACAAAGCAAACAAGCTTTCAATGTTATGTGAAATCATATTAATTGCATAACAAATAATTATTGCATGTGAAGGAAATAGCACCTAGGAATTATGCGAATCAATGTTTATGTAGTGAATACTATTGTTACGGTTAATTATAAAATTAATTAATTATTCGTATTTTTATCGAGGATACAGTATGTCCCGAAATTTCATAAAATTTCCATTAAATAAGGTATAGGCTGTAATGCCCATTTTTACACAGATTTTGTACAATAGAGTCATTATATGATTATTAGGCACTGTTAACTAATAGGATATTACGAGTACAGCATCTGTGGTGCACCTACTCATCTAGTTGATTCTACCGACAAGGTATAAAATATCATTGTGGATTTTTAGGGAACCACGATGCAACTGAAACTTTTTTTCGGATTTTATTTGTAATATATTGACCATAATAGTATGGGTATATATAGACTTCTCATTTCAGAGATTTATTCATTACTATTAAAAATAAGGGCAGGTAAAGTACGACCAGAGATCTAAGAAGGTCGTAAATCAGTATAAGCTGACGACCCTCATTATCACCTATTGTTCGAACTATAGATAAGCAATAAAAGTGTATGTCCCTTAAAAAATTCCCAGGTCCGGATTAAAATATCTCATGAAATAGTTTAGTATTTTAATAATAGTAGGCTCTTCATTATTTTTGGCAGCGCCTTAAAAAGAATGAAACTAGTATCCAGTGTTGCAAAGAGACTTTAAGGAAGTCTCTTTTACAAAACGGATGTAAATTTTAAAAAACTCACTAGTAGCAGTAAAATCATAATGAAATCTGTGCGCCTTAAGAAGTGAAGATTATACCTAATATTTATTGGCAATAAACGAATTTAGAGAATATGTAAGAAACATTTTGGTGATTCATTGACTGAAAGCTTGGTGCTCAGACTTGCTCCTTATCAATGTATGTTTAACCCAATTGAACATATATGGCAACAGCTTAAGTCTGTAGTTCGAAGTAATAATACTTCTCCAGCCTCAAGTTCAACTGTGGTAGCTCTTATTCAAACAGAAACTGCAAACATTCCAGATAGCAGCAGGGCCAAGTGTGTTTCCCATATTAAAAGGATGAAAAAGGCATACTTGGATAAACACAAAAATTCCCAAAGGAAAGTTTATTATCAATTTGGATGACGATAGTGAAAGTGAAACTAATCTTCGTGAGTAATTTTGTTTATAAATACCTTCAACTTATATACATACAGTGAGGACATAAAGTCTCCCCCCCCTGTAACTTTTGAACCGTTGGGTATGTAGTGATGAAATTTGGAAGGATAATATATGACCCCATTCTGCATTTTTTAACATTTCAATTACAGCTCTGAATGTCAAAGTGACAGCTGGGCGGGCATTTGGAATATTTTTTTAAATGGAAATGGGGGTAGAGTAATACCTCATTTTGAAGGTCTTTTTATGCAAAATACATTCCCCAGATTTAAAAACATGAGGTTCAATAATTTCGAAATAAAAACCAGTAATAACGATTTCTGCGTTTATCTACATACTGTTACATAATTATTGTATTCAGTAAGTGGAGCAGATTCCTCTCTTGTCTACTATTGATTTCCCATTATCATTCCCATTTTCCAATTATTAATTTGAATATAAAAACGCGATTTGAATAGGTACCAAACATAGAATAATTTTCCGAAAAATGTTGGTTAATTGCATACAATCCGAAAAAAAGTTTCATTTGCATCGTGGTTTCATAAAACCACACAATAATATTTGTATATTTTTGACGAATTACAAATATTTTATTTATATAATGTAGTAAAAGCTATTCTAATCAATGATTCTAGTTTATTTCCTAAAATTTGATTTTCCCAATTAAATACTAGAACGTACCGTATATAGCAAAACAACATCGTTTTTTTAAAGACTTTTCTAACAACGTACATTTATATCAACCCCCGTACCAAACACTCCATCTATAAATCAACAAGTTATGAAGGTTACTAATTAGCGCGACCCCTGTATATACGATACACGTGTGTTTTAACGACCGTTTCTCAGCAAGTCTTTATCAGCGCTACATGAAACTGCCGACGACGAGTGAACCTTTCAGACCTCGTAGACCCAGGGCAATTAGTTTCCTCCATTCTTTTCTATCCTTAGCTTTCTCTTTCCAATATCGTATTTTCAGTTTATTTATATCGGAAACCCAACTTTTCGAACTATATTTTTCTCACCCGTCCTGTTCTTCTTTTCCCAATTAGAGTCCTATTGAGTGCCATTTTTGTCATTATTTCTTTGCCTAATCTTTCTACGTGTCCCAACCACCTTAACCTCAGTTGTTTTATTCTTGATGTTATTTTTGGTTCTCCTTCCAACATATTTACTTTTCATTTGTTCTCCTTCTCCACTCTTCAGGTGCTTTTATGCCGCCAAAGATTGCTCTAAGCATTTTACGTTCTCATCGCTCCAGAATCTCTTCCTGTTTTTTTGTTACGGTCCATGTTTCACTTTCGAACGTCACAGTGGGTTTTATAATGAAGTCACCCCCTTTTCTCCCTTTACTAGAGTTGAGGTGGCAAAAGGGAGGGTTTTCTTAAAAATTATTTTAATTATTGCCGGTCTCTCAACGGAGAGGGGTCGAGGTAAAATAAAAAGACAATTATGTTACGGTTTAAATAAATTATTTTACGTTTACTAAATAATTGATAGTCACCCAGTTTTATGTCCTACAGTTTGCTAGGTGTAGAGTAGGCCTGATCGTAGTTGGCTCACGCCGTTGACCTACTTTCAGCTGTCGCTGTCAAGAGACAATCGAGAGCATGCTGTTGAATATTAAACTAACCTAATAAAATCATAAAGTATAAAATGATTATGTTTAAAAGTAATATGTACAAGTGGTCTCAGCTGATGGTTAAAATGAACAGTATAAATAACAATGTACTAATATACCAGATGGTAGAAAGGCTTCCAAGAGTATACTTTTGGATTACACTCAGGGGTTAGTATTGCAAATATTAACTATGATATATTATGAGCTGTAGTCATAAAAAGGTTATATTTATTTAGATTCAACTTCCTACCGAATTGTGCGATAGAGTATAACAATAATCCCTGAGAGTGTCGTCTACAAACTATCTGAGACACCTACAAGCAGCAGGCACAGCATAGTAATATGAACGATCTTACTTGGAATGTATCAGGTGGTGTGTTTCCGATATGTCGGAGGAGCTGGACGAAGAGGGCTGGTCCTCTACTGGTGAGTTTTCTGCCACTCGTATTTCTATTTGGTAACTTATACGACTAGGAAGAGGTCTAAGAAGAAAAGTCTCGAGCAGTCAGTGAAAAAGACTGTGAAGATGGTGTCGAAGACTGCTAATGAGAAGGGGAGTAGGACGATGTCTAAGACAGTGAATAGGTCAATAAGAGAGAAGAGTGGGTACTTACCATGGATGGAGGGTGACCTCAAAGTAATATCCTTTTTCCTGTTAGGAGGAAATCCGCTAGATGCGTTTAAATAACGACTTAAGGTGTCACTAAATTATTCCTAAGAGGTTATGATTGTAGCTGGGCTAAATCCGAAAATACTTCGAAACAGCACAATGCATGTGACCTCTTGAAAAGCACCAGCACAAGAGTGGAGGATTATGGACCAGTCCAAGCCTCACAAGGACAAGGTCGGTCTTCTTCTATTTATTAACTCTTAGCAATAGGTGAGCAGGTCAAAGGTTAATCTAACAAGTACCTGTATAGTTCATTGAACTTGACTTAATAGGTCTTGAGAATTTATGAAAGTTTAATACATTGTCAGAAAATGTAAACATAACCAAATAAAGTTTGGGCAATGATGTTTAACTATTAATTATTTTAGTAAATGGTATTAGGGCAATATATACAAGGTGAGTGGTGGATTTCCTTTACATCCAGAAATACTATTTTTCTTAATAATATTGTATTGTCAACGTTAAAATATCTCTTCAATACCCAATGTTGAATTGAAACCGTTACAATGATATTATAGATTCTTATCTTCATCTTTCTTGAACAGTATTTTGATTTCATCAGTGACTGAAGCATTCCGAATTTTCTGTTGACTTTCGTAATTCTTGGCATTATTTCTTGTTCTTCATGGGCATTGCTAGTTATTAGTACTCCTAGATAAACAAATTCGTTTACTCTTTGGAAAGTGTGCTCCTTTTCACTTGTCGTTTTTACTACCAGATTTTCTTCGATACCTCCAGTGTCTCCTAGGATATATTTTTTGTTTTTTCTTGATTGATTTTCAGTTCCAGAATTTCTGCATGTATTGCGATATTTTTTTTAATTCTCTTGAGCTCTTTCAGAAAGAATAGTCTCGGAAAAAGAGAGTGAAATGGCACATTACACTTTCTGGTTACCTAATTTTCTACCTCATCCATACTTTCGACAAGTGCTGCTAGATCGCACCACAATGCGATCCACTGCTACTTGGAGGTAAGTAAATTTATCAATTGCTTTTTCATTAGACTGGCTCCCTCTGTATAAAATTTTTTATAAAATATAAATGAATAGTGTTTTGTTTTTTATTTTAAACAAATAAACTGTTGAAACAACATTCTGATATAAAAGCCTGTACCCTCGATTAAAATGAAATATCGAGTCATTTTTTAAATGACTTTAACCCACTCAATTTATTACGGCAAAAATAAACAACTAAAAGCCAGTTCTGTAAATAATAAAAGGACGTTTAGCAACAATAAGTATGTGGCATCTCGTTAATCCTACTTTTTTTATATAAATAAATAATTAGAAGGTTGTGCGACAACAAAAAGCGAGCAATACAGTTTTTTTTTCTTTCTCATGGAGTAAAAATGTGAGATGACACACCTCCGGGCACGGTTTGAAGTGTTATTATTGTAATAAAAATGTCGACTTTGTCACGATTTGAATGGACGGTTGTTTCGTAAGTAATTTTCTAAATGTGCCTTTATCTTTTGATGATATCGTAAAAATGCAAACACGCGCTGCGAGATAATGGACCAGGATACTAAATTTTACATGTAAACATTCATGTATTAAGTCCTTTTAAAAAGAAAGCGTATTTTAATAGCAGTAACGAATTATCAAAAAATATATAAAAGACTCCACTGCATTAATATTTTTAATTGAAAAGTGTTTTGCAAACAGAATTTCCTGTTGCCTGAAGAAGGCGTTAATGGTTTCCCTGTGCTTTCCCATAAAAAATGTTGCTGCAATCGGGATTTTAGTTTTTTTTTCAAAAATTTAATTTATTTTATGATTTTTATCAGTTATATGCAAAATGGATCTCGGTTAATTTTTCTGAAGTTTGGCTATGCTAAAAGTTACTAGATTGGGAGTGTATTCGAAAAATTACGTGAAATATGTATTGTACTGCTCGCAGTTGTCGTGGCCAATGAGGGATCAAGGCATGTATAAATATCGAATCATGATTGGCCACAGGCATGGAGAATGTAGTAACCAAATATCACAATATTGTGAAAAAAATGTATGGTTGTAATAAGTGGTTTATGTGAAGTTTGTTAATAATTTGAGGATAAATAAGTACAGGGTCCGGCAGTGTAACAGGAAGATTAAGGTATTGTGTGACAGTCGCCAGACGGCTCGAGAGGAGTCCCCACCTTGATATTTGATATTTTCAGACGCCATGTTGCGTTGGACGAATGAGCAGCCGTAAAGGCATTTTACAAAAATGTTGATAGTGCTGTTGGTGCTCAACGTGCTTTCCGTCGGGAGTTCAATTTGTTACCGCGTGATCCTGTACCTTCAGCGAACGCCATCAACCTATGGGTCAGAAATTTTGAAGAAACTGCTAGTGTAACCAAGAAACGAGGTGGTAGTGTAAGGACGGCTCGTACTCCCGAGAATGTTAATCGTGTGCGTGAGGCTTTAACAAGAAGTCCACGGAAATCTGCAAAGCGTCACAGCATAGAGCTCGGTCTTAGTGACCGAACCACAAGAAGGATCCTGAAGAATGATCTCCACTTTCATCCATTTAAGATACAGGTAGTCCAAGCTTTCAAACCTCAACACTACGTTAGCCGAGTACGCTTTTGTCAACAGCTGTTAAATTGAATTGATCAAGATGGACAGCTGGTCCATAATTTATGGATGAGTGATCTTTGTGGGTATGTCAATAAACCAAACTTTCGGTTTTGGAATGACAATAACCCACGTAATCTTCACGAAAAGCCTCTTCATTCACAAAAGGTAACTGTGTGGTGCGCAATCTCCCCTCTAGGTTGGTCCGTACTTTTTCAAAAGTGAAAACGGTAACACTGTAACAGTGAACTCTGAACGGTATGCTGAGATGTTGGTGAACTTTGCATTTCCTGCTCTTGACGAACATGTGAATGATCGAGATGGTGCTACTAGCCACACTGTTAACATTTCGATGTACTTGCTGAAATTGGCGTTAATTAGTGAGAATGGCGATATTTCTTGGCCTGCATGTTTACCAGACTTGGGGCTCCTGACTTTTTTATGTGGGGTTATCTAAAGCTAAAGGTTTTGGAATCAAACCGAACCAGAACTAGGGTCGAACTGAAGGAGCGAATCCAACATGATATCAGAACATTCCATTGGATATGCTACGCAGAGTCATGGGATCCTTCACCAAAAGACTTCAAGAATGTGTTCTAAACGAAGGACGCCATCTTACAGATATAGTTTTCAAAAAATGAACATTTTCATATATAATCATTAATTTCCACTAGTTTAGATCACATTTGTGTAAAAAAGTTAATAATTGAGACTTTTTAAAATATTCCCGTTTCACTGCCTTACCCTGTATGTATAAATGGCCATTGTATGTTTAAATTATTCTTTAATAATATTTGAGGATGGTTATAGCACAAACTAAAAGTTAACAGAAGTTTTGATATCGAAAAATACTATAATATTTTACTGTAATGTATGTAAAACTTGAGGTTAAAATATGTACAAAATTTCACTTGGAAACTTATATTATTAACAAGAAAAAAACAAGCAAGGACTACACATTTTGTTCATCAAAGGGAATAAATAATAAAAATAGAAATTAACTTGGTTGGAATATAATACTTGAAAATAAACCAATAAATAACAAACGCAAAAAAGTGGTAATAAAGCTGTGTGAAACGGACGGCAATCTGACCAATCACTAGGCAGCAGGAATGCCAACATAAATTGAAATCGCTCATCTTAGTTTAAAAACAAGGTATAATGCAACATTTTACCAAAATATGAGAAAAATCAAATTTGCCGTTCAAAAATTACGATCAAAAGAAATTTCAGACAACATTCACATTTCACCCTGTATATTAGTAAACAATGGGAACAGACCCTTGTAAGACAATTTTTTTTCTCACCCTGTTATTCTTAAAATAGTTTTCGTTTCAAGTAAAATGAATTAAATTATGGGTATACCCTAATATTTCAGAAATGCATTTCTCGACAAAACAACCAATTGTCTGAAACAGATAAGTAAAGTATCATAATGTTACGTAGGCGATAACGTAGTCTTCGAGGCCACGAAAGGGGAAAGAAAATTTTAAGAACGATTTGAGTTTTAGTTTCTAGAAAATAACTAAAGTGTTCACTTGAGCTAAATAAATCTATTAAAATATAGTGTGTATTGTGGTGCATAGCAGGAGTTAAGTAGGTGAGTCTATCTCACAGAGTAATTCATTTCTGCCTGTTATTTGATATTTGATTTTAAAAGTTATTGTATCACATAGAGTATATATATTTGCTAATCATTTTTAATAATTACTTTGTTTAAAGTTCTTTAATATTCAACGTTATTAAGAACATTAATTTGTTGTTGCATTTCCTATTCATCCAATCCTACTGTATTGTGGAGAGTTTGCGCCACTTGCGGTTTGTCCATTCCTGATACTGGGTGACTTATTACGTCACCCATATCTCCTTCCACCCCCCTGTATTGTGGAGAGTTTGAGCCACTTGCAGTGTAACCTTATTTTGCTGTACTGTTGAGAGTTTGTACCTCTTGCAGTGTAATATTATTTTGCTGTACTGTGGAGAGTTTGCGCCACTTACAGTAGTTATAATATTATTTGTGAAGAGTTTGTGCCACATATTCCTTAAATGCACTGGGGAGAGTTTGCGCCCCTTGCACCTTTCCTAATAACCCTAAATATTTACTATTAGGCATTTATTTTTGATCAAGTGAAGTTTTAACTTTACTTTAGTACTGATATGCATAATCACAGTTCAAAAACATAAGATGCACCTTGTATATTATTAATACTTTCATTAATTTTGGGGATTTCAACTATACTAATCGTTAGTTAACTAATTAATCACTATTTATGGCAAATTGAATACTCAGAGTGTTTTTCTATCTAATTCCAGGTACGTCATCTCGGTTGTTCAACCTACTTGGACCATGTCCACATGGACTGTTCAATTAAATCCAGGTATCACGTCCAGTGTCTTGTAAATAGTTATTTTCAACATTTAGATTTGTTTTATTATCTATATTATAAACAATATAATGTAAGTACACAGTAAGTAATTAAAAGTTAAATTCTAATTAAATATATCAATCTTTACAAATCACTCATTCCCTTCAAGTCAAGTTTTTCCCTCTTTACACACTTTAAAAAATGGTCATTTTATATTCCTCATAGGAGTCTCAATACAACAGTACAGTACCTCATTAGTCACCCTTATTGGAATGAGGTGTTAAACCGATATCGCTTTTGGTATTTTATTAAAGTAATTAGTACTACCTACTTTGCAAAAATTAATTTAAAAAAAATTTAAACCGAATATTTTAAGAGAAATCTGGAAATTAAGAATTTCTAAATGTTTGCAACTTTCACTACATATACGTCACATAACTAAAGATGAAGTTAGCAACATTCTGATAGGATGTTTTATGAGATAATAGCCAGTTACAAAAAGACCATTCGAATTTGAAGTTTGAAGAACTGTCAAAGTCTATAATATAAATTATACGAGTGAAATAAAAGCATTGTGTTGATATTTTTCAGTTAAATTGAAAGTTTTAACCCCTACTTTGTGGAATTACAGACAGACGTTGTGAAACCGGTCATTTCTAATATTTACTAATTATTATATTTGGGCGTAGCCCATCCCGGCCCATTTAATAAGGTACCTGACAAATCAATTTTTACTGACTTTAGGAAATACCCATCTCGGCCCAAACCACTTCCAGGTAGAAACCTAACCTAACCTAACCTAACCTAAAAATATTTCAAAGTTGTCTTATGTTAAAATATGATCATATTATCATTCATGTATATAACTTAATGTAAATATGTATAAATTGTTGTAATATAGTTATAGCTATTATATTTAGATGTAGACATTAATAAAATCTAATCAATCTGATTGAAGTGTATTATTGTAATAAAGGTGGGCCGAGATGGGCCATTCCAAAACAGGTCAATTTTAGACTCGGGCCGACTTGGACGATTTTTATTCAGTATACCTGCCTGATGGGCCAAAATAGGAATCGCCCTTATTTTTTGTAACACTCCACACTTTTTCAAGTTAGAATAATGTATATCATACCATATAGATCTTGTTTTGTATCATACTGCACAAACACAACTTAAAAAGTTTGTAACTGTGCCTGTAGTGGAAGTTAGACTAAAATTGTGGTTTGAGGCTGCTAGAAGAAAATAAAAAAAGACTACAAGTACAACAACTGCTATGTACGAACTAATAAATAATGTAAAAAATGGACTTGACAATAAAGAAAAAGTGATTGCAGTTTTTCTGGAGCTTGCAAAGGCGTTCGACACCGTACCTCATCGACAGCTCATTGATGTCCTCGAGCTCTATGGTGTCAGAGGTGTTGTGTTGGATGTTTTTGAAAATTATCTGGGACAAAGAAATCAAATGGTGAAAATCAGAAAAGAATGCAGTGACCCTTTAAACATTAAAATTGGAATTGTACAGTCCATGGTCCATTACTTTTTATTATATATATTAACTCCTTATTGAAATTGGAAATAAATGGAGAATAACAAATTAACTTTAAACACCGATAAATTATTTTATTATTTTCATTTAATGATGCAAACAGAGCAAAATTGAATTGTATCAATCATTGAAAATGAAATTCACAAATGATATAAAAAACGTGTAATAACCTTTTTGTGTTTTTCTGGTTTATTATCTATTTAAGTAGGTATGTACCTATTTCAATTTGAGTATTTGAATGCTTTCTCTTTATGGCGTTAAAAAGATCTACTGAATTGTTCAGACTTGTCAGAATCTGCAGAGCGCTTACACCTCCCTCCCCTGTCGACATTTGATTCACCGTCGCTCTAGGTAGAGGCGTGCCCGAGATATCAACAATAACAATGTCTTTTGAAATTCACCTTTTAATTTATTCTTTTAAATTATTATATAAATTGTTATAAAAATTATTATAATGTTGTAAGAAATTAATAAAGCCGATTAAAATGGTCGGTAAAGTAGATAGTATAGTATTATCTGGTAACTTGTAACTTGACGTTCATTTACTGTTTTTCGTCGTCATGGCTAATCCCACCAAATTTGATGAAATAAGCGAGCGAAAAAGATTTTTTTTGCGCTAGAGCGTAAAGTAACAATCCTCGGCATTTGTCTACTTTACGATTTCATTTGAATATAGTAATTAATCATTTTACGCGCGACTGTAGGAAAATGGCTTTTAGTGTTATGGCACTAAAGTCGCGACATCTTTGTCACAAGAAAACGAGCCTTAAGACACCTCATATGTTGAAATCCTCCAAGACATTTTACCAAAGAAATGAAAATATCTACATTAGAAAAATATAACCCTCATTTGGCAGTCGTATAAAAAAGAAGAAAATATTTAGAACAATTCTTAATGCAAGTCATATGAAAATGAGATTAATTTGATTTCGTCATGGTATTTACTTAAAATGTTACTAACCATTTATTTGTAAATAGTTTTAGCACTTAAATGTTTTTTACAGCTTGTGAAATACTAATAACAGTAAAAATAATCAAGTTCAGTGCGTTTGCTACAAAATATTGCACACATATGACGTTTTATTATCTCGTTTCTACTAAAAATTTGGATAAATATGGAAAATAATTTGAGTTAGAAAGTATCCAACAAGTTTCTTTGACCCACAGAAAAAATTATCCCAAAATTTCAGCTCGATATGACAATAATTGAGCTGGCACATGTGGGGTCCCCTTTCTCATTTAAAATACATTGAAAAAAATTGTACTAATTTTTTTATTATAATTATAAGTAAAAAAATTTTTAATTCCGTTTGGATGTTCTTGCAGGAAATTAAATTATCTACAAAAAATTGCTCTTTAAGTGTTTTTCCTAAACTTGATGGGTGATGAGTTTGCAATGCGCCTGATGAAAAATGTCTTTTTTAGACGCAAGGTAGGATTCTAATGCTATTTAAAATGTACCCATCTGCGATTATTGGTTTATTGTAGAAAAAGTCTTGTGTATAATTGGAGTGGAAAACTCTTTGCCGCTTTCGATAAATTGCCAGCAACTTTTGATCTCAGCGGCAAAGAGGAACTTTCCGCTTTCAATACACAAATAGCTATTATACAAATTATATAATTTGAACGTGTATTTTACATTTCTCCAGTCCTAGTCTATAAAAATATATCGTTATTTTGGAAGACATAATTTTATTTGATATTGTTTTTATACAAATATAATTAAAAGGCGAGGATCGGCACACCCCACAAACACCGAACAGGGTCATTATTATAGAAATGTCAGATTTTATCTTTATAGTTAAAAGGTTATAATTTTATATGCTCAAACCATTTATGTTTTTGATATGTTCGACAGATTATTTGATATTTGAAATTCTAATATATACCTCGGTGGCGTACCCTACAACATTCTTTAAATGTACTACTGTCACTCATTTTTTAGTTGGATCTTTTTTTTTAAATGTTTCTGCAACTCGAAGAACAATTACTACAATCTGTTAAATAAGAACAATAAAAACTGAACTAGCAAACAGAGGAGCTGGAACACCCTTCTGCAGTATCAGCAATATAATGTTACGCGAGCTACTGCATCAATATGCTCACTTAGTGCCCCCAGTGAAATCCCCCGCCCAATTTTCGAGAAGTATCCAGAATACGAAACATCGAGAATATCCAGTGAACCCGCCAGAACGTCGAAAGATTTCTAGAATTACGGCGCGCGAGTATAAATAGGCCACAAGCATCGCTGCAGGCAATTAGTCAATCAGTCAGTGTTGATACCGAAGGAAAGTAATCGCGCCTCGATAAAGTGTTTATTAAGTGACTCTCATATAAATTATAATTAGTGTGTTTAGTGTATTACATAAATTATTAAATAAGGACTGAATTACATATAAATCTGTAAATATAAATTAATTGTAAATATAAATTAGAATAAACGTTACAATAATATTGGAAGATATGGGTTAAATAAAAAAAGACGAGAAAATCGGTGCATTGGGATCTAATACAAGAAATTATACTCCTTGGGAACTAAGACCAAGTGGGATTGAAACAATGCACAGAGTAAGACTGCACTAGTAATTTTGACAGATGTCCTAGCAGAACAATGCCGCCTGAATGGGTCTCTAAAAAAGCTCAAATTAGTGGAGAAGGAATAATGTAGGTTCTGTGGAATGAAAGAAGAAACCTGTATTCACATACTCGCCATAGCACTGCATAATCCCAGGGAAACATACTTGAGAAACCACTGAATATAAGAGAAAGATTTGTCTGAACTGAAGCCTTACCTACTTCAAGGAATGGAACTAAAGGAACTACTACTAGCCTCTGAGATTTTCCTCAGGAACTGAGTAGACGAGAGGCTACAATAGATCTTTCAAGTCTCAGTGAATGTTCACCCCATTCAATCATTCGTCTGGGTAGTGCTTAACTGCCCAGGCACTTGAACTAAATGTTTGTCCTATTTCCAATGCTTTCTATCTCCATTCCAGAAGCTTCGTGACTAGGCCACTAGTTTAACTGAGGAGATTTTGAGTAGTTCTAATGTTGGTATTATTTCCTCTTCAAAGTGCTTCTCTTTGAGCCCTTGCATGTTCTTACAGAAGCATCGTATAAATAGATGTTTCATCTCGTAGTTAACATTTTCTACACATATGTTCACTGACTTTTCCCATTTTGTGTAGTTGTTTCAGTAACCAGGTCAGTAACTGTCTTCAAATGACTCTTGCTCAGTTTCAATAACCTGGGTGAGTGTTCCTTGTTTACCTTGTTCAGTAAACTCTTTATATGAAGGTGAAATTCTATCAACCTCCATTTGGCTTGATGTTATTTGTCTAGTCAGGTCCGGATTTCCACTTTTATGTAATCCTTGGTGATTTCACAGAACAGTTCCTTTAAAGTCTTATTTAGCTAACTGGTCCGTCAATACAGGATATAGCGGCAATTATTTCTGCTTGAAATACGGACGTATATCGACCAAGACTAAAAAACATTTTCTTTCTTCCACTGCCATGGTTTGTTCATCCCAAAGCAGCTAGCGTAGGTAATTCAAGCAACTCTAAAGCTACAGTTATCAAGGAGGATGACGATGATGACTGAAGCATTTTCAGAAGCAAACACAGATATTAAACAAAATGGGGAACGGTAAAATAGACTTGAAAGTATTTGGAGTAAATTCGGACTAAATGGAGTGAACTAACAAATGAAAAATCTGCTGAGTTAACAGGGAAAGATTCAGATAATAAGTCTGGGTTAAATGGAACACATGGAGATGATCCCCATTACTGAGGTACAAGATGAATAGAAGTCTAGTTCAGTTTAAATTAATATGTGGCTTATGTGCTTCTAGGAGCCTCTCAACTTTTTCAGATCTATGGTGTTTGCTAGTCATGTCCTCCATATACTGGGAGGGTTGTGGTTGCTCCTCAGACTAGTCAGACACATTAGTACAATAGCTTTGTTCGCGGGTCACAATCCGAACCAGTTCAGGGACTATTCGCATGCGCATTCTAAAAAGTGGCGTTCGCGGTTATGTAGTTCTGAATTTTAAATAATAGTTTCTTGTTCACGGATCATATCGGATTGGTTCGTTATCGATTCGGAAATAGTCCTAGCGGTTCTCTGATTTTGGTAAGGACTGAAAGTTCGGTTCGGCTGCTCATGCGCATATGATCGATATGTCAGTTGTTTTTTTATTTTAGTTATCTGTTGTCCCTGTTGTTTCATTTGTTTATTGTTTGCTTTGTTGTGTTTTAACGTTGTAAACAAATATCAAATTTTAACTTAGCTGTCTACTACAAGTGTAGTATAAGGTAAATTTAAATCATCTATATAGTCTATTTTTCCATTTTCCATGTCAGACCATTTATCCTCTAGCGATGAGGATATGGAAGAATTGTTAGAACTTGTTCAAGTTCCTAAAACTAACGAATATTTTGAAGAAGTGGTGCCATAGTTTAGTGATGAACAATATATTCAACATTTTCGATTAACTCGAGAATTTACAGAAGAGTTAGCAGACCAATTTCCTAACACTGAGTATTATAAATGGCAAGAAGGTGATTCAGAGAAAGTTACACCCCTTTACACCATTTTGTTTTCGTTCAAGTTCTGAAAAGTGATCTGTGGTTCTAAGACCGTTCGCGGTATAATTAAAATTATTTACTGGTTCGGAACTAGGCATGCGCTCTAGACAATTCAGAGTTAATTCGGAATCAGTTCGGATTGTAACCCGCGAACAAAGTTAATATGTGAGCTGAGGTTCCCTCATCTCTTGGCAAAACCTACATATGTTTGAGACTGCCAATCCGGTCTGCTCTGTCAGGAGCACAACCCAACCAATATCCTGGTTGTTCACCTAATCTAACTTAGTAGGTGAATTTTGGCGATGGTTTTTTGGCCTATCTCATTCCCTGAGCCTTGTTCCACCATTCTCGAGTCTGCTTTTTTATTCAATTACTTTTATTTGTTTTGTAAGTGGATCTGCCTCTTCATTGCCCTTGTGCTTTGAGTGGCCTGTACCCAGGCTAAGGATAGTCTGTTCTGACTCTTGTAGGATATCCAAGCAATCTCAAACGAGTTTCTGCATGGAGCCACCTTTCATATTACATTTCTGCTACGATTTATACATTTGTAATTTATTGTTTTTAAATCTGATTCATACGATTGCTGAACTGTGAATTCGCACAGTAGCTATTTTGCATATGTAACTGTTTCTCACACATATCATCTACTTGAAAAAACAAGGTATCATATTATATTCTTAATTACAGTTGATTATTGTAGAAATATATTGTTTTTAATTGTGCAAAAAGGACGTCGAGATCATTATACAATAATTAATTAATTATTAATTAATTGTGTAATATATACAATGACATAAATCTGAATAGCTTTTCTTACTTGCTCAAGTTGTACCCGATTTGATGTGAATGCGAGTCCAGAAACACGTTTATTATTATTATTATTAGCAATTTTTTTTCACACGAAGCTGTACAATCTTTTTTTACTTTGGTTGAAGATACGAGGCTAGTGTGATAAGTCAGTGACTTTTTGAATATCCCGCGCTGTAACTTTGAGTGCAACACTGCGTTCGTCAACTATCATCTACTTACAGACTACTGTGTACATTTTTAAGGAAATGGAAAAAGTCTACATAATTAACAAAAATACAGAAATCTCTGAAAATTTGATAGCAAACAAAAAGTATATAGGGAGACATTTTCCACTTGATGTATTTCAGTTTTATCGACTTGGATTAAAGAAAATTTCTTAAATCTAACCACAATTCTTTTAAATAGATTATTCAAAATGTTTTCTAAATATTAGATCTCAACTCAATTTTGAGTTTCAGGAAATGGACTCATTGTCAAAAAATGATAAATTTGATTTTTCTTTCTACTTTTTTGCAATTTTTTAAATTACTTTAAGGATATATAAGATTTGATGAAGCAGCTAATTGGCCTATTCCACTGCGATCTTTTCAGATCTTTCAGATCTATTGTGGTCCTCTGAATCTAAATTACATTATCCAGCTCGACTCTGATAGTGACTGACCTTTCATGTAGTTTCTTACCGGTGACTCCTCATCGCTTAGTACAAGAAAACACACTTATACGAGGATTGTCTTGCATATAACAACATAGTTGGCTACTGTCAACAAACATCAAGTGTCAAAATTAACTGTCAAGCCGAGAAAATTTTCGTGCAATAATTTTTCACCATATTCGAAAACAAGTGTCTCAACAGGAATGCCTTGCCGAGTTGGTTTCTGTTTTCGGCAATCAAGCACCATATAGGTCGACAATTTCTCGTTGGTATGGAAAATTTAAACGTGGACGGAGTAATCTTAGCGACGATCCAAGAACGGGTCCACCAACTTCGGCAGTCACCCAGGAAAACGTCGATTCCATACGTAAGCTGATCCAAGAAGATCGACATGTCATATATCGTCAAATTGGAGCATCATTGGGTATTTCTCGTTGGATACCAGATCTGTTGACGGAAGAACAGAAAGCAATTAGAGTCAATTGGTGTCAAAAAACTCTAAACCGATTTAACGCAGGAAACTCGAAAAATCTATACAGTATTGCCAGAGGTGAGGAATAAACGTCAGTTGACTGTTTGAGTGTTCTAACATGAACCAAAACCGACGAAAGTTAACCGTTCTCGAAGTGTTTCCAAAAAGATGGTGGCGACATTTGTCTCAAAAGCGGATCATGCAGCAACAATTCCTCTGCAAGATCATTGAACTATTACTGCTGATTGGTCATATCGATTTGTTTGCCGGAAGTAATTGCTGTGCTTCGGAAAAACCCCCAACGAAGAATGATCCTGAACTAAGACAATGCAAGTTCCAACAAAGCAAAAAAACATCGAATTGTTGGACCATCCTCCAAACAGTCCTGACGACTTTTTTACTTTTCCAAAAATTAAGAATGTACTGGGTGGTTGAAGATTCCAGTCCCCAGAAGATGCAGTCAACGCCTTCAAAAACTCCATTTTGAATGTACCAACCAACCAGCGAGTGGAATAACTGCTTCCAGAATTTTTCTTTTTTAGCAAGTGAGCTGTGTGCTATATGCCATTTTCATATGTGGTCGTCGGAAAAAGAAATTGGTACGCGAAAGAAATTAAACATTCTTGGAATGCGATAGGTGAATTGGGACACTCGGGAATAATGCCATGAAAATGTTTTTTTGAGTGAAGGAGAGTTACTTATACTTATACATACCCCTATCTCTTTTGCTTGCTTTATCGTGGCGTTGACAAATACCGTAAAACGTGGTGAATAGGACCAGTTTTCGATTTCGAGTGCTCATATCTCCGTTAAATATGAAGACATTTTTTTCTTTAAACGTGAAAATTTGAGTTAGTGGTAGTACTATATGGTTTTGGAATTGAATATTTTATGTCCATGTTTCATATATATTTTTGTTGTTGTCTGATCCTATTCAGCACACGGGCGTGGAGAATGGGATCACTGATTTATTTATGCGTTAGATTCGATTTGGCAGGGTGGTCGGGTGAATAGAACCCCAAATTGTCTTTTAATAAAATACAAAACATTTATTTACTACTCAGTAAAAGCGTAAATTTATATATTCAACAATAAAGGAACTTGGGATATTCGGTAAAAGTTACAACATAAAGTTATAATATAAAATAAAATAATTCTCATTAGGTAACAAAGACTAAGTAGACAAGAATAAAGAATTAAAAAGTTGTAAAATTCACTGCAAACTTCAGGTACCCTCTCAAGTACTTTTCCGGTTCTTCCAATTTTCCCACCACCTGGTCGAACGAAAATTCTGTCAATTCTTTGATAGTAGGAAACTGATAAATGTACCCATAGTTATTTTTAGTTTCCTTCTGTCTCAAGAAATTGCCTACAAATTCGTCATTGACAACAGTCTTCCTTGAACCAGCTTTTTTTGTTTCTGTTGGAAATCCTACTAACAAACATTGATTCAGTTTTATCTCATTTTCGTCGATTGGAGATACATTAGCAAAAGTTTTACCAAATTTGTGAACAGTTGTAGCATCAGATGCTTCTGGCATATCTTCTTCAATAGTATTATTTGAGTTTTCAGACGATTTATTAGAGAAGAAATTCTCATCCTCAGATGCACTTAAATCAGAAACTTGTTCTTCGCCTGAATCTCCATCGTCAGTTTCTGAATCCTCGTTGCCCTGCACACTTTTCCCTGCTTCCACTGCAATTTTCTTTCCAGATTTTTTTTTCTTGATCTGCCTATCTCCATATCTCATTTCTTTCAGAAGAGCACAACCTTATTTCTATTTAAAGGAATGAGTCCAGCTTTACAGAATCCTGCTTGAACATTTTTAGAAGAATTAATATCAATTTCTTTTATTAATTTTGCCAAGAGCCTTTTGGAATGGACGGTTCGTCCCCGTTTCCACTCTAGTAGAATTTTACGCCAAGCGGCCTTTAGTGGTCTGAAGAAAGCTAGGTCCAAGGGTTGTGTTAGGTGTGTAGAGTTTCCTGGCAAAAAAACAAATCTAATATTTTGTTCATTACAAAGGGACACCACTTCTGAGGATAAGTGAGATAATAAATTGTCTGTCACACCATCCAATTTTGACAAGTAGGGAACAGCAATTGTTTTGACCCAATCTGTATAAGTTCTATTGGCAAACCAGCCACTATTAGTGACATTGAATCGGGTCCCTTTGGGTCTACCTTCGACCCAGGTAGCATATACATGTTTAGCTTTATAAACCACATAGCAGGGTAACATTTCACCATTACCAGCAACTGCAAATATAAGTGATACAGCTGCTTTGGTCTGATTTATTATCCTCTTGGGATACTTGCAACCTCTTTTTGTTATGATTTTGCTCCTACCTGGATCATTGCTTAAATTGGTCTCATCATAACTAACTATATGAGATGCAGGAATATTTTTCAAAGTTTCTTCGATATTATCAAAATACTCGTTAATTATATCAGGTGACACTCGAGCTCTTGAACGTTTGATATTTTGACAAAGTCGTACAGCTAAATTATATTTATGTCGTCTCATGAAACCAGTAGCAAATTTCTTACCAGGTAGATTATCTTTGAACTTCAACACGGTTCTGCCTTGTCTGTCTAAATATCCCTTTATTATTAATCTTAAGCCGTACAAGTCCAACGGATATCCCCATTCCGCACATACCTGTAGTTTTTCCACCCATAATAATTCTTCATTTTGACTCAGAATAGTCTGCCCACCTTGCTTTTTGATCTGGCGATTTTTTATTCGACGTTGCAGCACTGTATATGGTATTCTGTACTCGGACGCAGCTTTTCTGATACTCATTCCACCACCCACTTCATCCTTCGTCTTCTGAATGACCTCGTCGTCGTATTTTCGGTACCGCTTTCCATGCGGATCGGGCTTGTAGACACGCGGCATGTGATCCTTTTCACCCCACCTATCTCGACAACAGGTGTTTTGTTCATTGACAGCGCTTTAAAAAAAACAACTCACTATTTTTTTGTTCTGTTGATAAAATTGCTTCTAGTAGTTGATATCGATAACTTATATATCATTACTCACCTTTTTTCGATTTGGGAACTTCACAACCTGTCAACTTTATGAGACCACGATTTGGGCGCCAAATTTGGTCTTGTAGGTTAGGAACTGTCATATCCGGTGTTGCCGGATTTCAGGAAGTATACCTAATCATGCAGATATGATCTTCGATGTCTATTATCGAAGTTTAGTTGAAATCCGAGATGAATAGCTCATGTTTGTAGTTTCATCATATTTTTTTTATTTCCAATGAACTTTCGACCCTTTTCACCCCATCGATCCTATTCGCCACGTTTTACGGTATAAATACAAAGATAGTCAAATGATTGAGACTATACATTTGACACTTGCGGTATCGATAGTACTACCTTAACCAAAACAACGAATATAAATTATTTTTTAATAAATATTTTACAGTTATTTATTTTCTAAAAATGCATAGCTCACTATCTCGTCTTCTTTATTTTCGATCATTTTTAATTAACATTCGTGCGTTTATCGAGAAACACAAAGTAGATACCAATTTTCTTATTTTAATCCGTTCACAATATAATGTTTTCATGTTTAGGTCCTTTTGTTTTCGATAAACTGGCATGACTCTATTCTTTCCGCTGCTCTAGCACGCTATAAGATTAGGAATCATTTTTTTTCGGCCAAAGAAACAATTAAAATTCCTGCATTATCACGAAGTCAATTATAATATAAAGTGTCATTTGTTGGAATAAATGATATATTTTTAACACGTCACACGACCTATTTAATTTAATTAATTTTATATTTTATCAAAATCCTCGATAAACTCAATTGATTTAAATTGAATTTGTTAATTTACTGATAAAATAAATTTATTGAGTAAAAGAACAGTGTGACACTTTGTGACGGATTGATGTATTTTACATTATATCATAGGTACTTTACTATAAGGTAGCACAAGCTGGCATTATTCGAGTTCGTTTTATAATTAATTGATCGTCGTCCTAAATTGTTTTGATCAAAATTTTTTCCACCAACAAATCAATTTGAATTGTGTTTATTGATATACATATAATCATGACCCGTAACCACCTAATAAACCTACATTTTAATATTTAATAACTGATGGACTACTTTAATATACGAGGTGTATTGTGTCGTAAATTATTTTCTATTTATTCCTGTTTTAACAAAAAAAATTAAACTTGAGATCTGTAGGGGTAAAACACTGCCTGTCCAATATAGCACCACCCCGTATGTAGGGTGGCCACTATATCAGTGAACCCTATTCATATATTTATTTAATTTATTTTCTTATCTCTCAGAATACAAAAATTATAGTGGTAAAGATCGTTTCAGAATATTTCGTTGACTCGGCATCTGGCCTTGAGGATTTAATAATAAAACATAAATTAAATTTATTTTATGAAAAAAGTCACTGAAATTTTAAAAAAAGATTTAACTTTTATTTATTAATTGGAATTGAACCAATTAAACTGTTGAAACATACAGGGTAGCCCACCGTATACGCTTTGATTTATTTCATCTAATTAGTAGATGTTAGCACAAACTGTTTCAAATAAAAAATATGTTATAGTTTAATAATGGCCACATTTTGTACTATACAGGGTATCTGGATATACTATATCGTTCTTCGGATTATATCCTTTTGCATTTGGTCAACACATTTGGTTTTATTAGCGTCACTTCGTATTTTCAATGTCTTTTACTATGGATATTGGGGTTTTGGTCAACTTACATGTTTCTTTTGCTGCATCGGTTATACTACATCCTCGATGTTTCAATGATTCAAACACATTTTTCACAATTCGCTTCGCATCCGGCGATAAATGCACTTTTTTTGCCCAGGACGCCACATACTTAGTTTTAAACACACTTTCACTTTCTGAGTGAAATTTTTATTATAAACTAAAATTCTGAGATAATATTAAAAATGATTATCCCGGAATCCCCATTTTATATTTTATCTATAAATCAAGTTAGACAAAGGAAAAAAAGCAATAAAAGCTCTTTATATTTACACAATTACATTAAAATATTTCCGAAGCACCAATAAATAATAGGTTAATTAAATAAATTAAAAGCCAAACATTTTAGTTGTAAAATAATCATACTATTAGGCATTATTTTTTCCCTTTTCGAAAAAAGGAGTACGATACTGTGCTATTGTTATCTGTGGGTTTTGGTCTTAAATCAATCATGGTGGCATAAGTCAAAACGAAATATCTTGGAACGAAGTATACTTCCAGTATGTCCACTTTGAACAACACTAGACCCAATCAAAATACAATAACCTCATAAAATGGGATTGGGATTAAGTAACTACAACTATCACGAGAATATTGTCAGTGGCGCGCCGATGTGCTTGCTACTTTTATCAGTATATTTTGAAGAATATTTAAATCTTCAAATTATTGATAGACATTTTCCCTCCGACACTGATTAGCCTTCTTAACGAGCCATTTTTGAACAGCTCTATGAAGTTTGTGCATTTCTTCATGTACTTTCCGTTTTCTTTTTGGAATCAAAAGACCCATTATTTTTAAAATAAAACAAAACTTAAAGTCACTGTAATCGGAAACGATAATATTTAAAATACATTTTATTGAAGAGTTCAGTCAAATAATTTCAAGTCATGTACAAGGCTATACAAGTGACCTAAAAGCTAAAAGCTACCTACCAATTTGATTTCCAGGTTCTCGATAAGGTTGAAGAGTAATCTGAATTAGTATAAGTAGGTACTTGTTCAAAAATGTAGAGGCAATTTATTAGATTAAGTGGAAGAACAGGTTATAAGGTAGTTTTAATCGTGTTACAAACTAAACTTTGCTTTTTATTTTACGTTTTGAAAACGTTCAGGGTGATTCAATTAAAAACAGACAAATCTTAACAGAGCATAGAGATGTCAGTAAGATTATTACAAATAAAACAAACTGAATTGTTTCTGATTTTTTATAAACGAGATAAAATATAAGCCAATTTTTTTACTTCGGACCTACCTTGTATTTCATATCTGTCACCGATTAATAGACTACAGTGAAATTTTTGAAAAGTTGCGTCATTTAGTTTGTGTTTGACAGCTTTTGAAAGCAATCTACCTAATGAATTTGAAGAAAAACTGGCATAGGTAGGTACTTACTCTGTAATTTCTATGAATTAGGTATTCGAGGTGTCTTTTTAACTTTGAAGCGTCGTATCTCAAGAAATCTATAAACAATAGCTGTAGGTTGAAATTGGAAAAATTCTTTTTCGACAAAATGGTTGGGCAATTTTTTGTCAATCTGATCAAGATGCATTTTCAGAGAATTTTGCTTATTTTTGAAGAACGATTCAGAAATTGGCTTATTTTCTAAGCGAAGAAAGAAGGTTTGGCATATTTTCAAACAGTTTTTGAGAGTCTAGCGAATTTTTAGGCGGTCATTGAGAATTTGGCGTATTTTAAACGGCTATTGAAAATAAATCCTTAAAAAAATATATAGAATTTGGCTCATTTTAAATAAACCATTAAGAATTTGGCTTATTTTCGAATCGATGATTGAGAGTTCGACATATTTTTAAACGGCTATTGAGAATTTGGCGAAATTTTATTCGTCATACGTCAATTGTGACTTTTGTCCATTTTCCTGAAATTATTTGGAATTTGGCTTATTTTCAAAACCTTTATCGAGATTTTGACATATTTTTTGTACAACGATTGAGAATTTGGCGTATTTTGAACGGTTATTGGCTTATTTTTAAAGAACGATTGAGAATTTGGCTTATTTTCTCATCGATGATTTTGTTTTTGGCATATTTTTAAACGGTTTAGAATTTAGCGTATCTTTCAAAGGTCAATTGTGACTTCGGTCCATTTTTTCAAATTGATTAAGAATTTGGCTTATCTCATATTTTTTGTACACCAATTAAGAATTTGGCGTATTATCTCATCGATGATTGAGAGTTTGGCATATTTTGAAACGGTTATTGACAATTAGGCGAATTTTTGAACAGTTATTGAGAATTTGGAGGATCTTTCAAAAATTTGGCATATATTTAAAGTAATATTGAGAATTTGGCTTATTTTCAAAAAACGATTATGAATTTGACTTATTTTTCAAAAGACGATTGAGAATTTAGCGTATTTTTCAAACATCTATTGAAATTTTTGGCTATTTTGAAGAACGATTGAGAATTTGGCGTATTTTGAACGGTTATTGGCTTATTTTTAGAGAACGATTGACAATTTGGCTTATTTTCTCATCGATGATTGTGAGTTTGGCATATTTTTAAACGGTTTAGAATTTAGCGTATCTTTCATTCAATTGTGACTTCTGTCCATTTTCTCAAAATGATTAGAAATTTTTGGCTATTTTGAAGAACGATTGAGAATTTGGCGTATTTTGAACGGTTATTGGCTTATTTTTAGAGAACGATTGACAATTTGGCTTATTTTCTCATCGATGATTGTGAGTTTGGCATATTTTTAAACGGTTTAGAATTTAGCGTATCTTTCATTCAATTGTGACTTCTGTCCATTTTCTCAAAATGATTAGGAATTTGGCTTATCTCGTATTCTTTGTACAACAATTGAGAATTTGGCGTATTATCTCATCGATGATTGAGAGTTTGGCATATTTTGAAACGGTTATTGACGATTAGGCGAATTTTTGAACAGTTATTGAGAATTTGGCATATATTTAAAGTAATATTGAGAATTTGGCTTATTTTCAAAGAACGGTTATGGATTTGACTAATTTTTCAAAAGACGACTGAGAATTTGGCGTATTTTTCAAATATCTATTAAAATTTTGGGCTATTTTGAAGAACGATTGAAAATTTGGGTTATGTTAAACGGCGATTGGAAGTTTGGCACCTTTTTTGAATGGCGATTGAGAATTTGGTCAATTTGTAAATGTACATTTTAAAAAATCGACTTATACATGCCAGTGCACTGTAATTATTTTCAAACATATCTCAAAACTGCTAAATTTTTCGATATCCCTAACTTCAACCGAGTTTTGCCACACCAACAGCCTACCCTGTATTAGTCCAGTAAATAAAATGCCCCAGAAGCGATTATACCTACCGGTACATGAATTTTGCGTGAAGGGTAGGGCTTGATTAGTAATTGAATATCCAGAAATTTCACAGACCTAATCGCCATTTTGGAGGGGGTATTCCCGGCTCCACAGCTCCATAAAATTGGTTTTCCGCCAACATCTCCTAAAATATGGCATTTAGAGAATTTTTATGACGAGGAAAAATGAAGATCAGGTCATTATTTACAAAAATGGTCCTTATAATTTTTGCCGAAAACTGGATAGTTTTCGAGATAATGGCCGTCAAGCGGGATCCTTATGTTGAGCTCCCGCTCCGGAGTCGAAAGAGCGGGTTCTTTGCACTTACTCATGGCCGGGCGAACAAATTATTCAATATCTCGGGTAAAAATGCATATTTTTTTACGATTCAAAATTCAGATGAAAGGGGAAATTTACAGCTATCATATCCGATGATTTTTATATCTCCACCATATTTATAAAATGGGTCCAATATTTTGAAATAACTTTTTTTTCGAGTGTCGGGAAATTACTCATATTTTTCTTAATAATAGACCTTTAAAGGTCTTTATTGATCTCAGAAATTTTTATTGGCCATCTTTCTTTCTCCTTGATTTTTCAGTTGGTGTTTTCATTTCCAAATTTTTGCTGTTTTTCGAGGTTGGGTTTATTTTACGAACAATCACTGTCTAAAAGTTGGACATTCTCGGATTGTCTTCTAAGATACGTCATTTTAAAGCTGGGAATTTCTACTTTTTGGTTGTGCAAGAAACAGCCATTTTTTCTGGACCTCAAAATTATGGATTTTTGCGAAAAATATTATTGTTGCGAAAAAAATAATAACTACCATTTTTGTAGATAATGACCTTATCTTCATTTGTCCCTTATATAAAAATTCTGTAAATGCCATATTTTAGGAGATATTGGCGTAAAACCAATTTTTGGAACTTTGGGGCCGGGAATACCCCCCCAAAATGGTGTGTGAAATTTCTGGATGTTCAATTACTAACCTTCACGGAAAATTCATGTACACTTTGCCTACTTTTCATCCATCATTTACTGGACTATATGTATATTTTTCAAAACAATAAATTGAATATAAAACTCATCTACGTGAATAAACAATATCATTTAGGTACATAATTTAGAAAACGATCTTCACAACTAACTATTAAATATAAATCGGTTATATATCAATTAGGTACCTTTCATTTATATCAATTTCTGTACGCCGTTGATGATGATGATGGCATTTAATGAAATAGCCATAAGCCAAACTGATATCTTGTCAATATATATAACGTGAAACGTCTTCTTGTTTTAATAAACAAAACAAGTCGTTTTATCAATAAATATTTATTGTAAAAGTAGTAACTACAGCAATTGCCCGAAGGTTACCATACGTTTACCATACGTGAGCATTTTTTGGTTTTGTAATTATTATTATCAGTTTATTTTTCAAATAAATCTCACAGATGATTTTTTTTATTTGTAAAATTGCTCATTCTGACAATAAATATAGATGTTACTATAATTTTTAAATGCATGCAACAGCTGACAACTTAATAATCATTATGTTCCACAGCCAGGTATTTATTCGAAACGATTTTTAATTAGAAAATAGTATAAGCATATACCTTTTAATATTATTTTTAGCACTTTACACTGTTTTTAAACACTCACCGCACCGCACAAATTATTTTTTTTCTTTTTTTCAAAAACTCACCTGCAGATTTTCGAAATCCTTGCTATTTCCCGTTGAACTCCACTTACTCGTCGACACTGTGTGCGTTTTTACGACTTGCAATCGTCCCCCGGGTACCTCACTGGAAAAGACTTCCAACTGTCGTTTTGCGCTTTGGTGGAGCGCACCGTCTGCATCGGTACGAGCTCTCGAGTCCACTACCTGCGGATGTAGAAAGAATAGAATAGATTGTATTCTGGCTATGGCGATGTGATTCAGTTATGGTACAGTCATTGTGGGCGATTTTCGGAAATCGGAGAGTACGGAGGTGGACCACTGAGGTGGTGTGATGATGATTGTAAGAAATGTTTCGGTGGTAGGGGCCAGGTGAGATTGTGTGACAAAGGATGATGTGCTAATGACAAAATTAAAAGTTCATACACTGTTGAAAATGTTTCATTGACAAAATAATTATTTCATGATTTTTAGGGTCAAAATTATTACATTACTAGCTTTTGCCCGCGACTTCAGATTTTTAATTAGTTTTTTACGTTATTAATTTTGTTATAATATATAAATTATTATTGAATAGATGAGGCTTCTACTTGATGAAGATCCATACTAAATGACGATTAAATTGTTTTATTTCATCATTTATAAACTATTATGTTCAAATGTTTTTCATTCAAATATCCAACAACAAATAAAATTGAAATTTCTAATTCTAATCTGATCTAAATATTCTTTTATATTTAACATTCCAATTTTGAAGAGTATTGCATTGCACCAAGCTTTTAAGTTGAGTTCGACGTTTTTTGAATAAAATCGGATTGAGTTAGTCAAAAATTGTCAATAATTGTCAGAACCTGTCAAAAATTGTTAAATATTTTGAAAAATGTACAATAATAGTCAAATTTTTTGAAAAATTGTCAAAAAAGGTCAATAATAGTCAGAAACTGTCAAAAATAGTCAATAATAAGGTACAAGCATAAATTTTGCTATTGGTGGGAATTGACGCTTTATCAGATCTCCTAACACCTTGCATGCCTATTTTTTTCAAAACAATATAAACTTTACTTTAAAAACGACTTTAAAAATCATAAAATTTAAAAGTCCGCCAATACGTCATGAAGATGGCTGCCCCATCCGTTGACGTCACTCCATTTGTTTACGTTCTTATTCGTGTATCACGCTATGAGTTTTTGTGACCTAATTTGTTTCTGAAAGCTTTGAAAATGGATAAAAAAATTTGTATTCCAAGTATTGCATTGTTCCAGAGTGTAAATCAACGTCTATTAAAACTCCAGACAAAATATTTGTTACTTTACCTGGTGGCGCAAGCAAAAATGCACTTAAGAGAAGGGCATTGTGGTTGCAAGCTATGCGTCGAAACAAAGACGATATTTCGACAAATACTACTGCTTTTGTTTGTGAAGACCATTTTAATGTAAGTACCTACTTCTATGTTAGTAATTTTTCTTCTTAAATGGTTTGAGGTTATGTACCTATATGTCTAGGAATCAACCATAAAAACATTATTTTCTTACCAACTCAGGCCAACATGGCATCGAAATATGGTTGGTATATATTATATATAATACATAGTTTAAATCGTACCTACGATAATGCTTTAACTCATCTTATTTCCTCTGCATTAAAGCAGCTGTTTGACTTCATAAATTCAAGCAGCATAAATGAGTCAACTTTGGGCAAGTTATCAGTTTGTGCTTTTACCTTTCACAAAACCTTCGCTAGCCATATCTTTACTCACAAAATATGAAAGAATCGTCACTGAACACCGAACTAGTAAATAAAATATTTTCTTCTAAAAGTTTTAAAATATCCTCGGAAATATCGAATATTTATGTCCACTTTCCACTTTACGTTGACTTTTAGAAATAAAAAAAAGCACACACAAACACGTAATGGTCTCAAACAAACATAAAAATGATATTTTTACGTCGATGAAGCAATTAATAGTTAATTAAAATACAATATAAACACAAAACTACACAGAACCTAATGCAATACCGGCCATATTGACAAAAGTAAACAAATGGTATGACATCACACGTATCATCGGTAGCGTTCGGAAATCCTCGGGTGGTGGTCGGAAAGTGCATTAAAATTTGAATTTTATTTTAAAATTTGGAAGTAATTTCCAATGGAAACTGGTTTATTTCCTATTATCAGTTATTTTTGATATCAACTTTACTATTTCAAATTAATATCTAAGCAAAATATGAAATATGCGTGTGTGTACTCTATTGTTAAAATTTTGAAAAGTGGTCAAAAATTGTCAATGATTATAAAAAACTGTCAAAAATAGTCAATAATTGTTAAAATTTCGAAAAATGGTCTAAAATGGTCAACATTTTTGAAAAATTGTCAAAACTGTCCCAACCTCGCATTCTATTGTGCATAGTCGGCGGTCCGACGACCGCTCACCTGTTTTTTTATCGGATGCCTACGACATACAAAGAACACAACCTCCAAGTTTCAGGTCTCTACGATCAGCGGTTTAGACTGTGTGTTGATCTGTCAGTCAGTCATTCTGGACAAAGCATTTTATATTGTTACGAAGTCACCAACTCAAAGCCGGCCCTGTCACTCAACTACAAATTTTGGCGAATGCGCTTTCTCGAACATTCTAGGAAGGTCGTTTTGTTTACGCATATGATTCAAGAATTTTCGAGTACTATATATACGCCAGTTTTTGAGTGAGTTGACAGTTAGTAAAAAGTTAGTTAACAGTACAGTGCAGAGACAGTTTTTAGAAGATTTTAGTAATCGGACAGTGAATGGAAGAGTGAATCATTTAAGATAAATAGTGTAATATTCAAGTGGTAAAAATAAATTAGAACTATTATACCGAGTGTAAATAAATTAGTAGACATTAAGTAAAGTGTGTATATAAATTAAGGAGTTCAATACAGTGTGTGTTGCTATAGTAGTGTGTATAATTTGATCCCACCCGTGAAAACTATTTAAATAAATAAGAAAACATTACAATATGTATAGATTAAGTTTGAACGTACGTTGACGGCACGCGGCATTTTTGAAAGGTGGGACGAAATATAAAATTTAAGATTAATTGACGAATGTTTATAATTTTTCGCCCTAATAAGCTTTGTAAGGGCCAGTCTATCAACATTCGTGATTAAAAAAACGGTTGGAGGTCGTTTGAAATTATTTTAAACTGAACTATGGTTACCAAGTTATTAGAATACACCATTTTTTTTAAAATTTCTAAATTAACAATTAATACCTTAAAAAATATTAGAAATGACCTGTTTGCTTTTAAAGAGGCGCACGCATACCCAAAATGACTCGAGGAGAGATATATTTTCGGCGTTGAATTACAATTATAAATAATAGCTATGTTCGCAGGTTACAATCCAAACCGATTCCGAACCAGTTCGGAATTAACTTTAAATTGTCTAGAGCGCATGCCTAGTTACGAACCATCAAATAATTTGATTATACCGCGAACGATATCAGAACGACAGATCACCTCTCAGAACCTGAATGAAAACAAAACAAGTGACTCTAGCTTTTTTGATATTTGCTTTTAATGCTACAACACAACAAACGAAAAAAGAAACAACCATAAGCAACTAAAATAAGAAAACAACTGACATATCGATCATTTGCGCATGAGCAGTGGAACCGAACATTCAGTCCTTACCAAAATCAGAGAACCGCTAGGACTGATTCCGAATCGATAACGAACCAATCCGATATGATCCGCGAACATGAAACTATTATTTAAAATTCAGAACTACATAACCGCGAACGCCACTTTTTAGAATGCGCATGCGAATAGTCCCTGAACTGGTTCTGAACTGTACCCGTGAACAAACCTAATAGAGAGATAGAGTTCCGGGACTGTTTTATTGGGAATTTTCTCCTCCTTAAGAACCCCTTTTTGTCAAAAAACGAAATACTTTTTTTTCAACCTTCATTTGTTTATAACTTTTGAAATTTTGTATGAGCTAATAAACGCTCCCGACACATTTTTCTAGACATAATTCCAAATATATTGAGCTATCATACATATTTTTAGGAGCAGTATCTCTATTGTTCACCATTTTCAACTTGTTAATTAGACTAATCGTACTCCTTATAACTTCTACAATTTGTGGCCGTTTATTTCTTCGCATTTTTCAAGATTTTTCAAGAATATGCAGCTTTGGACAAGGTACCTAATTAAATTATTCATAACTAAAAAAATATTAAGATTAATTGTTTAATTAATAATAGTTCATTCGTTGAATTATTATAAAATGTAGTGCGCACTTTCACTCGATAACAATTAAACAGAGATATATAATTTAATTCATTTCATACTCATTCTAATTAAAGTGGAGTATAAATGAAAGTTTCTAAAAAATACGTTTTGCGACCACGGATAAGGTAATAGCATAACTGAAATATATTTAATTGGCAATGAAATTAAAAATATTATTTTATATATTTACAGCCTATTTGGAAATGATTGGTAGCACAGTGTTTGTGGCAGCATTTGAAAAAGATGAGTATAATAAGAGACAGCTTAATAGATACAAAAGCGATAATATTGATATGTTTTTGAATTGAATTGTAGAGCTATATCAATTCCATACCTTTTATAAATTAAATTTTATTTATTTATTATATTAGTTTTAATACTTATCTTTGTTTTTATCAATCTAGCTCAGTCGGAAATTATCAAAATATTTATTTTATTAATTTATTATATTTTTTATTATGATTGTTATGAGACTCTTTATTATATTAGAATTTTGATATTATTTGGTAAATTTATTTAAACTATCTCAGGGAGTTATATTTTTATTTGTGAGTTCCAATTTTTGTGAAGCCAACTCTGCCCTTTGACCTTCAACAAGTTCCAACGTTGACAGCCTGTGTTGATTGTAAAATATATCATAGATACAAAAACATTCAATTTTAAATAAATGTTCAACAAATGAAACGATTAGATTATTGTTTAATTCTGCTTAACGGCTCAATTAACTTCAAAAATATTCAAAAATCATTAACACTATTTATTTCTTATCTAAAATTCATTCACTCTCTCAGATAATAATCTTGTGTGGGGAGTGGTAACCCTTGGTCGTCCACTTCTAGGTCTTTCTCTCACGTTTCTAGCTGCTCGATATCTACACACATTCCGTGAAATGAAACTTTCACTAACTTAAAAAACGTCCGTAACTTCTCTCTGAAGATGACCCGCAAAAAAAATTCCAAATTTAAAATCCCAGTTGACTGAATAAAGTAGAAATAATAACTACTGAAGAAAACAACTTGAAAACTTCCAAACAACAAAAATTAGTCAGATAAACAAGTAAAGGTTCAATATATTACAGACAAAACCTTGGTAAATAATTTTTAACATAAATCCAATATTTGTGGACTTCCTTATCTTTTGTGGAGCAGTTTGTATATAAATAGTTAAAAGAATTAATTTGGAGTGCACTATTTTTGACTTTATCAATTTCAGGCAATTTAATCGAAAGACTTGAAACTATGAAATTCCAATCTTTTCATCTTTTATCTTTTACCTGAATCACACAGATTCACCACCCTCGTGATTGAGTATACACATAACAAATTTCTTCATCCTGGTTTCAAAACACTTAGTTTTTTGCTACTTCAAAGATATTGGATACTTTCAGCCAGAAGAGCAATTGAACATAGTTTAAAGTCCTATTGCTGTGTCTTTTTTTGTACTAGTACAAAGGCAGTTTATCTTGATCTTACATCTGATTTATCTTCAGAAGCATTTATTGCGTGTTTCCGTAGATTGGTCGCCCGCAGAGGTTCAGTTGCACATATCTACTCCGATAACCTTCCATGTAGGAGACAATCTTAAAGAATATTCGAGGGTTGTTTCACAATCACTTGGCACTGGAGTTCAAGTGGCGGTCCTCATTTTAATGGTCTCAGTGAGGAGGGTGTAAAATCAGTTAAGACCTATGAGTAATCGGGGATCAACGTCTTACGTTCGAAGAATTTACAACTTTTCTTTGCCAAGTTGAGGCTATCCTCAACTCCAGACCTCTTTTTTCACATATTTCTGATCCAAATGACCTCTCTCCGATTACACCAGGACAATTCCTTACACTAGAACCTTTAAATTAATTACCCGATCAAGACCTTTCTGACGTTAAGATATCCCACTTAGCGCGCTGGCAACTTATCCAAAGGTATCAGGATGAATTCTGGAAAAGATGGCAGTCAGAATATTTGCTCACCCTGCAGCAACGTTCCAAGTGGACAGATCCTGCCTGTAAGAACGAGCTAAATACGCTTGTTCTTATAAAAAATGAAACAAAGCCTCCTCTTCAATGGCCCCTAGCTCGAGTGGTATCTTTGTATCCGGGAGCTGATGGTGTGGTTCGTGTGGTCGCCGTTAAAACTGCAACCGGAGTTTACCGCAGACCGGTGGTTAAACTATGCCCGGTTCCACTTCAAAATTAATTTTTTTTTTCACTTTTGTACTTGTGTATACACTGTGTTCATTTAAAAAGGATCCACCCTTAATATTTCAAAAATGGGACATATTAGAAAGAAATGCCGAAACACGTCAACTTTTAACTTGAGGGGGTCACTTTTTGGCGCTAATGTCATAAACGTCAGATTCACCCCCTCCCTACTGGAGACACCCCTTACATTTTTTCAAATTGCATTAGGTATCAAGTCATACCGCATCTAAAAGGTCTGGTAAATCTCTATTCAATCATTTTATTTTGCCTTTGATACCAGCCTTCCATTGTTATTTAATTGTTGTTTAAAATTGGCTCTTTTTCAACTTTTCGTATGCCCCCGTATTGTGTTATGATGGAAAGACTCTTTGAAGAATAAAAAATTCACAAATAGTAAAAAGACAACTGTTAACAAGAAAAAACTGCTATTTAATCATGTGTTCAAAGTGACCACCATTAACATTCAGGCAATATTAAGGGTGGGTCCTTTTTAAATGAACACACTGTATATGTATGTCAAATGCCTAATCTTTTTGAACTTTTTATTTTTTGTTTTTTTTATAATTTTTTCTAGTAAAACACAGTGTTTCAAGTGGGCGGAAATGTCTACGCACGTACGTTGATTTTTCTGTTTTTCTTACTTACAATTTTTCTATAATTTTTCAAATCATATTTTTCAATTTCTATTCATAATTTTCAAATTCATACAATATTCTATTTGGTTAACCTGTCATCGTGACAAAAAGAATATTTTATGCATTTGAAAATTATGAATAGAAATTGAAAAATTGTAATCAAGAAAAAACAGAAAACGTACGTGCGTATCAATGATTCATACTTATTAATTTTAATTTTAATGAACGCTAAATTAAAAAAAGATAATTATGTATTTGTATGCGTGGGCTCAGGCGCAGTGGTACGTTTGCAGTTCCTCAACTCGTCTGGTTTGCAGGAAATTTGGTAGGTCACAGACCTTTGCTTCCTTTCGGATACTATCCGAAAGAGGTTAATACGAAAACATAAATCGTATAAATCATTTTTGAAAGTATAGTTTAGAAACAAATTTGGATGTTTCTTTGAAAACATCGAGAAGTTGAAAACATAGGAAAAGGCATTGAAAATTAAAAGTACTGATACATACAGTGTGAAAAAGGCAAATGAAATAAATTAATCAAACACGACAAACTTGACTTATAAATTGACATTCTTCAACGTGAAAATGCGATTCCTACCTTCAACCCTCTTCAAGTCATAGTGACAACCCCCAATTTTTTTAAACGGTAAGTATGATATATCATTCTCTATTAAGGATATTATCGTTTTCAAATTTATAGCAAAAATTTCCACAAAAAAACATCTTATTACCGAAATTCGCAACATGACACTTAAGACTTATTTCTTGCTCAAGTATTGTCCATAACAGCATAACAGTAGTCATCAGTGTTATAAATATAATTGTTGTTTGAATTTCGTTACCTGCAATTCAGAAACATGTTTCATAAAAGAATAAATTGGTTACGGAGATAACACCTGAGCACAAATGAAGGGCCTAGATTATTTCAAACATTTTTCAATATTTTTGGTGAGTAAGATTTCTGAAAATATTGAAAATTAGAATCTAACCAGTAACTTCGTCGTCAACATCGTCCTCCACTGCTTCATCTACTTCTTCTACATCACCATAATCCTTCTTCAAAACTTCTTGCCTTGGACACTCATTTGTCTCCCATTCTATTTTAGCAAATCGTATAAGTATGCATTTAATGTTATTGATGCGGCCGTTGATGCCACATCAGTTGAAATGTCAACAAATTTATGCTGTCGTAAAAAATAGGATGCCTTCAATTTAGTGGACTGGAATTCTATAGGAGGCTGGTTCTTTCGCATAAATAATAACTGTATTTCGTTAACAATTCAGTAAACTATAATAAACTCTAACGTCGAAAATACATACAGATGGAACGATGAATATAGACAAGCCTTTCAGTATGAAATAGTAATTATTAGAACGATCTTACTCTTTCCTTTGTGGTTTTCAAGTCACTATTCACTTGAAATATAACTTTGCTTCGGGTTGAATCACTATACAAACTTTATAGAAAAATGCACTTATTATGCAGGAAATAAAGGAATTAAATTAATTACCTGAAACTTGACCCATTTGGACTGAAAATATCGGTTTTATACCGGTAAAGGAGTGGTAGGTCTTAGCTGGGAGACCGATCGGATTGGAAACTCAACATCGACTGTTACTAGCTGAGCTAGCCTCGTTAAAACCAGGGAGATAATGCATTTAGGCGCGAAGTGTGCTTTTGGTCACACCTACTTCAACTGCCGAAGAATAATAGTAAATATTGCAAGGCGCCGGTCAGCCGCCAGGGAAATAAAACAAAACTTGATTTTGAACTAAGGTAGAAGTATTTTAGAGGCAGTGGCGCGCCGGTAGGAATTTCGAATGAATATACAAAGGAACTAAAATATAAATATACAAATTGTTGAACGTGTGTTTTCAACAGTTATTTTTTTTAATTTTCACCCCAATAGGTGTATCTGTTGGTTTCATCGATTCAATTTTTTCTCCTTTCTATAAATACCTTTTGCCTCCCTAAGTTATTTCTATACACAGGTTCACCTCTCACTAAAACCATTCCAAACCATAGAGATACTACAGGTTGAGGCAACAAACCAGATCGGAACCCGTCAGCATGTAAAAGAGAGATAGAAAGTCAGAGGTTTTAGGATGTCTTTTACTAATGGCGCGCATGCTATAGACACAGACAAAGACGGAAAAACCTCTGATCATCTGTCTCTTTCTCTCTCACCAGAGCTCAGACGGACATTCCCACTTAGACAGCGGCCTATGGCTTGTTGACTCTATCTATAATATATCTATGTTCCAAACCCGCACAGCCGCTATCACGTGGCAGCGTATAAGCTTCATAATTGGCTTAAATGGACATGTCACGTTCTAGGTCTCAAAAAACGTCACATTTTGCACCTCACCATGATTTTCACAATACAATTTAAGTATGCCAACGTCGTATTTTGAACTTGAAAATTTACAGATGGAGATTTTTACGGAAAATTTCGCAGCACAGGAATGGCGTTTTTTTTTTGAAAATGGACATGCCGGGTTTTGCATCTAGACCCCTCAAATGTATGATGCTCGTCTATTTCATGGAAACTTTCTGGATGAGTCGACTGTATCCCAAGGGACAATTAGTGAAGTAGAAAAGCAGTATGGCGTGTATATATAGACATGTAAGGAAGATAAAGGAAGCAGATGCCAATTCTTTGAGCGATGATACCAAATTAGATATGATGTTTGAATTTGACGAAAGCCCACATGCATCAGGTAGACAAGCATCCGTAATATTGAATAATGGACATATTGGATAACAATATTATCCAGTTAGAAGACGTACCGTTTTCTGATGAATGCAAAATTGCCGCCACTGGTCAATGGAAAATCCTCAATGGATGAGAGAAGAGCATACACAACACCTTCAAAAGGTTAATGTTTGGGCAGGGATTGTTGGAAACTGTTTTATATTTTTTGTATTTTTAGCTTCATTTGATTAGTACTACGATCTAAACAGTACTTACTTGGCTTTGAGAAATTGCTTTGAAGTTGAAGAGTTATTGTTATTGCTGTTTCGTCAAAAATTAGAGATCATTCTAATTTTTTATCAAAATGGCTAAATATTCATATGGAGAATATGCTGATATGCATTCAAGCTATGATGAGGTGCAATGTAACGCTCGTGCAGCAGAACGACGATACGCGGAACGCTTTCCTAACAGAGGACATCCTAATCGATCAAAATTTAGGACTCTTCAGCAACTTCTAAGAGAAACCGGCTCAGTAGTACCTAAAAGTATTGGAACTGATAGGCACCTGAATGTTACAGAGGTGCATGAAAATTATAGTGTAGTACTAGATTATCACTCTTGGGTATTACTTAGTCAGTGGTGAAACGTAAATTGCATTTAGCAATTCCAAAATCCGATTTATGTATTACTTTAGGAAATGGTTGGTGAAATCGAGCACTAATGTCATTTCTTTCTTCCTAATACGTAGATTGAAGTTTTAAAACAGAATAATAATTTCATACATTAGTAAAAATTTTGTTTTATAATTTTTTTAAATATTTTTATTGTTTGATTTTTGTTTTACCCGGAATAATTTCAAGTTTAGCAATTTTAATTTACTACACAGTGTACTCACCTTTTTTTATGAAATCTCAGCTTCTTAGGGTTTGAGTTCATTGGTTTAATGTGTAAGAAATCTAATTACTGTTCTTTTTTTTATGGGCGCCAAAATTCAATGTTATTTAAATACAATTTTTAATAAAGTTTTTAACATCTGATTTGGATTTAAACACTTTCCTGAATACGGTCCTGTGTACTCACCCTGAGAGTGTCCCAGTGATGTGTAACAAGTTTTCAAAATAGTTGTACCAACTGATAAAAATAATTACTTCGAAATAATACTTGGGATGAAACAATTTTAAATTTATTTTATGAAAATTAATTTTGTGGACATAAATTAGCAAGATAAACGTTATTTCTTACATCAAATAGGAAAATAAAACTTAACTAAGATGGTCTTTCACTCAACAATCACATTCATAAAATGAAAATTATTTTTAATACATGCAATTATGCAACTTTTTATACATTAGTGTATTTACAGTGATACCGTTTTAAATAAGCCAAAACGAAAAGCAAAATGGACGATACAGTTGTATCTGAATTTGCAAAATATCCAAGTTTCTTTTATATACACACACAAGTAAGTTTTTTATTTTAAATTGAAGTTTATCAAATACCTTTTATCTTCTATTAATGTTGAAAAATGAATAATCACTTCTTTCCTCTTTTTAGACCGCTCTGGGCCTTTGTGGAGTAACCTCCAAAACGAAAAGCAAGACAGCTCCAATGCAGAATGCCTCTGGATGAAATTTAGTATATGGTTTATTTAAATTTATTTACTTACGAAGATCCCTCGGTGTTTATTTTCTTTAGGAACCGTGTTACAAGGTTAGTTAAACTATTTTCACTATTAATTACATAGATATTTTATCAAATTTACAAACTTTTTTCACTGAGCGAAATAACGTGCTTCTTGTAGAAAATTCATTTTCGAAAAGGGCGACGCTTTCTCTATCAACAAGTACCTAAAAACCCATTTCTTTTTTCTTCCTTAGCAACAAACTGCCTACTATCTCTAAAAGTAAATTATTTATTTGATTGTCATTGACCAATCAAATTAACTTATAGTTGTTCATTAAATAGATTTTATTATATTCTTTGATAGATTTAATCTTTTTTAAAAGAAAGCATCATATTTTGAATTTCTAAATGAATTATTTAAGTTTAAATCTTTTACTAATTAAATTTTTAAATTATTTGACATATTCAATTTAAGTTGGTAATTTTCCTGTTCTAGCTGACAATTCTATGTTCAAACCTGTCATACATCAGTTGATAAATACTTTCTCAAGTGTCATAAATCTAATAACTGTATTAACAGTTTTTCTATTTTAGATTCTACTATAATACGAATAAAGTTTCGCAATGCTTTTGGACAAATTTAATTTTACATGAAGAAATTCAAGATAATACATAAAAACCATGAACATTCCCGTTTAAAGGTGGATCTTATATTTTATACCAGGTGATTTGTTTGAGTTTACTTTATATGTATACTTGAATTTTAGACTTTATCCATTGTATGTATGTTCGAGGTACATTATAAATTTTGAATTACTTCTTTGAGTTTGATTTATTTTAATTTAAATCATTTAAATAGTTTTCCTTTAATATTCTATAATTATTGAAGCTTTTATGTTAGAAGTAACTCGTGTCGGTTATGTACAATGTGTAGTGTTCTTTTTCATATCAATTTATTGTTAATTTATGGTGAATGTAGGAAAAATGCTTAACGCTCAACGCTTTCCCGGAGGAAGAACACCGACTTATGTAACCTTTGATATGGTCGAGGAGAAGATGCGGCAAGGTTCATTTCCGAATGCTAAATATAGAAATAATAAAAAACCAATACAGACCGAACAAAACATGGTGAATGTTTTAGCATATGTAGCGATTAATCCACATGTGTCCATAAGGTCTATAGCTGCAGAAACTGGCGTGTCTTCAACTACAATTCATAAGATTTTAAAAAACCTTCATGACTCCTGACATTTCCAGTAGAATCTTATGGAGTGATGAAGCTCGTTTCCATAATAATGGGATCGTAAGTCGCCATAACTGCCATTATTGGTCAGTGGAACATCCGCACTGGTTAAGGGAAACTCGCTTTCAAACTAGATGGGGAATTAATGTTTGGTGTAGGTTATTTAATGGGGTCAGAGATATCTGAATTTTCTGGACAATGAGCTACCTTTGTTTATGGAGAATATTCCTTTACGTGAAAGAGGAGTTATGGTATGGCAACAAGATGGCGCACCCCCACATAACAGCGGTATTGTAACAATTAGCTCAATACCAGATTTCCAAACAGATGGAGTGGAACTAACGGACCTTTCCGATGGCCTCCAAGATCACCTGTGCTGTCAACCTTAGATTTTTTTGTATAAGGCCATTTAAAAGAAATCCTTTTTAATGAAGAACGTACATATGTAGACGATTTAAAAACTAAAATTGGACAAGCGTGTACTCCGATTACGCCAGAGGAGGTTATTTTGAACACCTCCTATAAAATTATGACACATTTTGAAAGCTATTGGTTATTGTTGAAAATAAACATTAAATTGAAAATTTTACATAATTTCAGTATATCGTTGAATTCGGGATGAAAAACCCTTTCATTTGAACCAACTTTCACCCCCTTGATCCATTTAAGTTTTTCCAATGTGATTACGTCACAGGTCTCAAGTATACCTCAAATGATGGCATTGTAGGTCCAATTGACATTTCCCAATTTCCAAATAATAATATTCATTGCTAACTGAGTTATAGGCTATTAAAAACATCTTGGAACACCCTGTATATAGTTGTTTAGTTGAAAGGTTGCGAATAAAATTACGTATGCGTATGTTTAGTGGTTTGGTTAGTCATATAAATATACATACAAACACACATGCACACGTACCAGTATATATGCATATAGCGGGCAACATATATACTGGCGGTCACGGGTTCCAACCCATCGTTTAATGTTTTGCATTTTGTTTAAAAGTTTTCTTCTTCGCAATCCAATCATGACCTTGCGAGCACTTCAATGCAACAGAATAGATTTAAGATAAAGTACAACAAAGAAACGAATACACATTGAAACCCAAGACAAGGGAAATGTTTAAAGACATTTTTTTTCGTCGTTGAAATCATTTCAGCATGAAAATACGAAGAAAAGTAATAAGAAAAACTTTATTGGTATAATCAAGCAGAATGGTATCCTTCTAACAGCAGCAGACATTCTGTAAAAAGTAAATAAAACAGTGTTACTTTTATTTTGAAGCAGCCATTATGAAACTCTTACAAAGTATGAATTCTGTGTGATGAATTAAAAATTGGTGATAGTTTTGTGACGAAAAAAAATATATACAAGGCATTCATTCGATCCAAACTTGATTATGACAGTTTCGTATATACAAATTGCGGAAAAGCATAGTTGGACATACGATTTACACAAGTACGACAAGGATAATACCACTACTTGAAAGAGAGAGAAGAATTGTTTGCTCAGTCCCCTCTACCAAAACAGGTGGGCGTGTATTCATTGCCCTTCTTACTTTTAACCGCTGTGTTGCCAAATGTACTTATCTGTAAAAGTTATTCCCAATTTTTGTCTATCGTTATTTTAAAATTTTCAATGGCATTTCATGTTAAATACCAATAATTGTTTAATCGAAAACAGTGTACAGATTTTATTTATTGCAAATTGTAATTTGTCCGATTTTTTTCTTGAACTCTATTATGTTATTCTTATTTTCATTTGTGTCGATCTTACACATTTTTCAATAGTCAATAATATTACCAATCTCGAGTTTCTTCCACTAAATACACAGGTATCCCGTGTTAAAAGTCAAATGCAAAATAAGTTATTTATTACTTAGAAAGTACCAAATATTTTAAACTGGCAACGCTATTTCCATAGCAGAATGACTATCCTCACTCTACGAGAGGGTACGACCCTTTCCCCCCCTTCAGTTTGATGTATTTTCACCCTCAATTCATTTAAATTATCAGCTCTTTAAAATTCATGTTGATAAATGCCACTTTTTAAAAATCCCCAAAGAAAAAAATCATTTGCTAGCTAAGAAGGGCAATGACCACAGGCCCACCTGTTTTGGTAGAGGGGGCTGAGCGAACAATTCTTCTCTCTCTTTCAAGTAGTGTTGTTCATATTATCCTTGTCGTACTTATGTAAATCGTATGCCCAGCTAAAATTTTTCGCAATATGTAGTCAGCAAACAAAACTTTCCTGAAAACCCCTCAAAGCTGTTTACAATACTGCCATCCGACTTTGTTTAGGAGCCCATCCTTTCTCTCCAGTTCAGCTGAGAGTGTTTACCTAAAAACCAATGAACCCCAACTATGACTTACATGTAATATCTCCTTTTCTCTTATGCTGTCGCGACCTAGTTCAACTGCTTCAACCCGGCTTCCTCCTTAACAACGATCACATCACGCAATTTAAATATCCTACAACCTGACCAACGCATTTATTCTATTCTCCTCCTTCACATTGCCTGCCAAGCCCTAATCGGAAGACTTACCCCAGGGGCAGTATTTGATGTATTCAATACCAAAATAAATTTTTTACCAACAAATTAGTGTTTTTGTTTCATTTTTAGTAGGTCCCCCCCCTTTTTTTGATGTCTCTCATTTATGAAAGATGTGGCTCTGCGCTAGTGGCCACGTCTTCCAAATATGAAAGACGCTTTTCTTCCATGATTTCTATTTGTTGCAGGTCCTCAGTTTGAAAACTAAACATACCTACTTAGTTAGAGACAATGCCTAAACGTCGTCGAAGCTTGACTCAAGAGGAGTTGGAACATATGGCAGCTGCAATAAATATAGATAATGAGAGTGACTTTAATTCTGATGATTCTTTGAGAGATCCGGATTTTCTTCTGGACACCACATCTCCACAATTCAGATTCGATCCATCTGATGAAGAGGATGACGAAAAATCATTGGACATTGAAGAAGCCCTTCAAGATTTGGCCATGGAAGAGGCTCTGGATGAAGATAATGACCAAATTCAAAAAGATAACGAGCTGCCATCATCTTCCTGTGATTGAAGCGAATATGTGGTACGCTTCGAGTTTACTGGTCTCGGTGGACTGCAACAAGAACTATCTACTGAAATAACTCCGCTTGAGACATTCCTTCTGCTCGTAGATGATGAAGTCATAAACCTTATTGTTGCCGAAACCAACAGATTTGCAGCACAAACCATAGCATCGAAGGGAATGAAGAAATATTCCCGCATAAAAAAATGGGCACCCACCAATCCAGAAGAAATCAAAAAGTGTTTGGGATTGACAATGTGGATGGGATTGGTTCGACTGGGTGCATTTCCAGACTATTGGGCGACCAAAAATCCCCAAAGAAAAAAATCATTTGGAGCTAGTTCAGGTGACCTTGGAGGCCATTTAATTGTACCATTAGTGCTAATAATTCTGTCGGGGAATGTGAACCTTAAAAATTCCATTACTATCCTTGAATTATGGACTGGACAACCATCTTGTTGAAACCAAATTCTGTTGAGAACAACATCGGGTATAAGGAGAACTGCAGGAATTACATGATTTCGTAATAACTCTAAATATTTGGTTTTTGAAATGCCATAATAAACAAATTAACTATTGCATCAGCCGAATGACCTCCAAAATACCATTTTATAATTTGCACTTTTTCGCAGGTTTCGTATTTTAATGTGGGCATTGTAAAATGTTTTATTTTCAAATACAACGGCGTGCGCTACCAACGTGTGAAAGATTTGTAGCGAAAAGATCACATAAGTTTAAATGTGAGTTCTCTATGTAAAGGACACTGTTGCCGGATGAAAGTGTTTAATTTTACCTAATAGTGCATGAGCTCGAAAAAAAGTTAACGATAATGAGACGAAAATATCATTTGTACAAATTAATCTGAGCTTCTGGCAACAGCGGTTGAAATAGTGGGGCGATGAACACACGCCCAACTGTTTTGGTAGAGGGGACTGGGCTAACAAGTCTTCTCTCTCTTTCACGTAGTTTTGCTCATATTTTCCTTGTCGTACTTGTATAAGTTGCATTGTAAGAAAGGGATTTTCGCAATCTGTATGTACTAGTACACTACTGCTGCGCTCTGCACTTCACTGCTATTATAGCTCAGGATTAATTTCCTGGAAGTAATCGGTTGTTGGTTTATTATTATTTCTCTCTGTCGTCCAAAAGTGCGGGTTAAAGAATTATTATTTCATTTCTCAGTAGATGTTGTGTGATAGTTTGTGCGGGAGGCTGCTCAAAACTAACAGTCACTTACATTTTACGCGACTTGTGGGAGTTGATTCTTTGCAGGTAAATGCCAGGATGTTACGCACACTTTTTGTTGCTTTACCAACGTTGCTTGTCTAATGACTGAAAACTGGTTAACAGAAATAACTCAATATGGAGAGAAGCTAGAAAAAGAATGGACCACTCTAGCACTGGAAAAAATAGACGGAAAAATAGAAAACGTCACGATAAACGAGGTAAGACACAATTTTCTGATCTCATCGTAAGATTAGATTTGCAAAGCTAGGGTATATTGGAACAGAGTTAACGCAAGCTAAGAACCTTCAAAACTGAAAGCTGATGCTTAGCTAGACATGGGCAAGGAATTCTTACTGGACACCGCAGGATAAACTATCCTCTGAGCCGATAGAGCTGGACGAAAACACCCAGTGTCATCTTTGTATAGATGCAGATGAATCGGCGGAGTACATTTTGTACTACTGTGTGGCTGCTGAACAAGCCAGCCTACAGATCCTTGTGCACCCTAAGGGTATGAACTTCATTGTGAAGATTGAACTTGAAGAGGTAATCTAGCTTTGATTGAATAGACCACTTACAGCAACCAAACCAGTATAACATCAAATCTTGGCAGCTAGAGGGTACAATCCAGGTAGATTCAAAAAATTGTATCCTCTCTAATAGATTAACACAGCTCCACACTGTATTTAAATTGGTACCGTATTATTGTAGCCAAGTATTTTTCAAACTGATTACGACAGATGGTTTTTTAAAAACGTTTCGTCAAGTGTACATCAATTATCTATTTTTTTATAGACTAATAATCATAAATAATGCATTAATGGGAATATAGATTCGAACGCAAAAATAGACACACAAAGACAAGTAGGCAGAGAGATGCATAAAAAAGTGAGCGTGGGAGTCTCTTCTAAGTACCGACTTTGGTACAGCCTTCTTTACTATTTGCGCTTATTGTTTGCCGTTTACCAAGGCCGTAGACGATAGGTACCCAAAAAGGATTGGAACCTCAAAAATAAATGTTTAAATATACCTAATGATATGCGAAAAACTTCTTTTAGGAAAAGTACTTCTGAAAACACAAGCTAGTGAGAAAATAAACATAGTCGCAGGACACAGAAATATCTGGAATTGGATATCTGATCATGGCAGATACGCACATTACGATCCCTTCAGTCGTAGATTCTGAATCCTAGATAAGCGAGTCTCGTATTCAGTAAATATATGAGTTCAAATGGAGAATTCACAGCCTCTGGCGACAGAATTTGTAGCAGGCTACTGCCCAGTGGCTAATTTCACACTGGAATACTTTTACAAGCTACTTCAAGTCAAATTGTAGTCGGGACAAAAAAACAGTAGTGAAATAATCACCATGGAGCGTAGACTGTTTAATAATGGAGAGTTCATCAATGTTATTGAGACCAAATATGATCACAATAAAAACCAACAATGTTGGATGTAAGAGTGTGAAAGTGCACTGAAATTGACAAATGCGCTGATACAGAAGACGACAAAAATTTTCATGCGGTTTTGAATTTCGCATACATTGTCTGAGATTTAGAATCTACGTCTGCAAAGGGGACTATGGGACATTTGCCAAAATTTACGGCAGACCTAATAAGCAGACAGAAAGCTGTCTATGTCAGTGCGAGTTTCTGATGAATGTGTGGTTTACTGTACTAGGAAGCCAGAATAGCCACTGGCAAGAAACTAAATGGAACATTAAATCTCGAGGCTGATTGACTACATAAAAAGAGTCAGGCTGGAGAATCTTATTAGGATAGATTTGAATGGGTCACAATGGAAAAGACGAATAACTAGCTCATCAAATCTAGGCCGTTTACTCAATTATACTGATTTATTACAAAATTGTGTGCATATGTTACAAAGGTACTGATTATCACTCCGATGGTCGCGCCATATCTGAAAGATGCAGTCGTTATATTAGACACTGTTACTGTGGCCTACGTGACGATATCGACTTGCCGCCCCACCTATCTTCCTAAATTGGGTAAAAGTAGCTGTTAGTACTATTGTGACTTTCGTGGAGTCAAACACGGCAAGCTGAAGTGCCAAGTGACTGTGATTGCCACGCGACTGAGCCAAAAATCACCAGAGAGTCACCAACAGAAAATGTCATCAGTAGAAAGCTTTGCAAACCTTGTTCATTAACAAAAGCAAGACGATTTACTGAGTATAACTGTAAACTGTGTGGACAATATTTATGTCAACATCATTGTGCGTTTGTTTGTCCTAGTGGATACCCAACGGGCGATAATGAAAATAGTGAATTGGCATTTGTAATAATGAACTTAATTTTAGTTTGTTTTGAATATTAATATTTTTATTTCACAAAGTTTTTTCACATTTGTTCAAGTTTTTATTGATGAATTATAATTTTGTTAACCATTAATGATATTTCCTTGACCCAAAACAAAGAATCTGGTCAATTTTAAGCAACGCATCTCTCAGATGCAGCGCGACTATATTTGTTAAATTATTGGGCGTAACTATCGGAGTGTTATATCATGTACCAAATGAACAAGCAATATTGAAGTACTAAAAGAAAATGATGAAAAATGTTCAAAGTAACACAACGACGAGTAAGTAATCTTGAGAAGTGATTTACTTTTTTTTGTTTTATGGAAAAAGTGAAAATACCTGTGACGATATCCATCCTCCTCTAAAAGAAGATTGTTTGCAAATATTTATAAATCCTCTGAAAAACGAAATTATGTTACGTGTATGATTGTTGTACGTGTGACGTGTGTATGTGTGGTGCGACAAAAGGCTATTGGCATAAATTTTGATGACACCTTTATTATTCATTTTTATGTGAAAGGGCGCGCTAAGGTTAATAACCGCTAAGAGAACGAAGAAGAAACGAGAAACTATTATTATTATTGTTTTGTGACATGAATCATTCGTCTTTTGTTCTTTGTCGAACGTAATATATGTTTAATTTTATTATGCAATATATTTTACGAGAATGGCATTTGATTTTATTTTATTATATATAGTGCAGACGATATTTAAGGAAAAATAACTGTTCTCGGTATATTACATGATCGTTTTCTTATTCATACTTATGCTAACAGGCTTTAAATGCGAATTTTGAGATTTGTTCTGGAATTTTCCTTTTACTCTCAACTCTGAAGGATTTAAAAACCAATTGGTACATTTTTTAACTACCGAATAGATATAATAAAATAAGCAGTGTATAAGCTGAAAATTGAAAAAGCAAAACGGTCAAGATACAAACCCTGGACCTCCTCAACCAAGAAACCCTTGCGCCTCGCTTATCAGCTTACATTCGGCCATCCTGCTCCGCTCCTCATCCTCGAGGTACCTAGAGTGCTAAATCTGACATATGTGCGTACACCCATCTCACTCGCTCGTGAGCCTGATGCTCGCTATTCTGGTGAGCCTGACGCCTACACGCCCATTCCAGTGACCCCCTTCCACTATCACATCACATTTTTATGTGGACATTTAGTAGATCAAATCCCACTTCTGATATATATGCTGAAAATTGAAAAAGCGAAAACGTCAGGATTCGAACCCGGGACCTCCTCAGCCACGAAACCCTTACGTAACTCCTGCGCTACGGACGGTTCTTGCCCTTCAAAGTTCTAATAAACATAAGCATCTTTCGAGTGATTTTATCAAATTTTGAGAAAATGATTGTACCTGGAACAATCCGGATTCAAGGATGTAAATAATTGTTTTTAGATAAATCCAAAGAATCTTACATAGTATTCATGCCATGACTGTTAGTTGGCCACCGTAATAAAGAGATATTAACATCATTTAGGTAGCCAATAACCTATCTAGCCACAAGGAGACTAGCGTTTTCCTGCATGAATGAAACATTCGAGTTTGGCCTTATGGATATCTTTTTTCAAGTGAGCGTTCCATGTAAGTTTTATATCTAGGACAATCCCCAAATATTTCACTTCCGCTGCAAATGGAATAACCTCACCATTGTAGGAAAGAGGTGGAATATCCTCCAATTTCCTTTTCCTAGTGAAGGGGACTATTACAGTTTTACCAGGGTTAACGTTATCTGTTCCCTCTGGCACCAACTGTGGACATCGTCCAACGTCTTTTGATATGCTACCCTTCCTGACTTGGTCCTTGCCAGGAGGACAAGGTCGTCTGCATATGCTTGCAGTTCTACCCCTCTTCTTTCGAGAGCGCTAAGCAAGTCATCCATCAAGAGTGACCAAAATAGGGGAGATAGTACTCCGCCTTGTGGGCAGCCCCTGGATACCTTAAAGCTAATGTCCTCATCCTGAAGAGAAGTAGTGGCTGTTCTATTAGTGAGCATGGCATATATCCAGCCGTTAATGGTTGGTTGAATGCCCTTTGCAGCCAAAGCTGAACCAATGGAGGTCGGTAGTGCATTGTCGAATGCTCCTTAGATGTCAAGAAATATGGCCACGGAAATCTCCTTGTTGTTAAGGGATTGCGTGATTTTCTCAACAAGGTTGTGTAACGCTAAATATGTTGATTTGCCAGTTTGATAAGCGTATTGGTGTGTGCTCAGGGGGAAGTTATATAAAGCTACCCACCTGAAGTAGCAATCCAGTACTTTTTCAAGTCCTTTAAGCAGGAAAGATGTAAGGCTAATTGGTCTAACCGATTTAGGGAATGGGTCTGTGCGGCCCACCCTAGCCGCCAACCAACTGGGTGGTATGTAATTCCACGCCAGACTAGCTCTATACAGTCTAATGAGGATGGGTAAAAGTAATTCCAGTCCGTTTTGCAGCAGAGCTGGAAAAATGCCATCCTCACCGGGAGATTTGAAGGGTTGAAAATATTTTATTGCCCATTCAATTGCCGGTGCTGTGATAACTTCCTTGGAGACCTCCCAATCGTTCTTTTTGGGGCGCCTTGTGCCTTCAAAGTTGAGTGGTCGATAGTTATCCAGAATCAAACTTCCAGGAAAGTGATTTTTAATTAAAAGCTCTAACGTTTTTTTTCTAGAGGTCGTGAAAGTGTCACCAGAGAGAATCTTGTGAATTCTAGTACTGCGATGTATATCAGAAATATGTACTCTCACAGAACTTCTTCAAAGACTCCTGTTTCGCCTTTCTAAGTAATATTCGGCATTCATAGACCTCGTACGTATAGGGACCATCTTCGAACAAGCATCGATGCCAATTTCCCCCAAAATATTCTAGATCCACAACCAAAACGTACTTTAGAGATAGTGCAGATGGGAAACCTTACTCCTCGTCTTCGCCAGATACTCTCACGTTTATTTAAAGCTTTAAGACAAAGGGACGGTTTCATAATAATTTTTAAACGAGACTTTGAACCAAAAAGTCATAATTGGGTTTCATAATAGTCAAAACAATGTAAAGTGCCTAATTCTGGCCTCTATGGTCTAATTTATAACGCTTCCTAACCCCAAACAACATGCAGTAAAACAAATTGACTTGTCACAATCTAAATGAAATTATTTAGAAATGAATTTACTTTGGGACTCAAGTAGTTCCTCTGATAATGAAATATATAGAGCACGTAAGAGTACGACGATATGTCTTTTTTCGAAAGATTTCGGTTAACAAAGCCGACAGTTGTACATATTTTAAAACAAATAGGATATCGCCTGGCTTGTATAAATAAGGGTGGAGCCCTAAAGCCAATCGAATAATTATTGTTAACCCTAAGATTTTATGTATTTTATTTTTCCACTAATTGAAACAACTTAAGTTATCATCAGTAATAAAAACTGAGCCCTTTTTAAAAACAACAAGCTACGAAGGTAGTAATTCGCGTAACCTCTGTATACACTGTGTTCATTTGAAAAGAACCCACCCTTAATATTTCAAAAATGGGACATATTAGAAAGAAATGCCGAAACACGTCAACTTTTAACTTGAGGGGGACACTTTTTGGCGCTAATGTCATAAACGTCAGATTCACCCCCTCCCTACTGGAGACACCCCTTACATTTTTTCAAATGGCATTAGGTATCAAGTCACACCTCATTTAAAAGGTCTGGTAACTTTATTCAATCATTTTGTTTTGCCTTTGATACCAGCCTTCCATTGTTATTTAATCGTTGTTTAAAATTGGCTCTTTTTCAACTTTTATTACCTGAATGTTAACGGTGGTCACTTTGAAACATAATTAAATAGCGGTTCTTTCTTGTTAACAGTTGTTTTTTTACTATTTGTAAATTTTTCATTCTTTAAAGAGTCTTTCTATCATAACAAAATGTGGGAGCATACGAAAAATTGAAAGAGAGCCAATTTTAATCAACGATTAAATAACAATGGAAGACTGGCATCAAAGGCAAAACAAAATGATTGAATAGAGATTTACCAGACCTTTTAAATGAGGTATGACTTGATACCTAATGCCATTTGAAAAAATGTAAGGGGTGTCTCCAGTAGGGAGGGGGTAGATCTGACGTTTATGACATTAGCGCCAAAAAGTGTCCCCCTCAAGTTAAAAGTTGACGTGTTTCGGCATTTCTTTCTAAAATGTCCCATTTTTGAAATATTAAGGGTGGGTCCTTTTCAAATGAACACAGTGTATACGATACACGTGTGTTTTAACGACCGTTTTTTAGCAAGAAAGTGCCGACGACGAGTGAACCTACTATTCGTTGTTTATGTACGGGCCTTGCGCTTTTTACTTTACCCCTACTCCGCGACCGGCTGTAACGCGACATGCGATAGAAGGACGAAAAATTTAGAGGTGATGTAATAAAAGTTTCACTTTAATAAAGAGCACTTCAAATAAAGACAACTCTAAAAATCATTAGAGAGTTATTGCAAATGGGAAAAAAACGCCTACTTTAATAAAAGATCCGCTAATAAAGTATCCTTTAAGACGATACCAAAAGTGCACTATTGCAGAGCGCTTCAAGTGAAATCGAAAGTAACCACAGAACTGAATAAATCATATGTCATGTTAAAGGTGAAAGAGTGAAAGTGACAGATCTCGAACCTAGAAGTTTGAAGAATGTTGGCGATTTCGAATGGTTTTTTTGGTTGGTTAATGGTTAACCGGTCGGTTCATAAACGATGACGTCAGACCTTCGGTTGGTTCCAATCCATTCGAATTGTTGGTTAAACGGCTGTCAAGTAAAAATTGTAATACAGTTTGTTTTTGTATAAAGTGGAAGCCAAATTTTCATGAAATGCTAAAACGCAAAGTAGTTTCAGCCCTCTTATTGGTAGATTAATTTGGTGATTCATCAAATATTAAATAATTTCAAAGCTGCTTCATTATTCATAAAATTAATTACTTTTTTATTAATTTCTTAGAGATTCCGTCATAATATCAAAAAACGAAACACACTTCTGTATACAAAATATCAAAACAAATGTAAACAAAACAGTAATGCTGGGAGAATCGGAGAATAGAAAGAGATAGAACAAATAACCAGAGAACCGACCGTGCTCGAGAGCACGGTTCAAGTTTCGGTTAACCAACCTTGAACCAGACGATTTATGACGTCATCAATTTGGTTGGTTCAAATATGACAGACCAGTCTATGAACCAACCAAGAACCAACATCAGTTTATAGTGACAGATCCACCAATATAAAGGAACTTAATTAAAAAGTTCTTTCCCTTTATTTAACTAAAGTACAGGATTCCTGTATTTTAGGCTGGGAATATCCTTAAAGTTGGACTCACTGAGCATGCGTATATGTCAAAATAAACAAAACGAACGTTGCAATAACTTTCTCTTATGAAACTAAACTCACTTTACCACAGTTGGAATTGGAAAGGACACTAACCTAAAAGCCTCCTTTTTATAAAGTCGACTTTACTATTATGAAACCGGCCCTAACTTATCTAGTTAGAACTTGTTTCCAATACATTGATGGTCTAATTTTGATGTAGTCTTAAAAAATTCAATCTCTGAACTTCGTGTTTTCTGGTAAGCAAGAGTATTTTGGCCGGTCTTCTTTTGCTTAATCCTGCTTCGTGTCTTAAACATCTTTTAACCGTTTCAGACGACATAGCGAAATTTCGACATTTGCAAATTCATTTTTCAAAAGATTGCTGATGACACTCATGTCTCTGAGAGCTCCTGGATCCTTAGAAGGTAGAAAAGTGTTCATAGTTCATAGTTCATAGTTCATTTTAGGCTAAGCACATATGTAGTGTTCTCCCTTGAATGTTTGTTGTGACCGTCTCAATTTATGATAACGTGTACTGGAAAATTCTACATAAACATCGATTAAGTTGAAACACCGACAATGATTGAAGACTCAAAGATGAGTGTATTTTTAAAAATCAACTAAAATTTAATAGCTATATATTTTTATGATTTAATTCATGGTTATCAGTTAGCATTGAACAATTTGATACAGATGTAGAGCTACGATAATTATTACTGACAACTATCATATTATCATCAATTTTGCAAATAGTAATGGTTAAACTTACGAAAGAGCTATAATTATGCATATTTACAGGATGTATGGATGGATTAAGAGGAGAAATAGAAAAAAATTATTTAATTATCATTTACTTTAGATTTGATATTGGGTCGTAGATGAATATATTATGTGCTAATTATAGAAAAACGGAGTTATCTTTAGAACGAGTCAAGCGTACAGGAAGTCTATTTATGGAACGGGAGATTTCGGAAAAAGGAAACGATATCATGAATATTCAAACTATGTAGATTATTAAATTAGATCAAATTTACTTACTTACTTTCTTGGAATCTACTCATTTTACTATTACAAATGAAACTAACTGGTTTTAATTAATTCCACTATTTAATGAAAAATGGATGAAAATTCTAAAAAATTATTATTATTTTTTCTATAAAACTTACCGTTTACGATTTATGGCCCATTTAATGAACCGGTTTTTCTATCTCGGCCGATAACTCTAAATATTTGATTAATCAATAAAATGCATTCATCCATTTTTGATGATCAATTTATTCTCTACAGCTTTTGTTTTAAATTTTTTTTTCTAAAGTCCATACTTTTTGAAATTTAATGTAGAAATTCCAACGCTTGGCGGAAGACGCGGCAGCCCAAATGATTTTTCTGTAGCAGGTAACCGTTTCCTTTATATCTGTACAGAAAAGAAGGGACGAAAAGGTTTGGCTTTAATATCCTGCAAATGCCGAACTGGCTGTTGAAGAGCATGTGGGTGCCGAAAAGCAGGCTTGGACTGCACTGAAATATGTGAGAATTGGACGGCGGAAACATGCACGAATCAGCCAACAGTAAACCTGGTCTTCAACGAGGAGTCGGAACATGTCGACTATTTTGACCACGAGAATGAAGAATTCATTGAGGATTTACAGTCTTCTTTGTATTCTTCCGAAGATGAAACATCAAATATAATTGGATTTTCGTCGCCTCCAAAACGCTCGAAACTTGGATGAAATTTCGAATTTTTATTTGTTTTATGTTTTTTTCTAAAAATAAATTTTAAATAAGTTTTTCAAAAATATTCGCCTTTCGTTTTCTGTCATTTTATTATGGCATCTGAACATAATTAATAATTATTTCTTAATAATCCAGGATTAAATCAAAACACTGAATATTTTGTAGTTGTGCGAGATACAATAAAATAAAAAAAAGTTCGTTACTATTGCAGATAAGGAAATGAGCTATTAATTATTGTTAAGTAAAAAAATCGGAATATTTTTTTTATTTATTTGTTGAATTTATACCATTGTACTCTAAGCAAACCTTCAAATTTTCGACCTTCGGCCCGGTAGTCCAAAATTGAACGTCCTACAGCTCAAAAAGAATGGACATAAGAAAAAAAAGGTGGGCGGTCGTCGCACCGCCGACAGAAGGTTGCTTCTTATGCACAATAGAATGCGAGGTTGGGAAAACCATCAATAAAAATACGCGCAATAGAATGCCCAGTACGTTCTACTAAGTTTTATTTCATATTTTATTGACCATTTTTTCAAAATTTTGACAATTTTTGATAATTATTGACCATTTTTTCAAAATTTTTGACCATTTTTTCAGAATTTTGACAATTATTGACCATTTTAGACAATTATTGACTAATTTTGACAGTTTTGACAATTATTGATCATTTTTGACACTTTTTCAAAAATTTCAACAATTTTTGACAATTATTGATCATTTTTGACAGTTTTTTTATAATTATTGACCATTTTTTCCAAATTTTGACAATTATTGACCATTTTTTCCAAATTTTGACAATTATTGACCATTTTTGACAATTCTTCGAAAATTTTGACGATTTTTCAAAATTTTATTGACCATTTTTTCAAAATTTTGACAATTTTTGATAATTATTGACCATTTTTTTAAAATTTTTGACAATTTTTTCAGAATTTTGACAATTATTGACCATTTTTTCAAAATTTCTGACCATTTTTGACCATTTTCTCAAATTTTAACAATTATTGACCATTTTTGACAATTATTAACTAATTTTGACAGTTCTGACAATTATTGATCATTTTTGAGTTTTTTATAATTATTGACCAGTTTTCCAAATTTTGACAATTATTGACCATATTTGACAATTATTCACCATTTTTCTCAAAATTTTTGACAAATTTTTCAAATTTCAACAATTATTGACCAATTTTGACAATTTTTGATAATTATTGACCATTTTTTCAAAATTTTTGACCATTTTTTCAGATTTTTGATAATTATTGACCATTTTTCCAAAATTTCTGACAATTTTTGACCATTTTTTCAAATTTTAACAATTATTGACCATTTTTGACAATTATTGACTAATTTTGATAGTTTTGACAATTATTGATCATTTTTGACAGTTTTTAATAATTATTGACCATTTTTTCCAAATTTTGACAATAATTGACCATTTTTCGAAAATTTTGACGATTTTTCAAAATTTTTGACAAGTTCTGACAATTATTCACCATTTTTCCCAAAATTTTTGACAATTTTTTCAAATTTTAACAATTATTGACCAATTTTGACAGTTTTGACAATTATTGATCATTTTTCAAAAATTTTGACCACGTTAGACCATTTTTTTTCGTCTACACTTTATTCGTTTTTCGAAGTTTGTAACGGAAATCAATTAGTGCTTGTTATATAGGAGTGTTACATTAAGTGTCATATTAGTGAAAAACTAAAGGTGAGACGTAAAATTAATTATAATTCCCGTAAAAAGATTATCAGTGTACATTATCAGAACAAAGTATAGTGGAAAAAAAAACCGATAAGAAATAAGACAAGTTTAATAAATTCACGTCGGATTTATTCCGACGTTGCCAAACTGACAGTAAAACACAAATATCTGAGAAATCAACCTCTTAAAAATTAATTATTTCAATAAAATATAATCTAAACAAAAATTTAGTGATAGATTTGTCATCTCCGAAGTGTTGAACTGGATGCACAGATCTTCCGCACTAATAAACCCAAAAGAGATATAAAACGGAAATAAACAAAATGGATAGCGAAGATTATTCGACAGATGAGGGAAGAAAAAGGAAAGGGGGGTATATGGAAGAAACATTTGAAAGGAGCAAAAAAACGCCTCGGACACCAAATAAAAATAAAAAAACAGAAAACGAAAAATTAGACCAAATATTGCTAATGATTAAGGAAATGAACGCATCTCAAACAATAATTAAAAATGAACAATCAGAAATAAAATCTGAAATAGTGGAAATAAAAGATCAGCAGACCAGATTTAATGATGCAATCTTGAAAATAACAATGAAGAATGAACAACTTAAGAAGGAAAATCAAGAAATCAAACAAGAAAATGCAGAAATCAAAAAAGATTTGCAAGAAACGAAAAAAGTTATAGAAGAAATAGAAAGGGAGAGAAGGAAAAACAAGATCGTTATATCTGGTCTAAAAGTTGAGTCAAATGATTCAACAAAGTTGAAGGAAGTAATGAAAGGTTTTATACAAAACCATTTACAAATTAATATAGCACCAAAAGCAGCAAACAAAATAGGAGAAAAGGTATGTGTAGTGGAGTTGGAAAATGAGATGGACAAAAGAGAGATTATGATGAATAAACACAAGCTGAGAAATAAGATAAGTGAAAGAATCTTTATAAATGATGATATGACCAAAGAAGAAAGAGATAAATCGAAACAAATCAGAACTTTTGCAAGAATCGAGAAAGAGAGGGGCAATGAGGTCAAAATAGGTTACAATAAAGTCTTGGTGAACCGTGAAGAATGGAGATGGAGCAAAGAAATGAAAAAATTAGAGAAATTAATACCAAAAAACTAATAAGTTTTTCTAGCACGGAAACTAACGGTAATGACACAGGCAATGAACAGGATACGAGCGCAATTACTGACATAAATCATAAAGAAATAAGAACGAAAAAGTCGAGGAAGAAAATAAAAATTGAGAACGAGAATTTAAAAAATAATAAAAGAAATATTGACTGTGAAAAGAAAATAAAATTGGGAACGTGGAATATTAAAACTCTAACGGGAAAAGAGCATGAACTTATAGAAGAATTTGAACAAACAAAATTGGATGTACTAGCAATTTGTGAGACGAAGAGGAAGGGAAAAGGAATGAAGGAAATGGATAAAGGACATATACTTTTATATAGTGGAGTAAAACAAACAGATAGGGCCAAAGGCGGAGTGGGATGCATAATTAATAAAGATTTCATGAAATACATACAAACATGGGAATATATATCAGAAAGATTCCTAAAAGTTGAAATAAAAATGGAAGATGAAATGGCAACACTAGTCATAACATATGGGCCAACTGAGGATGAAAAAACAAGTGTTAAAGACACTTACTGGGAAAAACTAAATGAGACAGTTGAAAATATAGAAAACAGACTAATAATCCTAGGAGACATTAATGGCAGAGTTGGTAAAAGAAAAGCAGGAGATAGTGATGTAATAGGACCTTTTGGCGAAAATGTCAGAAATTCCAATGGTATCAGATTGATAAATTTTTGCGAAGAAAACAACCTAATGATTATGAATTCATTTTTTTCCCATAAAGAAATTCATACGTACACGAGAGTAATGCAGTCAAGAAACGAAAAATCAGTAATTGACTACTTGTTAATAAGTAGAGAAAACAAAAAGGAAATACTAGATACCAGAGTCAGGAGAGGCCCCGAAATAAATAGCGATCATTATCTATTAGAAGCTAAAATGAAAATTAAAAAACCAAACAAAGGCAGAATATGCAAGATAAATAAACCAAAAAAGATAACAAAGAGTTACAGACTCGCAGAAAAACAAGTAGCATTAAAATATACTAAACAGACCGAAAGTAGAGCTATTGATATAATAAAAGAAGGAGAAAACAAAAGTATAAAAGAACTATGGGATATGACAAAAAATATGATTCTAAACACAGCAGAAGAAGTATGTGGAACAACGGTTATAGCAAAGAATGGGAAGCAAACAAAATGGTGGACAAAAGAAATCAAGGAACAAGTAAAAATAAAAAAGAATCTATGGAAGAATTATTTAAGAACGAAAACCGAAATCAGCCAACAGAAATACAAAGAACAGAACACAAAAGTAAAAAATATGGTTAAAGAAGCAAAACGAAGAACTTGGGAGGATTTTGGTGTAAAAATGGAAAATGACCACAGAGGAAACCAAAAGTTGTTTTATAAAGTATTAAAAAATCTGAAGAAAAACAAATCTTTTGAACTTACACAAGTAAAAAATCAGAAGAAAGAAATAGTAACTGGCGATCAAGAAATAATGCAGTGCTGGAAACAATACTACCAAGAACTCTTAAACCAAGACACACATGAGGAATACAGAAATGAGATAAACCAAGAAACTCAAGTTAACGATGAACAGATGGGAACTATATTAATCGAAGAACTAGATGAGGCAATTAAAAAGATAAAACGAGGAAAATCAGGAGGACACGACAAAATAACACCAGAGATGATAATTAACTTAGGAGTACAAGGAAGGCAACTACTTCTAATAGTATTTAATGAAGCCTGGAAATGTGTTCAAGTACCTATGGACTGGAAAATAGGAATAATACTGCCCATACATAAAAAAGGGGATCCAACAGAATGCACTAACTATAGAGGCATCACATTACTAAGCGTGGTTTCCAAGCTATATGAAATTATCTTAGAAAAGAGATTGCGAATCTTAACGGAAGGGCAACTAGATGGATCACAAAGCGGCTTCAGGAAAGGTCATAGCACACAAGACCATATTTTCTCAATAAAACAAATGCTTGAAAAGACAAAAACTATAGATAAATATATTGCTTTTCTAGACCTTGAAAAGGCTTTTGACAGTGTCACACAAAAAACAGTATGGGATAGCTTAGACAAAAGAGGGATTCCGAAGAGCCTTTCAACAAGAATTAAAAGCATGTACGAAAACAATTATAGCTATGTCAGGAAAAATAACTTAGAATCCGATAAATTTAGAGTAAATGACGGACTTCGACAAGGAGGAGTGTTAAGTCCTTTACTTTTTATTATAATAATGGACGATATTATCAAGGCTACGAAAAAACATACTAAAAAGATCCACATAGGCTATAATAGACTGAAACCCATCAACCTGTCTGAATGTGCTTTTGCAGATGACGTTATGATTTGTGCACCGAGCGAAGATGACCTCCAAAAAAACTTACAAACATGGGAAAGAGAACTCAGTAAAAGAAATCTAAAAGTAAATGTACAGAAGACAAAAGTCATGACTACCGGAATAACAAACACAGAAATTGACATAAGGCTAAAAAATGAAAAAATTCAACAAGTGGACTTGTTTAAATATCTTGGTATTAAGATCAACAGAAATGGAACCGAAGATGAAGAATTGAATGAAAGGATCACTAATGCCTCAAAACTCTACCATTCCTTGTCTAGAGCATTCATTGGTAAAAAAGAAATAAGTAGGAAAACGAAAATGACAGTGTTCAAGACAGTATATCGACCAATTCTCACTTATGGAAGTGAAAGCTGGATACTGACGCAGAAATCGAAGAGTAGAATACAAGCAATGGAGATGAGATACTTGCGCAGGGTTAAGGGAATAATACGGAGAGACAGAGTTAGGAATGAGGACGTTAGAAGTGAACTTGGAATTGAATCGATTCTTGACTTGCTAGACAACCAAAAACTTAAATGGTTTGGTCATTTAGTAAGAATGAACAACAGGCCAGTAAAAGATGTTTGGGAAGCGCGAGCAACTACAAAAAGGAAGAGAGGAAGGCCAAAGAAAACTTGGAACCAAGTGGTTGCTGAAATATTGGAAAAAAGAGGGAAAAGTTGGGAAGAAGCCAAAAATATGGCAAAAAACAAGAAACAATGGAGCAACTTCATTTATGGAAAGGAGAAATAGATTTCCACCCTTACACCTTCGGGTATAAAAAGGGTTTAGATTATATATATATATATAGACCATTTTTCCAAATTGACAATAATTGACCATTTTTGACAATTATTAAAAAATTTTGTCCATTTTTCAAAAATTTTGACAATTTTTAACAATTATTGACCATTTTTGACAGTTTCTGACAATTATTGACCATTTTTGACAACTTTCAAAAATTTTGACTATTATTGTAAATTTTTCAAAATATTTAACAATTTTTGATCATTTTTCAAAAATTTAACAATTATTGACCATTTTTGACAATTTTTCAAAAATTTTGACCATCATTGACCATTTTTTTAAATTTTCAACAATTTTTGACAATTTTTGACGATTTTTGATTGGTTTTGACAATTATTGACCGTCTTTGACAATTAATTATTGACCATTTTTGATAATTTTTCAAAATTTTTGACAATTACTGATCATTTTTTCAAAATTTTTACAAATATTGACCATTTTTGACAATAATTGACCATTTTTCCAAATTTTTGACAATTTTTGAAAATATTTGGCCATTATTAACCATTTTTTCAATATTTTGACAGTTTTTGACAATTTTTCAAAAATTTTAACATATTTAGCAATTAGAGAGGGAGACGCGCGATACTCTCTCTCTTTCTCTTTCTCTTCCGACCGTTTGGTAATCCCTCGTGCCGGCGTGTATGAGAGAGAGCGAGAGAGAGGCGTGCCGCTGTGTAGCCTACGAAAGACTACGAAAGAGAGTAGAAAAAGGCGGCTGAGGAAGAGAGTCAGAGAGGGGAGAGAGAGTTAGCGCAGGGGGCGGCCGAGAAAGAGACGAAGAATAAGTCATCGCGTGACGAACGCTTTTTCGTAACATTACACGAGTTCACTAGCCTTCCCAAAAGTCCTATGTCGTGCAATAAGAAGCAAGCTTCAATTTAAATTTCATTGGATTAGTGGATTATTCAGAAATCTGGCAACACTGTTGCGTGATGAACGTTTTTTCGTAACATTACACGTTTCACGAGTTCACTAAGGCAAAAGTCATATGTCGTGCAATAAGAAGCAAGCTTCAAAAAAAGTTTTAAACAAAAGTTGTGGAAAATAAATTGCACTTTATTGATTAATCCAATATTATAAGAGTTATCAGCCGAGATAGAATTCTCTACAATAATGGTTTCAATGACTTTTGCCCCAAAGGGCCAAAAACGTTTTTTCAAGATGGCGCTTGGATCTCCATCGGAATATGTCAGTATTTTGTGATTTTATACTCAGTAAGTGATCCTAAACCTTATAGAAATGTTTGTTTTCTAATTGTTATCATATGTATTTTATCGTGTATACGTACAAATCGTGCACACCTCTTTTTAGTAGTACTTCTAAGGAAACTAAAAGTACCGTTCAAAATATACATTTCCAATAATGTACAAGAACCACAGGAACGGTATTAACTTTTTACTTCTCAAATAATTTCACATGTGTGACCGGTTGGTTGATCTAGAGGCGTGTCGGATGCGCTATTCAATCGGTCAACCGAAGATATTTTATCTATAAATAAATATAATTATAAATATGCTTAAAATGTTCAACAAACGCACTAAACGCTCTTGGTCAGTGCTTAAGTTTATTATTTAATTTTTTCACTTAGATTTGCACAAGAGGTTTGTATTTTACCAGGTAAATATGAGTTGAGTGTCTCTAGTCAAAGTTTTTAATTTATGGCCGTATGCACAGTTTACACTTAAACTCGTTTAAGCATTAAACTAGTTTATAATTTTGAGTTAGTAGGTATGCACCATCGATTCTATAGAAGTTAAACCAGTTTAAAATTAAATGATCAATATTGGAGGTTTAACTTTAAACTGTTTTTTTACACTTGGGTAACTTATGTCAATTTCTCATAAAAGGTTGTCAAAAAGTGTTGATTCTAATTATTCAAACTATTGCAGGGGTTATCAATGAAATATAGTTGGCAAGTCTATCTGAAGCTACGGGGCATCGGTAAGGGTCGAGGAAACATGGCCGATATCTGTCATAAACGTACCAATGCCGAACGGTACCTGTTTTATAAAAGTATTAAAAGTAAATAATAATAATTAGTATATAATAATTATATATAGAAACTGATGTATGCTTTGTTTTAAAGGAAAGATATTTTTCAAAACACGGTACCTATTTGTTAAAAACAAATAATGTTAAAAATCGTACTTGCATTCAATATGGATACGAAATAATAAGATTCAAAGTCAAACTGAAAATACGAAGTTAAATACTGACATTATAAACGCCACTGGATAATCAATGTCAGTCAATTGTCGAAGTGAGAGGGACCTAACAACGGAGGTTCGATAAATATTCACCAATTGAGTTAGTAGGAGGGCATGGTAATTATGATTTTCGCACGACGTTGCCGGCTTGAAGGAAACCCATAACATATATGGAAAAGTGTTCATTTTTTAATATTCAGAAATTGTAAAAACAATGTTAATGGACAAAATCCAATGAAACAAGCACATTAAAGAACTAACGTTTAATCATTATTGACATATTGTTAACAATAAAAAGTCCATTTTCTAATTATTATCACTACATACTTAGCACTTTAGCTTTTTCATAGTTAAACGTGGCAATATCGAATGTTTTCGACCGAATTCCTTTCACAGCTTCAGTTATGTTTGACAAACTATACATGTAATTCGGAATCCAAATAACAACGGTTATGTTCGTAACTGTAAACGGAAGTATTACCTACTCAAAACACAAATAATGTCAAGCATTGTCACCAACGAACGTTTTTCTCACAAGAAAGTCCTTAAATTTTCCGACGTTATCAAACTTTTTTCGGGTTTAACTAAACTTCTTTCGGTGCATACCAAGGCAATATTAAGTGCGTTCAACTATTCAAACCAGTTTAGTTAAACGGGTTTAAATCAGCATTTGGCAGGACAATTTAATAAATAACTGCCACTTGCACCGTTACTCTTTTAAACGGCGGTTTGTTAATACAAATTGTTTGGTTTGCCATGATGGAGGTTCGTAAAGTTAACTAACCTTGGATTACATTTGAAATTGATCTGGCAACCTTGGTAATTCAGTTGACTGCTGTCATACGTTGATGTTTCTATTTGTATTGTAAAGTTCAACAAGTCGAAAGAAAATTAATAAAAAACTTTAAATAATAAATAGGTATTATTTATAAATCAACGTAGTTTCACACAATGACATGAGAAAAGACTCGGGGACCTAATTTTACTGCCAATGAAAAGTTGTTGCTCAGCAGTATAGTAGAAAAATTGAATTGAAAACAAGAAAACTAATCAGACCTCTATAGATGAAAAAACTTGGACTTGGTTGAAAATTTAAGAAGATTTCAATGCTGCCGCATCTTCATGTGCCTCCGTGGATGGTATGACAACAAAAAAAAAAGAAATACGTAAAAATGGTGCCCAAGAAAAACTGGAGCTGTACAAAATAGATGGAGGAATTGCAACCGTCTTTGCAAAGGAGACACATCAAGAAATAGTACACTCCATGATAAACAAGAAATCCATAGATAGTTTGAAAACAGAACAATTTTCATTTTTAAATGATGCTCCTCCTGCTGCGACAGCAGAATGTCATCCTAGTGGCTGGATGAAAACTGAAATTTTTTTCAATTGGTTTCCACGCTTCACAGAATTTTCTGGTGCAACAAAGGATCGTCCTGCGCTACTCTTATTAGATGGACATTCTACTCATATAAAAAAATATTGAAGTAATTGACTATGCAAGAAATAATGGGGTGGTTATATTGTGTATTCCTCCCCGTTGCACACACCGACTTCAGCCACTTGACATAGGTTTCATGAATCCTTTAAGTGTCTATTATGATCAGGAGGTGAGTAATTGGCTTCGAAATCATCCAGGGAGAGTTTTGACCCTATATCAAATATCTAAGTTATTTGGAATGGCGTTTATACGAGCAGCGTCTATGTTAGGTCTATTACAGCTGTAACTTCGTTTGAAAAAGCGGGAATTTTTCCATTCAACTCAAATAAATTCACAGATATTGATTTTGCACCATCCGAAACTACAAACAGACCCCATTAAACAGCTGAAGATGTTGATGTTTTAGAGTCTGAAATACCTAATCAACCAACAATAGAATTATCTGCAGCAACAAAAAATATTGATGAAAATTTGGATCCTGAAGCACAAGAGTCTGATAATTTGCCACATCAATCCGTGAAAACACCACCTTTAACTCCCAATGTTATCCATTCAACAGAAGCATCAACAGAAAAGCGGCTACCACTAACACCGTCAGTTTTGGAAAACTCATTAAATTTTGGTGCATTATCATCCACTGCATTTCAGATATCCTCGCTAAAGGATCTTGTTCCCATTCCACACATTGAAAACGAAAAACAGACGACAAAACGAAGAGTTGGGAAGAACGGAAAATCTACTGTTATAACAGAGTCACCGTACAAGAAGGAATTAGAGGAAGAATTGAAGCATAAAGAAGAGGAGCAACAAAAACGAGATATAAGAAAAATGAAAAAAAATTATTTGAGCAAAGAATGTTAATATTATCAGATCGTCTAACTAGAAAAAACTTCCCTTCGTAATAAAATAATGACTTTGTCTAATTATAATTTTATTTCAATCAAATTGACATATTCTATATATTAACTACGTAACTCACTCATTAACTTATTTCAAATACAGGATGGTAAATTACTTAGATGTATTCTTCATTCTGCTTCAACACCTTCCCTCATTGAGTAATTTGCCAACCCCATTCCAAAAAGTAATTTTTTCAATCTGTTAGGAAACAGTGGCTTCGTCATTATATCGGCTAATTGATTTTCAGATGATACCTTTACTACTTCAAGTGATCCATCCAACACCATTTCTCTAACAAAAAAATGTCTAATATGTATATGTTTAGTCCGACGATGAAACTCGGGATTTTGCGTTAATCTTATGGCAGATTCATTGTCCACATGTAGTGTCGGAACCAAGTTAACGCCTGTTAATTCCGTAAATATTCTTTTTAACCAGACTATTTCTCGTGCAGCGTCACTTGCAGCTACTATTTCTGCCTCTGTTGTCGATATGGCTACTGATGTTTGTCGCTGACTGAACCAAGATACAGCTGCTCCAGCATAAAGACACAATACCCCAGATGTCGATCTTCCGGTAGTAATATCACCTCCATGATCAGCATCACTATAGCTTGTTAACTGAGGTTGTATTTCTGGCTTTTGCATATAAGTTAAGCGATAATTTATTGTACCATTTAAATAGCGGAATATTCTCTTAACTTTCATACAGTCGTTTTGACTTGGATTTTCTAATTTTCTGGATACAACACTAACAGCATAAGCTATATCTGGACGTGTACCCGTCATTAGGTACATAAGAGCACCCACTGCTTCGCGATATGGAAAAGAAGTATTCGATTCCGTTTCACTAGTTTCCTTCCCTAATTGGATGGCTTCTTTTACAATCGGGGTCGAGACCGGTTTGCTATTTTCCATGCCAAAACGTTCTAGCACCTTTTTTGTATAAGCTGACTGGGTAACACTTATTGAGTCGTCTTGATTTTTCTCTATTTCCAAACCTAAGAAATATGTAGCTGGTTTAACTGTTATTTTAAACTTCTCCTGAAGTTTCTTCAAAAAATCCATCTTCATTATCTCATTCGTACATGCTATTAGACCGTCGTCAACATACAGCACTAATATCAACATGTCTTTCCCTTCATTCTTAATAAATAAACATGGGTCTGCAGTACTTCGTTTAAAGCCAAGCGAATCTATAAAGTTTCCAAAACGCTTATTCCAGCACCTTGGTGCTTGCTTTAACCCATATAAACTTCTCTGAAGATGACAAACCATACCAGTACCATCATCGTAGCCTTCTGGTTGTTTCATGAACACTTCTTCGTCTAGAGTACCGTAAAGAAATGCAGTACAGACATCGAATTGTGTGAGTGACATGTTTTTACTAGCAGCTATACTTATAACGGCTCTTATCGTACCACCTTTAGCTACTGGACTAAACGTTTGTTCATAATCTTCTCCTTTTCTTTGTGAATAACCCTTCACTACTAGACGAGCTTTGTATTTATCAATTGAACCATCTGGATTGGTTTTGAGTTTATACACCCACTTACAAGGAATTGCTTTTTTGTTTTCAGGTAAATTTTTCAAAACCCATGTACAATTCTCTTTTAATGACTGCATTTCATGCTCCATTGCCAGCCTCCAGTTATTTTGTTCACAACAAACAATTGCTTCTTTGTAACTAAGTGGTTCTTTGGGGTGGTTTATTTCAGCAGCAACCATCATAACGAACTCGTCAAAGCGTGTCGGTTTCTTAATGTTTGATCTTTCTCTCAATTGTCTTCTAAATTCTATATCTTCGTCTAAACTCTCTTCTGGTTCATAACATTGGTCATCTGCTTGGTAATCTAGATCCATTTCTTCCATAACATCACTACTTACATCAACAATGTCTATTTCTTCTGTATCACAATTATTTTGAACAAGATCCAAGACATCTATTGTAGGTTGCAAACATGGAAATTGTTTGGATTCTTGTACCACACCTAGAGTTTCAAATTCATTAAAAATAACATCTCGTGAAAGTATAAGTCGATGCTGATCTTCTGACCATATCCTGTATCCATCATTATTTTCATAACCAACGAGTATACCTTTAATAGATTTCTTATCCAATTTTCTTCTGCAAACTTTAGGAACATGAGCATAACAAGTACTACCGATTACTCTTAAATGTTTAAGTTCAGGCTTCTTGTTAAACCATAATTCATGTGGTAATTTACCAGGAATACTGGATATACCAGATCTATTTAAGATATATGTAGCTGTGTTTATTAATTCAGCCTAAAATGTTTGATCAAAGATACTTTCTCTTGCATGCATTAAAGATCTTGCACATTCGACAATCGTTCTGTTATCACGCTCTGAACAGCCATTTTGTTGTGGTGTATACGGCATCACCAATCTTTGTTTTATTCCATATTTGTTTAAAATATTTGCTACTTTATGATTATCAAATTCTCCACCATGATCTGACAAAAATTCTTTAACACCATATCCTGCAGCTTTCATTTCTTTTAAAGCTATATCTAATTTATCAGCTACTTCTGACTTTCGCTTTAAAAAATATACAAATCGATATCTGCTAAAATCATCTTTAAATAAAACAAAATATTTAAAACCTGATTTTGAGATCTGAAAAGGTCCACAAACATCTGAATGGATCAGTTCTCCTGGTGTTTCTGTTCTTTTTCTTATGCCAAACTTTTTCACAGAAGCCTTTCCATAGACGCAGCCCTCACATAATTCACTATCCAGCTTCACGTCAATGTTAAATTCTTGCTTAATTACATTTTTAACATGTCTCTTACTTTGATGACCCAGCCTTTCGTGGTAGAGTTGCAATATATTTTCTTTAGAAGTAACCATATTGACACTCAGATGTTCAGGTTTGGTTGCCCGCATCTTCAATTTATATAGTCCACCAGACTGACATCTTGATCCAACAATTATTGTTTCGTTCAAAATTTTAAAATAGCAGCACTTAGTGGTGGAAATAAATTCACTTTCTGGATGTTTGTCCTGAGCAGACAAAGTTGAGAAAATATTTTTCTTGATATTGGGTACATACCATACGTTGGTCAATGAAAACTCTTTCTTTTTTCCGTTTACAAAAGATTGTATTTTGATGGTACCTTGTCCTAATGCAGGAATTGCATATCCATTAGCAGTTGTTATTGTTTGCTCTTCGTTAAATGGTGTATACGATTGAAATACATCTTGTTGATTTGTTATGTGATTAGTCGCTCCGTTATCAACATACCAATTTTTAAAATCTGCTTCGCAATTCAAAACATTCGATGATACAGCAACTAATGACATCTGAATTTCTTTCGCTTTAGAATTTGTACGTTTTTTCGAATTCTCTGGCTTAGGAGGTCTTCCATCTGTTTTCCATTTATCGCATTGCTTCACTTTATGACCTTTTTGCTTACAGTAATTGCAATAATAACCATATTTATGTGCTTTGCTCTTATTCACTGTATATAAAACACCTTGCTTGCTCTCATTTTTGCTTGTTAATGCTTTTTCATAAGAGCATAGCTGATTTGTCAAGTTATCTATTGTTCTGTCCTTATTTGATACCAGAATCCAACTAGACTTGAATGAGAAATATTCAGGTGGTAAAGTTTCTAATATTTTACAAATAAGCAAAATATCTGGCAAGTCGCACTTACAGTAATTTTCAGCAATTGCTTTATCTTTTAAAATTTCGTTTTGCAAATTATTCCAAAGGTTCTTAAGTTTTGATGTATGAGTAGCAATATCGTCATCTGATTGTCTAATATAACTAAAAAATTGCATACAGATATCATAGGTTTTATCTGTTGCACTACCATCATACAAACGATGAAGCTCCAACCAGACTTCCCTGGCGGTCGAAAATCTCATGACTTTTTCTAATGTGCTTTGAGTCATATTTATTGTAAGAACTAATAAAACAGTACTATCCGTTTGATTGAAAAATGTAACATCTTTTTCATACTTGCATTTTTCTTCTTGTGTTGCTTCTTGGGGTAACGACTTCGGTGAAGTTAATCTACCTTCAAGGACGTCCATCGCGCCTTTCACACTTCTCAGAAGAATAGAAAGCTTGTATTTCCATGTAGTCCAGCTATCTTTACCTTCAAGTAATCCAATTTGCACCTTACTGGGATCCATTTTACTCTGGATTTAATTGAAAATGCGTTTTATTACTTTATGAAGATGACAGCTTTCAGAGACAGTTACAAAATCTTTTTAAATTTTTATTCTTACTTAATTTCTTGTTTCTTCTAGCATTACCATTTAGGCACTGTACGCTCTGCTACCATGTTAATATTATCAGATCGTCTAACTAGAAAAAACTTCCCTTCGTAATAAAATAATGACTTTTTCTAATTATAATTTTATTTCAATCAAATTGACATATTCTATATATTAACTACGTAACTCACTCATTAACTTATTTCAAATACAGGATGGTAAATTACTTAGATGTATTCTTCATTCTGCTTCAACAAAGAAAAGACGGTAGTTAAAAGAAAAAGTTCCGAAAAAGGAAAGAAACGGAAATCTGAAACTCCTCGCCAAATTTTTAAACGTCAGATTCACCTTAATAATAATCAACAGAAGAAAAACAAAACTATAGAGAGTGACTCATCTGGGGAAGACGAAGGAAACGTGGAAGATGATGCAGCATGTCTTTATTGCAACCATTTATATTTCCAGTCAACGGAAGGATGGGTGCTATGCATTAAGTGCAGACGTTGGGCACACTGTTCCTGTGCTGGAGAGGAGGAAGATGATGACGAAGTACAACATATTTGTGCACCTTGTACAACAGAATAATTAAAATTCGATAAAAAATTATATTACTTTACAAAATCATGTATATCCCAACTTGCCCCACCTAGTTTCCCATCTAACCCCACCTGCGGGGCAAGATGGGAAATATACACTTTCGTAAAAATGTTTTTTACTATGTTATCGCTAAATTAAAAAAAGATTAAACTGTATGTAAGTAGTAAATAACAAGCTAAATAACATCGCTAATGCAACAAACAACATATTTAGAAGCGATTAAAATTAGGGGGCCCATCTTGCCCCGCCCTCCCCTACATCATTGCAATTTTTTAAAGATGAATCGATTAGAGGGTGCTTTGGAAAACTTAAACGATGACATTCACATTCCAAGTTATAGTGCCTCCAAGAGTGCTAGTGAACTTTGCAATTGCAGCAGTGAGAAAGACTTGGTAATTATAGGAAATGATAGTTGTTTCATAAAATCAGTTATCACTGACTGGTGTATAGTTAGCAACACAAAAGAAGTTGGTTTCCTTCTTTCTGGTGGTTAGTGCTTATCAGCTTTGGTTTTGCATCTGCTATATAGTCGTACATTGTCCATGGGGGCTACCAGAACAAAGCTAATAAGCGGTGACTACCAGTAATCCAAAAACATGCTTTCTTTGTGTTTCTACCTACCTTTAAACAGTGGTATAACTTGATTTAATTTTCTATTTTTGGTTCTTGAATCCTTATATTTAAATCTACTCTTTAATTTTAAAGCATACAGACGTCAATTTATGAAACACTAAAAATGAACACATTTTCATTTGATAGTACAATTACGAGGGTTGTCTTTTATATTTTGCATATAGAAAAACAAAACAGAAAACTTTTTAATACTATTGTTTTTCAAAGTATCCTCAACGAAGAGAAATGCATTTTTGCATCATTTGGAATCAATTCTGGAAAGCAGTTATTCCACTCGCTTGTTGGTACATTCAAAATAGAGTTTTTGAAGTCGTTGACTGCATCTTCTGAGGACTGGAGCCTTTGACCACGTAGTTCATTCTTAATTTTGGAGAAGTAAAAAAGACATAAGGACTTGGGTCGGGACTGTATGGGGGATGGTCTTCTGGCTCTAAACACTCAATTGTTTTAGGGATGTCTGGGAACTTGCATTGTCTTGGTTGAGGATCATTTTTCGTTGGGTATTGGTTTTTCGAAGCTTAGCAATTACTTCCGGCAAACAAATCGATATGACCAATCAGCAGTAATAGTTCAATGATCTTGCAGAGGAATTGTTGCTATATGATCCGCTTTTGAGACAAATGTCGCCACCACTTTTTGGAAACACTTTGAGAACGTATAACTTTCGTCGGCTTTGGTTCATCTTGGACAACCAAACATCCGACTGACGTTTATTTTCGAGTTCATAAGAGTAAATCCAAGATTCCTCACCACTGACAATGCTGTACACATTTTTTGAGTATCCTGCGTTAAACCGGTTTAGAGTTTTTTGATACCAATTGACTCTAATTGCTTTCTGTTCTTCCGTCAACAGATCTAGTATCCAACGAGAAATACCCAATGATGCTCCAATTTCACAATATGTGACTTGCCGATCTTCCCGAATCAGCTTTCGTACAGCTTCGACGTTTTCCTGGGCGAAAGCAGTTGTTGTTGGACCAGTTCTTGATTCGTTGCTAAAATTAATCCATCCATGCTTAAATCCTCCATACCAACGAGAAATTATCGATTGATGTGGTGCTTCATTGCCGAAAACAGAAACCAACTCGGCAAGGCATTCTTGTTGAGACTTTTTGTAAAAAATTATGGCACGAAAATTTTCTCGACTTAATTTTTCGATTGACTCATTAACTTTAAAAATTCCGTTTAGGTACAGCTTTAAACGGAGCGGTCTGAAACATTGGCGTTAAGTTAACTAAACATTACAGTTAATCTTGACATTTGATAATTGTTGACAGGCGCCAACTATGTTGTTATATGCAAAGACAACCCACGTATACCGGGTGGCCAAGTGTATTTGCGCCCATTTTAAATGCCTGTATCTTAAAAAGTTTTTCAAATATTAAGGTCCGGTTTTTACCGAACACTCTTGAAATTAATTGATTTTGTTTTGGCAAATGTCAAGTTTGTACATCTGCTTCAGTTTTGAGTATGTTGTTGTTAACAAAAATCTCCAGGGACACTATGGTAATTGATTAAAAAATGAATGAATAGAAAAACTTATGTCGCTGTCAAATTGACACTTGCATTGTGACATATGCCAATTTTTATACATAAATTAAATTGTCACTAGAAAACTTTGTCGTTTCCCAATAACACTAAGAAACCTTCACATTACTTAACTCGTATTTAATGTTCATAAGAAATCTGATTAAATCACTTTATAATAAAAAACAAAATTATGAAGGAAAATAGCAGACATTGAACCATATGAAGGCACTGTGCGCATCTAACCATCACAACCTTGTCTTAATTACAGAAATATTTGAGATTGCAAAAGTCGATGCGAGCATAAAATGCGAAGACGATTTGCGGCCTTGGCGCCTGTCGAACAATTTCTTTAGGTTAATAGAAGATAACTGTTTACATCGGAATACCTACGAGTTAAACGACGGGATATAGGATAATTTTATACTTTGCACAATTTTTTTTAAATAAAAATGGATGATATTTATTAAATGAAACCCGTAATAAACAAATTCAACAAAAATTTATAGAATAATGTTTATTGCATCTCTAATACAAATTAAATGTATAATGCAAGAAGTACAATCCTGAATAATGTTAACTACGAAGTATGAACCTGAATAATGTTAACTAGGAAGTACAATCCTGTACAATTTTAACTCAAAATACCCAGCTATTGCTGTAAAGAAAAATTCCTAACTAAAGAAAAACTTAAGTCCCTAAAATATTTACTCATTCGTTACACCGGCCGACAAATGAAAATTTTTTGAACGTTTTTTTCATTTGAGTGAAAAATATCACCAATTTATACGATTCTAAACACAAAAATACGTACATAATATTTTCCCTATCACATCAGGTTTTTTTACAAAAAGGAAAAAGCGTTTTTCCAGAATTTTCAGAAAAAATCGATAATTATATTACAAATACATTTATTTAAACATTTACAGAGAAAACATCAAGTGTAAACATTGCTACAGAACTATTTAGAGAGACATCTTTTACGTTTGGTGACAAAATTACATCTAGGCGAATTTTTTTTTATCTTCAGTAATATCACGTTTCAGCGTTGAATGAACTCAATCAACGGTTTCAGTGACCAACAGTAATCAGCCATCATATTCACATTCCATCGACCTTCCTTGGTACCTTGTCTCCATAGTTTTTATGTCTTGGTGAAACCTTTCTCCCTGTTCTTTACTATAATCACCAAGATTATCAGGAAAAAAATCCACATGTGAATCTAAAAAGTGGAGTTTAATGCTCATATTACACCCCAATTTTTTATACTTATCTAATAAGTTTGCAACCTTATTGAAGCTTGCTTCTTATTGCCCGACATAGGACTTTTGGGAAGGCTAGTGAACTCGTGAAACGTGTGATGTTACGAAAAAGCGTTCGACACGCGATGACTCATTCTTCGTCTCTTTCTCGGCCGCCCGTTGCGCTAACTCTCTCCCCTCTCTTCCTCAGCCGCCTTCTTCTTCTCTCTTTCGTAGGCTACACAGCGGCACGCCTCTCTCTCTCGCTCTCTCTCTCTCTCTCATACAAGCCGGCACGAGTGATTTCACAAATGGTCAATAATTGTTGAAAATTGCCAAAATTTTTGAAAAATGGTCAAAATTTTTGAAAAATTGTCAAAAATGGTCAGAATCTGTCAAAAATTGTCAAAAACTGTCAAAAACTGTCAAAAATTGTTAAATATTTTGAAAAATTCACAATAATTGTCAAAAATGGTCAATAATTGTTAAAAATTTGAAAAATGGTTAATAATTGCCAAATATGTTAAAATTTTTGAATAATTGTCAAAATTTTTGAAATATGGTAAAAAATTTGGAAAAATGGTCACTAATTGTCAAAAACTGTCAAAATTTTGAAAAAATGGTTAATAATTGCCAAATATTTTCAAAAATTGTCAAAACTTTGGGAAAATGGTTAATAATTGTCAAAAACTGTCAACAAATTTTGAAAAAATGGTCAATAATTGTCAAAAATTTGAAAAATGGTTAAAATTTTCAAGAAATTATCAAAAATGGTCAGTAATTGTTAAAATTTTGAATAATGGTCAAAAATTGTCAAAATTTTGAAAAAATGGTCAATAATTATAAAAAACTGTCAAAAATGGTCAATAATTGTTAAATATTGTCAAAATTTTTGAAAAATTGTCAAAAATGGTCAATGATTGTCAGAGCCTGTTAAAAATGATCAAAAATTTTCAAAAATTGTCAAAAACTGTCAAAAACTGTCAAAAACTGTCAAAAACTGTCAAAAACTGTCAAAAATTGTTAAATATTAAAAAACAAATGGTCAAAAACAGTCAATAATTGTCAAAATTTTAAAAAATGTTCAAAAATTGTTGAATATTTTGAAAAATGTACAATAATTGTAAAAATTGTCAAAAATGGTCAATAATTGTCAGAAACTGTCAAAAATGGTCAATAATTGTTAAAGTTTTGAAAAATTGTCAAAAATGGTCAAAAATTTGGAAAAATGGTCACTAATTATCAAAAACTGTCAAAATTTTGAAAAAATGGTTAATAATTGCCAAATATTTTCAAAAATTGTCAAAACTTTGGGAAAATGGTTAATAATTGTCAAAAACTGTCAAAAAATTTTGAAAAAATGGTCAATAATTGTCAAAAATTTGAAAAATGGTTAAAATTTTTAAGAAATTATCAAAAATGGTCAGTAATTGTTAAAATTTTGAATAATGGTCAAAAATTGTCAAAATTTTGAAAAAATGGTCAATAATTATAAAAAACTGTCAAAAATGGTCAATAATTGTTAAAAATTGTCAAAATTTTTGAAAAATTGTCAAAAATGGTCAATGATTGTCAGAGCCTGTCAAAAATGATCAAAAATTGTCAAAAACTGTCAAAAATTGTTAAATATTAAAAACAAATGGTCAAAAACAGTCAATAATTGTCAAAATTTTAAAAAATGTTCAAAAATTGTTAAATATTTTGAAAAATGTACAATAATTGTAAAAATTGTCAAAAATGGTCAATAATTGTCAGAAACTGTCAAAAAGGTCAATTATTGTTAAAGTTTTGAAAAATTGTCAAAAATGGTCAAAATTTAAAAAAAAATGGTCAATAATTATAAAAAACTGTCAAAAATGGTCAAATTGTTAAAAATTGTCAAATTTTTTGAAAAATTGTCAAAAATGATCAATAATTGTGAAAACTGTCAAAATTGGTCAATAATTGTTAAAATTTTGAAAAAATGGTCAATAATTATAAAAAACTGTCAAAAGTGGTCAATAATTGTTAAAAATTGTCAAAAATGGTCAATAATTGTCAGAACCTGTCAGAAATTGTCAAAAATGGTCAATAATTGTTAAAGTCTGGAAAAATGGTCTAAAATGGTCAAAATTTTTGAAAAATTGCCAAAAATGATCAATAATTGTGAAAACTGTCAAAATTGGTCAATAATTCTTGAAATTTTGAAAAAATGGTCAATAATTATAAAAAACTGTCAAAAATGTCCCATTCGCACAAAAAACAAGGATATTTTGTATATCCTGACTGCGCACCTAACAGCATAGTTATAATTTTTAGATCTCCACAAAGCTTCCTACCGTGTTTTTCATATCCAATTTTATCCAGTAATGTCTCCAAATTTTCATAAGTCTCTACCAAATGAACAGAGTGAGCGACTGGAACAGAAGCATATTGATTAGTGTTGTGTAGAAGAAAACCTTTTAAACTTCGCTTCGAAGAATCTATAAAAAAGTCTCCATGCTCCTCCAACTTTTTAATGATATTAGGAATATTTTTACAATAAACTAATGATTCTTCCTGACTAAAAAAAAGGTACAAATTCTTCTTCACGTTTCCTATGTATTAGGAGCTAACAGGTGTTTTGCATGAAGTCTAGACCCAAGAAGTTGAGCAGATTCTTTGAAAGATTTCTCTAACTAAATCATTCAATTCACCTTAAGTAAATATCTGTGTTTGATTTAAGATTGGTTCAAAAACTTCTGTCGATTCTTGACGCTGTAAATTTTGTTCTGATGATGTTGAACTAAGCTCAGATATTTTTGAAAAATTGTCAAAAATGGTCAAAAATTGTTAAATATTTTGAAAAATGGTCAAAACTAGTCAATAATATAAATGTTAAAATTCTGAAAAATGGTCAATATTTGTTAAAATTTTGAAAAATGGTAAAAAGTTGTCAAAATTTTGAAAAAATGGTCAATAATGATAAAAAAACTGTCAAAAATGGTCAATAATTGTTGAAAATTGTCAAAATTTTCGAAAAATGGTCAAAATTTTAGAAAAATTGTCAAAAATGATCAAAAATTGTTAAATATTTCAAAAAATGGTCAAAAATAGTCCATAATTGTTAAAATTTTGAAAAAATGGTGAATAATTATAAAAAACTGTCAAAAATGGTCAGTAATTGTTGAAAATTGTCAACATTTTTGAAAAATAGTCAAAAATGGTTAAAAATTGTTAAATATTTCAAAAAATGGTCAAAAATAGTCCATAATTGTTAAAATTTTGAAAAAATGGTGAATAATTATAGAAAACTGCAAAAAAAGACAAGATTCCGAGGGTCGCGAACCTTACCGAATCCGTCTTAGATTCTGACAATTTAAAAAAAATAATGATTGTAATCACACGCAATACACTTTCTTTTTCTCTCTCCCATCTTTTTTTCCCATTTCCCTCTCTCTTCCATATCTTACTTTTTTAATCTGTTCTTTTATGCATATATAACTCATACAAAACAATTTCGATGGCGTCCCGTGACGGCTCACACATTTTTTTTAGAAGTTTTTCGACCACAAATCATTGATAAAATTTATTAAATACCAAGAGTAAGACGTAAACAATTTTTTTAAATAAACACAATAATTTCACTAAAAAGTTTGTAAATAAAGTAACTGTAAAGGCTTATTTTCATGTAACACATTTGAAACAATGGGTATGTTGTTGTTGCAACTAATTTTCTCACGAGAGGTCGCACAATTCGAGAAATTAGCACCAAAATTCAATAATCTAATTTATTTTTGTCAAAAAATATAAAAGTGCCAATAAATTAAATTTACTTAAAACCTGATGTGATACGATAAAATTAGGTCTGATTTCGTGATCAGCTCTACAAAATTAGTGGAAAAAATTAATCAGATCTTGGATAAGGAAAATCATTTCGGCAGGTGTTATGAATAATCTCAATTTGAGTAAACTTGAAATAAAATGAAACAATACTTTAGCATTTCTCAAATTTAGATTCTCAATATAGGAGACAAGATCGGTGATGTTATTGAAATTTCGAAACTCTAAAGGTCTTATACAGTTGTATATTGGACAAGTTATGTTCTAACGTTTCTGTTGAAGAGTTGGTTTCTGTTTTCGGTAATGAAGCACCACATCAAGAATTTTTCGTTGACATGGAGAAATCAAACGTGGACGGATTAATCTCATCGACGATCCAAGGACAGGTCCACCAACAACGCAGTCACGCAGGAAAACGTCGATGTTGTACGTAAGCTAATCCAAGAACATCGACATGTCACATATCGTGAAATTTGAGCATGGACCCCAACGACGAATGATCCTCCACCAAGACAATACAAGTTCCTACACTGCTCGAAAAACAATTGAGTTTTTAAAGCAAGAAAACATCGAATTGGACCATCCTCCATACAGTTCCAGAATTGGTTCCGAAGGATACAAAAATACATTTCTCTTCGAGGAGAATAATTTGAAAAGCAATAGTGTTCAAAAGTTATCAAAAAGTCAACCCGTCAAAGGCGATGTTACATTTGAAAATAAAACATAACCATCCTTACTGTATTTGAACTCTTAGTTCATATTCCAATTCATCATTCAGTAGCTCCTTCTTTGAGAATAATGTTTATATCAATTTTGTAATAAAGTGAACTTCAAAGAAGCAACAAATTGAGATATATCTTTAAATTTTTCGCGTGCCGCATGAAAGCCGCATGCACATTTGCATGTTCACTTTCACTGATTCTAGTGTCATTTCTGAACGTGTGCTTCCCGCGTTTCGTAAATCGACTCTACTTATCAGATTCACGATTCGGAACATTGCTTTTGCATTTTTCTTTCTTTCATTTAGACTCGGTAGTCTATTTTTAAGAAGTACCATTTGATTAATTCGTAACAAAGTGTTTCGTGTAGTCACAAATCACGTAATTTTAACGAGCATCTGTCATTTATTTTATCATAATCGATTTTCTCTTCGTTTATGGGAAGTGTGGGAGTTGCAAAATTACGGAAAAATTGCGAATTAAGGTGAAGAATAGAAGGACAGCAGAAAACTTCCAATAGTAAGATGCATTTTCACGTATTATCCATAGATAATAATAAATAGTAAACCACTTTGGAAAAACAAGAGAAGGAGATAACACTAACAGCAAAAATGACTCTAATATTGTACAGGAGCCTGTATTAGGGCTATAGCCCAAGAATCCTGAGGTGTACTAGCTATAGCTATAGTATGTATGTAGACCAATAATCACTTCTGGAGCTTTTACGTGAAGTAGTAGGATTAGCTATTCACGACGACAGACAACCTTTCCAGAATTCAAATTTTGCTTTATAGGAGCAATCAAAACGGTGGTTCTCAAGTTCACGTTCACGTTCAAGTTCAATTGAAAAGTATTGCAGAACAAAAAAAGATTCTAGTACATGCCACAGGACGGTATGATAAAAAATATAACTTTAAAAAAAATTCAGTAACAAGAAGGAATGGGATCACAACACCATTATCAGAGTTGAAAATGCCATTCAATGGTATACAGATGAATCTAAAGCAATAAAAGGCACTCTGATGGGAGTGTACGGGCCAAGAATCAAACGCTCTTAAAGATTAGAAGAAACCACAAGAATCTTTCAAATGGAAGTTCACGCCGAAGGAAAGTGTACCCATTTGACAAAAGATATAAAAGATAAAGGATTATCAACAAGTCGGATAGTTAAGCAGCCTTTAAAGCACTGACTTCCTGTGTAATCGGATCTAAAATGGTATAGGAATGCCAGACAACTCAATGAACTAGGCAAGAACAACATCGTCATTTTACTGTGGGTTTCAGGAAACACTGGAATAGAAGGAAATGAAATAGCAGATGAACTAACAGAATGAGAGGCTAAAACACCATATTGGGGACTGGAAACCTTATGCGGTATTAGAGGAGCGGGACACCCCCAAAAAGTATAGAAAATGCATATTTTTCATGTGACTTTCCAAATATGTTTTGGGTCAAATGGTTTACAATGGTACTCATAAATTCGATCATAAATTACCCACTGACGGGAGTAACCGCATTTTATTGTAGCATCTGTACTTGTTGTTGGTCTTGACAGCTACCCTCGAAATCTGAAATTTCAAGGTCATTTGTGGAACGAATAGCCTTACAGAATGAAAGGCAAACATTGTGTAAAATATACTTATTCAAAGATATTCTCTACCAGATCAGTGATTGTTAATAGGATTAGCCACTAACAATGGACTCGCTTAGATATTATCGTAAGAATTTAATTACGGGTACCGATCGGGATCTCAGGGTTGATGACTTTAATGCTGCTGCTTTTCCCCAAAATATGTTAATAATACATTTTCTGAATATCTTTTAATTTTTTTGGATCTGCACCAACTTATAAATAGGCTATATTCATTTTCGTACTTTAATTTGGATTTCTCCGGAAGTAGATTTAAAGTGACTTTTTTGGCCGCCTCGACAATATCTGGCGGTGTATTTGAAAAATCAGTATCACTTGTATCCATTTTTTAAGTACTTACTGACTTATAGTAAAATATTAATTCAATTACACAGCACAGAACTATCTCAAAAAATATTTCAGTGACAATGCACTAGGTTCTTTCTTTGACATAGACATACTTGATTCTTATAATCCGTAAGTTTTTTGCAAGTATGTTGTGTTGCCTACCTATTGCCATTGTTTGTACTTAGCAGTTTCCAGATTGCAGTTTCGTGTACCTATGTACGTAGGCAACACTTATTACTTTAATGTCAGATGTTTATTACATTAATGTCAGATATTTTTTAGATTTCCCTATTTCTCATTAAATTATTACGGAAAATACTGTTGGATGCTTTAACATATTAGAAAATCAACTAAAATATTTATTTATTCTACAGTAAATTGAAATAACTACTAGCTCTCTTTTATCTATAAATAAAATTAGGCGTGCGCCAAAGTTACTTTCTGCTTAAGAGCGCCAATAATGTCAAATTATGACAGCTCGCGGAAAACATCAACTTTTCGGTTAGATTTGAGTGTGCAAAAGCCTACTTTGGGTAGTGATCGTAGAAAAAACATATTCTTTTACAATGTTTCCTTTTAATGTCTGAAAAGTATTACAGTATTATCTGATATATCGTGTATAAGATATAATTTTTTTAAGTTTAAGAATGATCTTAATGATCCAATTTATTAACAGTAACAATAGACATGAATGACTTTGTCGAAAACAAAACAGAAACGTGAACAAAAAGAAAACGAAACCACAGAAATTTCTATTCTACTCCGATTCAGAATAGGTAGAAGCGCGTTAATGGGGCATTCTATTATACAAATCAAGCGTAAAAGTGAAAACAATCGAAGGAGGTACTCAACTGCATAGTACTACACTATTTAATTCATTCGAACATTTTATATTGAAAAAAAAATAGATATTGTAACAGAAAGTTGTTTTTTATATTCCACCTATTGTAAATACCTACAGACAATTGGTACGATGACTGCATTCAAATAAAACATAATTATAACGTGAAGTCGTAGTTTTTCTGATAGAAATACCAAAAAAAAAACACCAGATTTTTCTACATTTTTAACGTATTTTATTAATATTCAATAAATAGAGCCTAATTAAATCAGTCTCACGACACGTGACAAGAGGTAAGACCAAAACCAAATCTTTGACACATTTTCAAGAGTGGTTGTCTTTTGAACTACTTATTTGATTTTGATGATTTTGTGTGTGTGAATTGTAGGTCAATTCTTTTGTAGCAATACTGTAGTTGAAATTTTGATCTAGAATTGAATTCGAAAATATATGGGGTGTATAAATGAGAAGATTTATTTTTACCCGAAATTTGAAACACCCTACAACTGCACTATGTAGCCAAATCGACATTAGGTGCGCATTAGTAAAGTATTTTCAAATTAGGAGATATAAGATATATAGGTGTATACAACGTCGCAGGATCCGAAAAAGTCGAACTTTCAAAAAACAAAATTGCGGATCTAATACAGACGAAAAATATCAAAAAAACATCTAGTAATAGTTTAGGGTTGTTGTTTATAGAAACTCTATTTTATATTTTAACTAAATACTTATACAGTGCTTCTCAAAAGTCCCCTCCCCCCTTTTTTCTTTTGAATGGTGATACTTAGACTGATGAAATTTGGAGGGTGAAAATGAACTAATGTAAGATTCTCTACTAGTGGTAACAGGTGACGTATAGGCATCGGTTACGTCACCAGGCAACTGAAACCAATAATACTAAATGGGACCTTATGGCAAGTGACACCTCGTTTGAAAGGTATTTAGAATACCTATTCAATCATACTAATTTTTTTTTTGGATTTACGATGTTTTTGATGGTTAAAATTAAATAAACACTAAAATTTGAGACGTCAAAAAATAATAGTTCAATACTATTAAAACGCTTTACAAAATTAGAGAAATAAATTTCCAAAGAACTATTATTTTTTGACGTCTATAGATCACGCTTTACTAATATGACAATTATTTACAGGTAACTGTAATTAAGTAAATATATATCTTGAATTTTTAGTTTAATTATTGTTTAAATATATAACATAACATAAACAAAATGGTACGTGCTCTAACAAATTAACAGCGATCTTAATTATTGGTGAAAGTGGAAATAATTTTCATGCGGCGGAACGCATTTTTAATGAAAGATACTCCGATCGCCCTATATCGAGGATTTATTTGAGGTAGCTTTTTCATAGGTTTCAACATACAGGTAGTTTTCATGATGCCAAACGATCGGGTCGACCAAATATTTGTATTGACAAACAAATTGATATACAATTGCAGACATTATAGTAAACCCTTCTTCTTCCATAGCCCAAGTAGCGTCTACCTGTGGAGTCAGTCATAGTACAGTACACAGGGTGTTGACCAAAAACAAATTTCACCCATACAAATTAAAAATGGTGCATCAACTTTTAGACGACGACCCCGACCGAAAGCTGCAATTCTGTGAAAGTATGTCCACTAAAATTGTCCAACAGCCAGACAATGTATTATTATAAGAACTTGTTCTTAAATATTTATTAATTAAAAGCAAAACTCAAATTTTAGTGTTTATTTATTTTAACCATTAAATACATCGTAATCCCAAAAAAATAGTATGATTGAATAGGTATTCTGAATACCTTTCAAACGAGGTGTCACTTGCCATAAGGTCCCATTTAATATTGTTGGTTTCAGTTGCCTGGTGACGTCACTGATGCCTATTAAGCCACCTGTTACCACTAGTAGAGAAGCTTACAACAGTTCATTTTCACCCTCCAAATTTCACCAGTCTAAGTATCACCATTCAAAAGAAAAGAGGGGGTAGGGGACTTTTGAAAAGCACTATATAATTTTATGTACTGTAAGAGATTCTACCTATGGATGATACATATTTCCATAACCTGTATAAATCCTCGTAATTCAAAAGTTGGTTTCAATTTTTTTGCTGGAGTGTTGAAAAAATGTCAATTCCACATAAAGTTGTGTTACCGTTAATAAAACATAATTTCACGGAATTAAAAAAAAATCCATAAGTACCTACTTATATTTAACTCTGCTGATTGGAGCGGGTTTACTAAATTCAAATAACTTCAAAATTTCCAATCAAAATCTATATAAATTTAATACAACTCCACTTCCCATTGTTTGATTTTTATTAATAATTTAAAATGGTCTGGAGTGAGCTGGAATTGGACTTTTATATTTAAAATAATGGCGAATGCGTATATTTTAAATTTTGGCGAAGTTTCAGTCTAACGTTTAAACTTAAATCAAAAAATTATTTCAAATTTTTAGAGTCGAAGCTATTTCTAAATGTATTAAGTAGTAAAAACTGTAGTCTTTTTTGACTGCTAATAAAGGAACTGGATTAATTTGAATCTTTGTAAAAGTTTCTCGGACGAATCCATGCCTCATGAGGATCACATTCAAAACTTGATCTCGAACATTTTTGTAATTTGGTGATACAGTGTGATCCACTTAAGATCGCAACATGGAGTTATAGATTTTAATGGACATTTGACTTCAAATTTTGGTGGTTTAAAAATGTCGGCGAAGGGACTATTTTTACTTATTATCATTTGATATATGCCAGTAGCGTACATTTTTAGGAGGCTTCAAAACGTCGATTTAACAAAAAATTATTAGCGATTTTTTTATTACACTTTTGGTTACCACATTGTAAAAAGTAACCCTTGAAATATCTAAAGGTAAATTTTGAGTAATGTAACTTCACCGGTGTCTGATTCTGGTCCAGCTAATCGGGCAGATCTTTGTGCAAGAATACGTCAAGCTTGTGCAGAAATCACACCCCAACAAGTAAGGAATGCAGTCAAGACAATAAGGAAACGATATTACAAATGTAAATGCGGTAACAAGGGCATTTTAGGGCAGTGCACGTAGGCTTTTGGAAAAATGTCGATTTTTAATTCGAGGGGGACAATTTTTGGCAACATTAGTGTGTGTGTGTTTTTGTGTCAAGTAGTGTCAAGATGTTCGAAATTGGTCGATCAGTTTTTGAGTTTAAATTTAAAATTGATTTTGTGCAAATTTTAAAATTAAATAGGTATCTCAAAAACTAATCGACCAATTTCAAAATCTTGATACTCCTGTAAAGGTATTTGGAAGATCTTCAAAAAAAGGTGTCACTCGATCCATTTTCCCTATATAAATTCTAGGGGTGACACCCCTTGAGAGGGGTACGCCCCACAAAAATTCCATTGTTGCCAAAAAATGTCCCCCTCGAATTAAAAATCGACCTGTCTGAGTATTTTTTCAAAAGACTACTGCCTTTTAGTTGAAACACCCTGTATAATATCTAGACAATTCCGCTTTCGTTCTTTAGCTCATCTTATGAAAACTGATTTATTTTTGGTGCTTGAATTTTTTTTTCGTTTACAGATTTTCTGTGAGAAAAAGTTTCAAGTCGACCAGCATGTAAAACCTGCGACTCATAAGTTGAAGCTGAAAAAAATGGCATTAGGACCCGTTCAGCAGTCGCTTCATATATATTTCCAAGATGTTCAAGACGAATCAAAAAGAGAAAATTGTATGTTCAATCAAGATCTGTGCAAAGCTCTGATAGCAGCGAACATTCCTTTAAAAAAATTGCAAAATACACATTTTAGGGAATTTTTGCAAAAATTTTGTAACGAGGCAACACTAAGAAAAGGCAAAGGAATTGCATTGTATGACAGAGTGATTGAGGAAATTGAAGTTTCTTTAAGTGATAACAACTTTTACGTGATTGTCGATGAAAGTACAGATGCATGTTGTCGATATATACCTAGTGCATCTTATAATTGGCGTTTTAAAAGAAGATGAACCAGGAAAGCCTTATTTAATAGCTTCAAAACAGCTCGAGAAAACCAATAATATAACTGTCAGCAAACACTTTCAGCCTTCTTTTTGCCAAATGAAGTTAACAGCGAAAAGTTTCTAATATTTTTGTCAGATGCCACTCCACATATGGTGAAAGTAGGAGAAAATTTGAAAATATTGTATCCAAATTTGGTCCATGTTACTTGTCTTCTACATGACATAAACAGAGTGGTAGAAGTTGTTAGAAGTGAATTTGAACTAGTCAATCAATTAATTTCAAATGTGAAAAAAGTCTTCTTGAAAGTACTGTTACGGGTGCAATTCTACAAGGAAAAATTACCAGGAGTAAGCTTGCCTCCAGAGCCAATAATTACAAGGTGGGGAACCTGGATTAAAGCAGCAATTTTCTACGCAAATCATTTCGATGCTATAAAAGAAGTTGCGTTAGACATTCAAAATGATTCACAATGTGTAACTCAGAGTCAATAACTTTTAAGTTATGTTCAAATTGCTAAAGAACTTATGTTCATAAAAGTTCATTTTTCTTTTTTAACAGATCTTATACAAGCATTAGAGGAAAAAAATTTACTATTAATTGTTAACACTTTTTTGGCACATTGTGAAAAAATTCCCGAAAACATAGGGGTTGAAATTAGAAAAAACACTAGAAAAAAATGGGGCCTTCGATTCTTTGAGAGAAGTTGTCAGTATCATTTATCTATATAATTTAATGTTGAATTTATTGATGTATAAAATTTAAATTGTTCAAATTTAAAAAGTATTACATAAGATTATACTTATTGATAAAAATTTTCAAAAGAATTAAAAAGGCATTGACAATTATTGATTTTAACTCCATTCATCAAAATCAATCATCTTTTCTGTAGTTTTAAAACCATAGAAATATAAAACCATAGACTCTGATAAGTATAATCTTAATTTTGTTGTGAATGAGAGTAAATGAATTTTAGATAAGAAATAAATAGTGTTAATGATTTTTGAATAAGTTAATTAAGCCGATAAGTAGAATTAAACAATAGATCAAACGTTTCATTTGTTGAACATTTATTTAAAATTGAATTTGAATCTATGATATATTTTACAATCAACACAGGCTGTCAACATTAGAACATTTTGAAGGTCAAAGGACAGAGTTGGCCTCACAAAAATTTGAACTCACAAATAAAAATGTAATTTCCTGAGATAGTTTAATTAAATTTACAAAATAATATCAAAATTCTAATATAATAAAGAGTTTCATAACAATCATAATAAAAAATTGATTAAATAAAAAAATAAATATTTTGATAATTTCCGACTGAGCTAGATTGATAAAAACAAAGATAAGTATTGAAACTAAAATAATGAATAAATAAAATTTAATTTATGAAAGGTATGAAATTGATTTAGACTACAATTCAAAAAAACCATATCAATATATATGCGCATATTTTGGTATTGTCTTCTTGCATATATTCCGCCCTCTAGTAATCTGAGTATTTTTGTTGTGTGTACATAAATGAATTGTTGATATTTTCAAAAAAAGTGAATAATAGACATTTAAAAAATCTTGTAAACATCGTGGTCTGGACAAATATAACTAAACGAGTTTTGCAACAGGGATTTTGTTTCTGGGACTTTGAAATCCCGTCAGGACTAAAGCATTTGGCCGATAAATTTAAAGATAATTTTGTTATTCGGCAAATTTTCTATCAAACAATCTATTTATTTTTACTTAGCACGACTCAAAGATCGTGGCGAAAAAATGTGTTTCTTTCAGAAGAGGAACTTTTACAAACAGCTGAAGACGCCGCTATGGAGTTGGAGGAATTGCCGCTTGATGATAATACGATTGCTGATGAAGAATCTAGCGACACTGAGGAGGTTTCTGAAAGTACCACACAAACCACCCAAAGAAACCCAAGAAGATAAATTGGATGCCGATGGTGAAAATGATGATGACGGACAATCTAAATCTAAAAGAAAATTTACAAAAAATGTAAGCGAAAAGAACAGAGAAAAACATAAAGCAAAAAGCACAAGTGAGCAAAAAATTTACTGATAAAGGGACCAGGTGCGAAAAATGATATGGGGATTGAATCTAGACCACATACTCTAAATGTTCTTGTCAACTGTATTTATCTATTAGTATTAATGAGAAAAAAACTGCTTCTCAAAAAGATATTCGATTACTTACCTCAAGGTCGTGTTTCAAGGATACTATAGATGTTGGTTCGTAGATGGCGTTCCTATCTAATTATTTAATTTATGTTTACTTGTACGTAAGAAATGAAATAGTGATATACTCTGATTCTGATTTAATAAACAATTTTAAAAAATTAATATGGAATTAAACAATGAAATGAATTATTACAAACAACAGTATAACATAACAATTTGTCATGTTGACAATAATAAAACTGTGAAATACTCTTACCACTAATATTCGCACCACTTCGAATTACGGAACGTAAAATGTTCGCTCCGTTTAAACAGCTGATCAATGTTCCTCACAGAAATGTGAGGACGTAACCTAAATCAAATATTAATACCACTTACTTTAGTATCATGCGAATATTAGAAAATTTGATATCAAATTTAACGTAAGTATGCAACTATTAATAATAATGAATACAACCTATAATTAAATGCCTTATTTATACACTCTTAATCACTTTCAATGCCTTAGCTTTTCTATTATAACCTCAAATTCGTGAAGCAAATAAATTGTTGTAAATAAGAACCGTAACAGTTTTTATTTTCTTTAAGGTCCTAGCCACAGCATTCAACACCTCCAAATATTTATTAATTATTCAATTATGATATATATCTCGAACAAAATTTACTGGATCGCAAATTCAATATATTAATAAATTGGTTATCTCCCCATATGCATGAATAGGTTGTCCTAATGAGGACAGATATACCACAACTCGCTCGTAGACCTCGTTCTGGCACTTAATACACAACTCTTTCCTTCTGGTTTTTTCTACCAGGAAAGAAATTTACACCAAACCGGAATTATCTGACGCTTCCTGCCTTCCCAGTCAACAACTTCTTTCTACCAGAAAAATTACACGAAAAAAAATTATCTGACGCACCTCTCGCGTCCACGGTACACAACAACTCCCTAGCTTCCCCTTAACAACGTCCTTCTTATTTTTTTTCAATTTTCACTACCTTTTCAACACATCTTACCAACCAATATTATTTAATATTTCGGGTAAGTACTTAAATTTTTACTTTGATATTTTCTTGACGTATTTCTATAAAATATTTATTTACAATATTACTATCTAAAATTCACAAATTATACAAAATCAGAGTATCATTACCACTGGTTAATAACTTTATAAACTTTAATATTCATAATTCCATGATTTACAATAGTGACATACAAACATTACTTTCTGATTGTGTACCCTATTGACATTATATTCAAAAAAAATTATTATAATGAATCAAGCTTTAGATATGAAATGTTGACATCCGTCCTGACACAAAATATGTATACAGGATGTATCAGAATTGTTAAAAAATAATTTGAATTTGTTCTAACAAACGTGATCTTAAATTTAATTTGATACAATCGTATCACGATTCCATAAAATCCATAACAATATATAGTGGCTTAACACTCCCGTGGGAGTAGCGCCGCTCTTACGAGCTTTCTAGATCCTTTTGTAAGGGTGGATCAGACCACATTTCCTTTTTCATATTTTTTCTACTATTTGTAGCCATTGCTTCCTGTCCTGAGTTTTCTCTTTCCAGTGTTTAATTCCCATTGTCTTGAGATCACCTTCTACCTCCTGCAACCAATTTATCCTGGGTCTTCCCCTTCTTCTTTTTTCTAAATATCATGATATGGATATGTAACAAAGTTTAACAAAGCAGTCGTATAATCATTAACTTTTATTTTACATCAGTCCTAATTATTATTATTCTTACTAATAATCTATAGATATGTTTATTTCACTTCATTTCACGAATCGGTTAGTCCTGACGGGACTTCAAAGTACAAGTCTTTAATTTCTATTTGGTCCTGACGGTACTTTTAAGTTCCGTGTCCCAAACTAAAAATATTTAAAATCATTCTAATTAGACCCATTAGAAGTGATTTACGTAGAAAAATTTATTAATCTTTTAATTTAAATTAATTTAATTTAAAAAATTAAGTTTTTCTTGATGTCGGACTCAAAGGGTTAAGTTGGTTTTTTTAAATATTTGGTTATTTTACATTGGTGTCCTGAAATTTTATAAACATTTTTGTTTATTTCTTATTCCAAAATGAATGTGTTTTGTCAAACCTCTGCGGAAATATTGCAGTTAGTATTTAAAAAACACCGATTCGTACGCTACTGACACAAACCCAATATTCATAGGGGCAACCACTCAACTGTCTTTTACCGACCACCAAAATTTGGAGTTCATAAAACGCCAATTAGCATGTATATCTAGGGACATTATGAAATAAAAATAATAAATTTGTGACGACGTAGATCGCAGACACCGGTGAAGTTACATAACTCAAAATTTACTTCTAGGTGTTTCTAGGGATACTCTTTACAGTGTGGTAACCAAAAGTCGACTGAAAAAAATCGCTAATGATGTTTTTTGAAAAATCGACTTTTTGAAGCCTCCTAAAAATGTACGCTACTGACATATCAGTTGTTAATGAGTAAGAATACGCCCTTCGCCGACCTTCTTAACTCACTAAAAATATCAATTAAAAGCCATAACTGGGTGTTGCGATCTTAAGTGGGTGACACTGTAAATGAAAAATATTAAGTTGAATCCTCTAGCGGTATTTCCTTCGATCAAATTTCGGTACTGTTATAAAATGCCTTTTATCATATTTTTCAAAAAATGCACCGCGAAAGGGAACTGAAATACTAGAAAAAGTTTTGTACAGGGTGGACCAATAAACCGGCTGTACACATCAGAAACTATCCATATAACTTTTGGAAAAAATCATAGTAAAATTGGCTATAAGAAAGCTCTGGAAATAGTTTTCAAATTTCAAATTATTAACTGGAAAAATCTAAGTATTGTGTGTATAAGTGAAAATGCATAAATATACGTAACTAGGATTGTATTATAAATGGTAGGAACCTCTCCACAACGACCTTTGCAGATTTATTGTGTATGCCCTCATGTTAAACAAGTTCCTGGTCTAGACTCGTCCTTATTACTAGACTCCATAGGCCAGACCTCATCCATATATTGGGAGGGTTGTAGTTTTTCCTCCTCTACCTTCGAAAATCTTAGCCAAGTCACAGTAGTACAGTAAGTGTGCTTAGGTTTCCTCGTCTTCTTGACAGGAGTAGTTACTCCGTGAATTTTGGTGATGCTTATTAGGGGAACCCTTTGGCCTGTCTCATTCCCGGCGCCATGCTCCACCATTCTCCAAAATGCTCACTGGTTTTTTGCAGCGCTTTCATTATACCACATAATGGTTCTGAGTGATCTGGTACCCAGGCTAAGATAATTATGGGACTCGTGAGCTTCTATGAGTCTAAGCTTTATATCCTTTCCAGATCTATTGCATACGCATACGCAACCTCAAGTCTTTCATATATTGGTAGGGTCTCTCTCATCGCCGAAAGCCTTTGCATAGCCAGGCCTTCACAGTATCACACTATGGGTGTTGAGTGCTCCCTATCCTCTTGAAAACCTGCATTTAGTTGTGTCCTGTCAGGAGTTCAACCAGAATCCTGGCTTTTCGCCTATTTTGACTTATTAGGTACTCCGTGAATTTTCGCAGTGGATGTTTGATTAACTCTTTGACCTATCTCATTCCTGGCGTATTGTCATCATCCCATCTAGGGAACAGGTGATGCACCCAGGTAATTCTGGAGAAATCATCTGGTTAACCGATGGTTCCAAAACAAACCATGGAACTGTGGCTGGTATAAAAGGACCTAGAAAGAGAATGTTCTTTAGCCTTGGTCGATATACGACTGTGTTTCAAGCAGAGACGGTTGCCGCTATATCCTGTACTGATGAAAACATCAGAAGAGGATATACCGGAAAAAAAAATTGACACCAAATCAAATGGAGGGTGACACAAGGGCACCTTCATACAAAGAGTTTACTGAACAAGGTAGACAAGGAACTCTCAAGGAGGCTACTAAAACTGGATAAGAGACATTTGAAGACAGTTACCAACCTGGTGACTGGACACTGCACCTTGAGGAAACATCTGTAAAATATGGAGAGGAATTAATAAAACCATCACAACTACTGAAAATCCCTCCAGTCAAACTAGTAGCCTTTATAGAAGACACGAAGCTTCTGGAATGGAAGTAGATAACATGGGAAATGGTACAAAGATTCAGTTTAAGTGCCTGGGCTGATGAGCACAACCCAAATATATGAATGAATGAATGAATGTTCCACCATTATCAAGACTGCTTTTTTGTCCCAGTACTGCTATTTGTTTTTTGCAGCGCTTTCGGTATATCAATGGGATCAATGGGAGCACGTCGTGCTCCTTCTCAGGCTAGTTAACAAGTCTCTTCATTGCCCTTGTAATGTGAATGGCCTGGTAGCCAGTCTAAGAACAGTCTATTTTGACTGCCCACCTGTTGTAGGGTTTCCAAGCAGACCCAAACGAGTGTGTATGGAGATAATGGCTTTTATAGCGACTTAGCTGGTTGAGTATATGGAAATGCTCTTTTCCTTAAACTCTTACCTTAATAACTCCAAGAAGTGGTATAACCAAATATGAAAAACAATTGCATCATACCTGAGTTCACAAGGGTAATGCAGATCTGTTTATAATTCAAGCGAGTGAGCAAGTCGTTCAGTAATTATAAATAAAAACAATTTTTGACTTTAGATGCCTACAGTTTGTTAACGAATTGAGTATTGAGTAAAGTACTCTCATTATCTTTAATACGAACTCCTGGGACACCTTGTATATAAAAGCGATTTCCTTCATTACTTTCTTATACCGAAGGTTTATAAAAGCAAAATTCTACTCGAAATTATTATTTAAAATTTGAAATTTGAGGGATCCCGCATATTTAACTTGTACACATTGTAACATAATCTATTACACTAACAAACAAAACAGGTTTTCTACTACTCTATTTATTGGATTCACACACAAAAAAAACCTCATAACTGTCATTTGATTAATCCGAATAGCTGAAATCGATGCGAATTATAATGAAGATAACTGCAACGGCGTTCAGTTTGAAACCTGAAAACGGAAATCGATCGGCGATTTTCTCACGATACAGATATTTTAATGAGAAGAAGACGTACTAATTTCATCAGTTTTATCCGTTTTAATGACACTATTGTCAATGTTTTTACTTTGTTTTAATAACTGAACTTATCTCTGAGTTCCTGGATTTGAATTGATAATGTGTATGTGAATATAAAGGTGAGGTATTTACGTGACTCGTTATTATGTATGTAGAGATAAGTATCCTCCGAGACAGATGTGCAAGTCTTTTTGAAGATAGTCAGAAAAAGATCCCCGAAAAAAATAGACAGGAGAAAATAGATTAGGAAAAAATATACCCAGAAAAAATAGAGCCGGAAAAAGTAGACTCTGAAAAAATAGACCCGCAAGAAAATGGTAATAAGCGTTTTGATTCAGACTTTGCACGACAAAAAGTATGGATTAGGTGAAAATCTATGAGCAAAAAACCATTATTCACAATATTATTAATAAAATAAAAAGGTGAGCGGTCGTCGGAGAAGCTTGCTTCTTATGCACAATAGAATGACCATTTTTCGTGCATTTTTCACCATTTTTCGAAAATTTTGACAATTTTTGACCATTTTTGACGAATTTTGACAATTATTGACGTCTTTGACAATTGAAGAGTACAGGGAAAAACGTGCAAAGTCAGTATTTGGCCTAAAGTGAGATAACCTAACCATTCACTCGCTGTCGACCTATATTATCATATCAAACATTAATACTGGAAATAAATGGATTCGGTAAGGTTCGCGACCCTCGGAATATTGTAAGACTAATTTTTCTTATTAGACCGTTTTTGACAGTTTTTTATAATTATTGACCATTTTTTCAAAATTTTGACAATTTTTGACAATTTTTTCAAATTTTAATAATTATTGACCATTTTTTCAAATTTTAATAATTATTGACCATTTTTGACAATTATTGACCAATTTTGACAGTTTTGACAATTATTAATCATTTTTGACAATTTTTCAAAAATTTTGACCATTTTAGACCATTTTTCCAAATTTTAACAATAATTGACCATTTTTGAGCATTTTTGACAGGTTCTGACAATTATTGACAATTTTTCAAAAATGTTGACAATTTTTAATAATTATTGACCATTTTTGACAGTTTTTTATAATTATTGACCATTTTTTCAAAATTTTGACCATTTTTCAAAAATTTTGAAAATTATTGACCATTTTTCCAAATTTTTGACAATTTTTGAAAATATTTGGCAATTATTAACCATTTTTTCAATATTTTGACAGTTTTGGACAATTTTTGACGATTTTTCCAAATTCTTGACAATTTTTTACCATATTTAAAATTTTTTGACAATTTTTCAAAAATTTTAACAATTATTGACCATTTTTGACGAATTTTGACAATTATTGACCGTCTTTGTCAATTATTGACAATTTTCCAAAAATTTTAACATATTTGGCAATTATTGACCATTTTTTCAAAATTTTGACAATTTTAGACCATTTTTCAAAATTTTAACAATTATTGATCCTTTTGGACCATTTTTGACAATTTTTAACGAATTTTGATTGGTTTTGACAATTATTGACCGCCTTTGACAATTATTGACCATTTTTGACAATTTTTCAAAAATTTTTGACAATTATTGACCATTTTTGACAGTTTTTGACAATTTTTTAAAATATTTGGCAATTATTAACCATTTTTGACCATTTTTGACGAATTTTGACAATTATTGACCGTCTTTGACAATTATTGACAATTTTTCAAAAATTTTAACATATTTGGCAATTATTGACCATTTTTTCAAAATTTTGACAATTTTAGACCATTTTTCAAAATTTTAACAATTATTGATCCTTTTGGACCATTTTTGACAATTTTTAACGAATTTTGATTGGTTTTGACAATTATTGACCGCCTTTGACAATTATTGACCATTTTTGACAATTTTTCAAAAATTTTTGACAATTATTGACCATTTTTGACATTTTTTTAAAATATTTGGCAATTAATAACCATTTTTTCAAAATTTTGACAGTTTTTGACAATTTTTGATCATTTTTCCAAATTTTTGAAAATTTTTGAAAATTTTTGACAATTTTTCAAAAATTTTAACATACTTGACAATTATTAACCATTTTCTCAAAATTTTGACAATTTTTGACAATTTTTCACACCTATGGGTGTGCGAGCTCAGTGCGGCAAGAGAGATTGCGCACAGTCGCTTGAATGAGTTATCGCGTGACGAACGCTTTTTCGTAACATTACACGTGTCACGAGTTCACTAGCCTTTTCAGAAATATGGCAACACTGTTGCGTGACGGACTTTTCGTAACGGTTACACGTTTTACGAGTTCACTAGCCCTCTCAAAAGTCCTATGTCGTGCAATAAGAAGCAAGCTTCAAAAATGTAAAAAGCGATACTAATATTATGGCGTTTCTACATTCTAATTATTCCTTCAAATTCACAAATAACGTGTACCAAATCTGGAATCTGTAACTCCATTAGTTTGCTTATTACGAAGTTATAAACAATTTAAATTATTCTTGCGCATTGCCCGTTATTATGCTGTTTTGTTGGTAGAGAATGAGTCATGTGTCGTTATTATTTTTCAGAAATATGCCATACCGAAACCGTTATATTCAGTCAAGTATTAGCGATATTAAGTTGAGTATTTTTCACTGGCAAAATACCATAGCAACGGCATCATTTCTACTGGCAAAAAAGTTACCTGCAATTACCCTGACAAAATTCACATGTGATTTTTACAGCGACAAAATTTTAATTTTTTCAAGGTGCGATGAGCAAGGCAAATATTGTTAACATAGTTCTGATATTATTAAACTATTGACATCTATTGATAACACGCTTTACTTAAATATGACAGTTTTTCACAGGTAACTGTAATTAAGTGACTTCTATTAATGTTATAAATGAAACTAACTGTTTCTAATTAATTCCCAGTGTCGGAGAATATTATCTCCAAATACGTGTGTCTCCAAAGCTTCCTGTTGGCGACAGTTTTCGCAGTTTTTATTGATAAGAGATTATAAGCTTGAAAAGCATACTCCAGCCGAAGAATTAGCAAAAATTATGGAAGATTATGCTTACAATATGAAAGGAAAAAACGGAGAGGTCTACAAAGAGTCAAGTATCAGAAGCATATGGAACAACATGGCGCAGATGCTACAAGAAAAATACTGACAAGAATATAATATGAAAATAGACCCGTTTGGCAAAGGACTCAAAACGAAAACAACTTCAAGGAAACCAAGAGAAAAGAAAAGAAAGTTCGAAAGCCCTTACAACACAAGAATTATTGGAAATGATCAAAATTCATGACGAAGACGCCCCAGACGGCCTACAGAAAAAAATATTTCACTTATTCTCTTTTGAACTTGCCTGGCGAGGCAACGAAGCAGTGAGCAAAGTACATTATTTTCAACAAGAATTAGACCTTATTGCAGGTTAAAATAATAAACGGTGGTACTGTACCCATACTAAATATCTATTGAATTATTTAACAAAGTAAAAGTACTGTATAGCTTAGCGTCTATAATTGTTCTGACCGCGCCCTGTCATCTGTCAACATTCACTCTTCGAGGTAGGTGGTCTCGTTGGTGAGAAATACCAGCCAACAATGGCTGGTGGTGGCCTAGTTCTAAGTGAGGGCGTTAGAACCTAAAAGGAGAATTTACGGGACGTATCGAATACAATCCCATATTTTCAAAGACCACACAAGGAGATGCAAATAGCAAATGCCAGTAGCAAATGGTTGGTAAGAAACAACACTAACAAAGATCTTTGTCCGACTCGTCTATTTTCAAAATTACTGGAGAAAAGAAATATCAAAGTGACAGGCTTTTTCTGAGAGTCCATCCAAATTGGAAAAAAGGAATTTGGTACAAAAAAATGCCTATTGGAATCAACAGCATGTCAGAATGGACCAACCTCTCGGCAGAAAAAATTGGCGTAATTACCAAAAAATTTAAAGTAACAAACCATTCACACTATTTCTGCCCTTGCAAAAAAGGTGTTGGTGAGCAAAACATGATCAAGTTAACAGGACATTCCCATGCCAACTCTTTGAAACCTTATTTGCAATTGGCATCTGGCATAGAAAACTTAGGAGAAAAAGCACCAGATCAAGTACATTTTTCTAGTACGAGTTCAGACATATCGCAAGTAAATGTTCTACAATCACATCATAACGATAAAAATAATGCACAAACGTTTAATTATCATAACTGTAACTTTTATATAAATAAAAGTTCTCTAATTTTATAGTTTTTGTCTTTTTCTCGTGAAACTGTCATGTCGAATACCAAAAATCCTGTAGGCAGAATTTTTCTCAAGGTTTTATTCAAGTTTATTGAATGAAATTGAACAAGTAACAATACTTGGATAACAAAGCAGTGTCGAGAATTGTAAAGCAAGGCGCCTGGAATGAAACTGGCCAAAGAATTAATCGAAGCACCATCACCAAGACGGAATACCTTCTGAGCCAGAAAAGATGAACATCCAGGATCATGGTTGGGCTACTGATAAGGCACTGCAGACTCAACAAGCACATAAACTACACCAGAGTGGCAGATACAATCATAATCAGGTTTCGCCAAGTAGATGTGGAAACCTTGGTACACATACTTTGCTTCTGTGAAGGCTTGACTAGACTGGAGTTTTCGACGATAGGAGAAGAAATATATGGAGGACCTAAGGTCTGGCTATATAGCCAGAGTAGATGAACTAGCAAAGAAAGGAACTGAAACACCTTTTTGGGGATGGAATCAGATCCAATGTGATCTTGGAAGAGGTAGGCAACGAAGAGAAGAGAAGATCTGACCATTGGAAAGATTTTGTAGGGCTAAGACAATCGAAAATTCTTCTGGAAAACTTCAACCAGGTGAGAACAAATGAATGCCCAAGCCAGAGTAAGACCGAACTAAGAGTTTTGACGGGTGTCCTGACAGGACATTGCCGCATGAATGAACACCTGGAATAGCTCAAACTTGTAGAGCGAGAAGAATGCAGATTTTGTGGAATGTGGAGTGGAAGAAGAAACCTTCCTTCACATACTATAGGAATGCATGGCAATGTAGAATTTTAGGGCACACCACCTAGGATACTACTGGATAGGAGTGGGTCACTCACCTACATTGATGTTAGAGGATTTCCTCAAACTCCTTTGGAAAATAGGTCTAAAGGAACTACTAGTCTTTGAGACTTTTCTCAGGAATTAACTTAGTGGAATGAAGGGGGCTCAATAAATCTTTGAGGTCTCAGTAAATGACACCTCAGTATATATACATACGGACAATTTGGGCTGGATTGATTTTGTCTTATTTGTAGATGGATATATTTTTATTCAAGAAAGAGGTTACCAGAAAAACTTTTCCCTTCAAGTGCTCCCTCCTCCACTACAACTGTGGCTCCTATGTGGTCAACCGGCTAGCTAACAGTGTCAAATTGTTTTGTATGGACGTATGCTCGCAGTATGATCATTTTGCTGTCAAGGATATGTTTTCTCCTCCCGCATTCATTTTGGCTGCAATAATACCACGCGGTTTGGAGTGTGAGTGGGAGAGAGTATTGTCCGAAACTGAAAATGGACAAATGATCATTTTAACCAACCTATATAGCCACACACAATAGATCTACAAAGGTGGAAGTGAAAAAGTCCCTAGAACTCCTAAACCTCACATCAATCTTAATCTTGGCTGCTGCTATACATAGGATGCTATCAATTATTTTCAGATAATATATCCTTTTGTAGATGTCCTTATTTACTCAAAAAATCAAGCTATAGAATATGAAAAATAAATAGACCATCTGAAAACATGCTTATAAAAAAAACTGGCTGAGGTCAAGTCATTGGTAAAAATGTTAAATAAAACCATGACCTATACGATTTTAAAATAATAATTATATTAATAATATTGATTTCTGCAACGAAAAAAAAATTCTTTATTGTTACCAACACGCTTTATATTTTTTCACATTTTTTCGCAATTGAACCATGGCAATGTACTCGTTGTACACAAGTAAAAGTAAGTAATCATAGACGTCCGTGAGTATATTTACCTATTTGACATAATCTCCAATAATTAAATTTCCGATGACATATTTTCTTAAGTCGATGACAGGTCCTTTTATCATTAATCCGATTTAGCGAGTTATGAAAACTCCAGTTTCAGGTGTAATTGCCCATAATTTCAACAGTAGCTCCTGCGGGTAAAGACACCCTTTTGGTCTTTCCTCACCAGTCAGAGCTTCAGTTTAATATTTTTCACTGATGGACTTTGACATGCTGTGCCTACGGAAGACTCACCCAGCATCTTTCAGGGAATTAATGCAATATAAAGATGTGCACAGTTCAATTTGGATAGGAAGTAATGCACTAGAAGAAAACAACACAATCCCCTTGCTGTGGACACCAGGACAAGTTGGTTAAAAAAGAAATTAAATATCCTATTTCTAGGACCTGAATCGTTATGCAGAATTGGTCCCAGGACCTTCAGGACGGAATTAAAATTGAATGAACAAGGACTGAAACAGTTCAAAATATCTCTAGGGAGCTACATTCCAAAGAGATCAAAGGCACTGGTGAATCCTAGCAAAAATCAACTAAGAATCTTTAGTGGTTTGCTCACATGGCGTTGCAAATTCAATCAACATCTGTGCAATATGAAGCTGAAAGGGTCTAATAAATATCGATTCAGTCAACAAGAAGGGGAAACATCCCTGCAGTTACGGACAGAATGTGACTCTTTTTCTCTCAAAACCCCATGTATAAAAGGGAGAAATCCTCTTCTTTGAACCCCAATAGATCCTGCACTTCATAGAAGGAATGGAATAAGGGGATGTGCTTTCACCGACTCAATTAATTCATTCTGCTAAATTTATATCACGTGCTTCTTGAGGTGTCAGTGTTTTATGGCAATACACTTCTATTAACCCATATACTACGCCTATGGAGTGCTCAGCAGAACGATTTAATTTAACCTAGATTTAATTAATACCATTATGTATAATACTATAATATTGGCACAGATAGAAAAAAGAAATGCAATATCGACCATAACTTAATATTCTGGTATCGCGTACAAATTGTAAATGTATTCCATTATAATAAGTTCAAAAACAGTATTTTTGAACTTGATTAAGGTTATAAAATTACATGTTAGATATTCGTTTGTTGAAGGTAAGACCCATCAAGGACAACTAGTTATATGCTATAATCTTTTCTAATTTATATAATTTGTCTTGGCTTATATAGTTTTAAATTACTTAACATGAGGAGTGGTGAAATAAGACATAGTAATTGGTGAAATTAATGAATGGCTTTTACACCCCCAAGGCTGCACCGTTTCAAAGAGATAGGATGAATTCCCTGTTCTTCAAACTGAACCTTTTACAATTTTCTCCTGGCTGATCATTAAATTTTATACTAATTTTATAGCTATTCGATCATTTTAAATAATAGACAATATCATTAGGATAAGGGAAGGTCCTATTCCGTGAATGTGTAACTAGCTCAATAGCTATTTACTTTGATATTAAGGGCCACTTTAATCCGTGGACTTTTGATAACATTGTTAAACTTTTTGCAAGGAACACTCATGCGCATAGACACCGATGCCTATCTCTCCACCATTGATCGTCTACTCCAAAAATATACGAAATTAATTTGAGCTCTAGGGAGATTATAAGCGAGAAGAAAATCACAAAATGACAAGTTCTATATTCCATACTTATTATGAGAATATAAATTGACTTATTCATTTCAGATTTATCTAAAACAATATTCCTAAAGTTACTCACACCGTTTATACTTCAGGTTATCTATGAACCAATCAGTAACATGCTGTAATAACTATATTTTATCAAGGAAGAAAAGAAAAACTGGTCTTGTCTCATTCGCTTTTGTTGTTTGTTGTTAACATTAACGTTGTCGTACACGGCAGCAGTTAACGTAGGCGTTTAACAAACTTTAACAATAAAATATGGCGCGTGCATGTCATACCTTTGACTTCTAGTCATATGCAAGAGAAAAATTACGGCGCCAAGCCCTACCTCTTTAAAAAATTTCGTCAGTAGGTCGAACAAAAGAAAACTATGTATAATTATGAAACGAGATAAAGTAAATAATCATAAACTGTTTTTATACTTTTCTTTTAAAAGGTACCTAAGATAAGAGTATGAAAAAGAAAGACATTATATATGTTTAGCTTAAGTAAGTGGCCTCGATTGCAATGTCCTTACCTTGTTTAATAAACTAAGAAGGTAGTACTCGTATAGGATGTACCACGATTGATCCAAATTTCTTTCTATGGTATAGTCAGAAGAGTTTAATTGAAGGGACTTGGATGGGAATGTACGAAACAGGAACACTCTGAAAATTTGGAAAAAAACCCAATCATCTTTCGATTGTTAATTCGCCATAGGGAAGTGTGTCCATCTCAATATTGATTAAATATGTAAGAGGCGAAGGATTCTTATTATGTGGGGTAGTCAAACAGTAATCCAAGCTCTTCTGTTCCTTTGTAGTCAGCTCTAAAATAATATGGGAATGCCTTGAAGATCTTGATGAACTAGGCAAAAACAGCATAGTCACCCTACTGTGGGCTCTAGAAATCACTGGAATAGAATGAAACGAAATAGCAGATAAACAAGCAAAGAAAGTTGCTTTTGGGAATCGGAATGCTTTTGCGGTATCAGCCTTATTATAATATTGAAAGTAATTGTAGTAACATAAAGATTGAACTATTGAAAAGATCTAATAGCGATAAGACAATCAAATAAACTACTGGGAAACTACGACTAGGTGAGATCAAAATAAAGTATGAACCAGAGTTTTAACTGGTGTTAGGACAGTGTCGAAAAGCTTGAACAAATGAAGAAGGAACAAAGAAACCTCCAGTCGCATACTTGCGGAAAGCTAAATCCCAGGGCACAACAGAGAAACTACTGGATAAAAGAGGAAGTCTACGGAAATCCTTAAATGCATTTAAGCAATAGGAACTAATGGTCTCTGAAACTTTCTTCAGGTACTGAGTAGGAGATCTTCTAGGTCTCAGTGAATGATCGTCCCAAATAACATACATACATAGCACAAAAATTTCAAGAATGGTGAAGAAAGGCGCCGGAAATCGGATAGGCCCAAGAGCCTCATAAGAGTCTCCTGGGAGGCATTGTAGAAATTAGTTGGACGTGTACGTTTTTTTTCAAGAAAAAAGTCAATTTTTTGAATTTTATGTAATAAATAGCTATTTGTATAAGATAAGATAAGATAAATATGGGGCTTAAGTGCTTCTGAGAGCCTCTCCACTACGACCTTTGCAGATCTATTGTGTTTACCCTCCTGTTATTCTAGAGTTCCTTGTCTAAACCCGTCCTTATTACTAGACGGATGGCGTACCTCAGGTCCTCCATATATTGGGAGGGTTGTGGTTTTTCCTCCCCTATCGTTGAAAACCTCAGCCTAGTCAGGCCTTCGCAGTAGCACAGTATGTGTACTGGGGTTTCCTCATCTTCTTGGCAAAACCTGCATACGGTTGTTTCTGCCAATCCGATGTTGTTCCTGTGTTTGTTAAGTCTACAATGCCCTGTAAGGAGCCCAACAAGGATCCTGATTGTTTTCCTATTCTGACTCAGTAGATACTCCGTAAATTTTGGCGAGGTTTCCTTGATGAAATCTTTGGCCTGCCTCATTTTTGGCGCCTTGTTCCACCATTCTCGAGCCTGATTTTTTATCCAAGTGCTGCTATTTGTTTTTTGCAGCGCTTTCGCTATGCCACAGAAAGGTTCTGGGCCAATGGGAGAACAACCTGCCCCTTCTCGGGCTAGAAAGTCTGCCTCTTCATTTCCCTTGTGATATGAGTGGCCTGGTACCCAAGCTACGGACAGTCTATTACGACCACCCAGCTCTTGTAGCGTCTCCAAGCAGTCCCAAACAAGTTTGGAATTTATCTGCATGGAGCTGATCGCTTTTATAGCCGCCTGGCTGTCGGAGTATATGGCAATGGTCTTTTCCTCAAACTCTTGCCTTAATAGCTCCCCTGCACAGTGCTGTATTGCTGCAACTTCTGTCTGGAATATCGTCATATGTTTACCCAAGCTCAGTGAGACTCTTATCTTTGGCTTGGCTATATATACTCCTGCTCCTACACCTTCCTCGGTTTTTGAGCCATCTGTGTAGCAGGCCATTTCTGCATTAATTGGAGGTCCTTCCTTCCATGCCTCTCTGCCAGTTATGCCTGTTTTGAAGTTTTTTCCGAAGCTATACTTGAGAATCATCTCGTCCGATGGCATCCCCATTATGGGGTCGATATACAACTCATTGTATAGCTCGTTATACACCTTACCGTGTAGCCTACTAATGGGTGCTTGTTCTCTTGTCAGTCTATTAGTGATTGACCTGGCTTCACCTTGTATGTAGAAATGGAGTCGCGGCAGGTTCAGCAAGACTTCTAGTGCGGCTGTTGGGGTTGTCCTCATGGCTCCCGTGGCAGCCAGGCAAGCTTGCCTTTGTATACCACTTTGCTTTTGGATCCCTCCAGCCTGCCGAGTCTTTGGCCACCATACCACCGAACCATACGCTATCATGGGTCTGATGACTCTTGGATATAGCCATATGATCATTTTTGGTTGTAACCCCCAGTTCTTTCCGCACATTCTTCTGCACAGATTGAGGGCTATCGTACCTTTTTGTAATATTTTCTGTAGGTGTTGATTCCATGTCAACTTGTGGTCAAATATGACTCCCAAGTATTTTGCCTCTTGGGAGGAATTTCCACCCTATTAAGAACTGGTGACTTCAGTCCTCTCAGTACTGCTATTTGTATAACAAGGGAGGAAAGTGTTACGCTACGCGTCGGGCAGTTAATCATTCAAGGGAGGAAAAGGCACTTTACCCCATGTTATACATATGATTTTTCCGCCTCCCTCAAATAACAAGTCATTTTTAAATAATTTATTTATGAAACTAACAAACAAAATTTACCGAAGAACTATTTATTATTTTCATTCTTGCATCCTACATATTTTTAATTTGTGATAGGATAATTATTTATACTAATGTTAAACGTGCTGTTTTGAGCAGTGGTTATTTGAATACCACTAGAAGTGAGAGCTTGAGCCAACGCAATTTTTGTGATATTTTCACTAACAACATTATTATTATACATCTGGTATCTCCCGGAAGTACTCGTACTTGGCTGATTACAATCAATTTCATTAACTTCAGTGACTCCCATAATTTGGTACGAAATTTTTCGCTTTTTTGCAAGAGATTACAGCACATACCCTTTTACTTTTCCTCGCTAGGGAGGAAAAGTACGACTTTGCTCCCTACAGTGTAAATGTATACTTTGGATAGAGGTAGGCGGAAATAGCTATTTGTATAACAAGGGAGGAAAGTGCTACTTTTCCTCCCGAGGATGAAGTTTACTGCCCGACGCGTAGCGGAGGGCAGTAATCATTCAAGGGAGGAAAAGGCACTTTACTCCCATGTTATACATATGAAATAACAAAACATCGAATAACAAAACATCGAATAACAAAACATTTTTAAATAATTTATTTATGAAAGAATTAAGAAAAAAAAATTTACCTCGCCGGAATTTTATCCAACACCTACTGGCCTATCACGAAGAGTGAGCTGTGCTCCAACGCGTCGGGCTACCGAGACTAGTGGACAAGTTTTGCGGAATCATGAACAAAATGTATTGCTGAAGTCAAATTATTAATGTAAAAATCGTTAAATTAAAATAACAATTTACTAATTTCTACCATTTTGCAAAATACAGGGTGTTCTTTAATTAAACGGTAAAATTTATACTACAGAATATAGTTTAGGTTCTCAATGCCGTATAAGTTATTTCATTGATGACGTACCATAACCTCACTTTTGTTCCCTACAATGAAGCCAGGAAATGTATACTTTGGATAGAGGTAGGCAGAAAACTTGTTTTTTCTCATTTACTTTGTACTGAAACTTTATATTTAAATAATTCTCAGTTATTTGCTAGCTTTTAAACAAGAAAATCCAAAAGACTTCTATGGGTAACTTCATTTTTGGAAATATCACCTAAAACGATTTTTTTCAATAAAAATGTTATCAGCTGTATCTTTAAACCGTCATGTGAAAAATTGCTTCAATAAAGTTATAAGCTTAGAATGAAAATGTTCTCATATTTATTTTACTGATGGTAAACCGGATACCAGTAATGCAAATAACACATGTACTTAATAAATACCTTGGAATTTACCATGGGTTGTGTACAACTACTGTTGACAAGATAATTTTTCAGTTTTCAAAGAAATACAAACAGAATTTAATGAAAAATAAACTAGAGCTAATAGCGATTGTAATGGCCGTAATTATATTAATTTATTACAACAAGTTGAGAGATATTTTATTACTAAATACTCTTATTGATTGTGTTTTATTTTTAATGATTACGTATGTAAAAAAAAACAATTATCAAGACCAGTTCTATAAATAACAGTTACAGAAATCGAAGCATCGAAGCTCGAGGGTATTTAAATATATTATGATATATTATTTTACTAGAAGGCTTCATAGTAATCGCCTAAGCTGTATAATTAAATAAACTTATTTCGGCAAAAAAATGAAATATGACGAAGTTGAGGATAAATGTTTTTTTTTAATCAAAAAATGTTTGAGGTAAAATTTTTTTTATTCACGTTGAACAATTTTTGGTGGGAATAAAGTATTGGCTATTGGCGTAACTGACAACGTTTAACTGACACCTGTCACCGTCATGTGGCTTAGTAAGTGGGGTTAGGTTGGGTTCTCCTTTTTCCTTTATTGGCCATCAAATATTCGCGAAAATTTTTCCGATAGTGGGCGTTGCAGTATATGTCAAAGCTGTCAGTGGAATGGGGAAAACAATAAACACATTCATTTCTGTTTGTCTCTGTCCATTTGATTCAATTTCGAATTTTGGCGATGAAGGTGTTTTGTGAGAGATGGTGCTTGTTAAAATTAGATGAGGGACATTTTAAAATACATTGGAGACAGAAATGTTTGAGATAATGTTGAGGGGGGAGGAGGAATGGATGGAGGTGAGTGGCGTAATAGAGAGCATGGTTAGGGGGAGAGGAGGAAACGATATGGCATAAGAGGTAGAAGTGATAGGTAGGGAGAAGACGACGGTGTGAGCGGAGAGTGTGCGAGGGACCACCACCCGTCTCGAAGTGATTCCGAGGCGGGGGAACGGCGAGTTTCAGGTGGGTTTGGATGGTAGGCATCCCCTTGGGGATGAGTTCAACATTGTTTTGGTCCTGAATAGAACCAATTCGAACATGAGTTTCCCATCTCGACCCGAAAAAAAGGGCGTACTATCAAATCTTTGAAAGGGAATCATTGATAAGCAAAAATTTTCATCTACCATGGTCGTACGATAAAAATTTTTGTGATGGGTTTTGTGATAAATTTCCTCTATTATAGGCATAGGATACAACTTTTATGGGTTAATTATTGAGACCTAACTGTTAATGTTGAAAATCGGAGTGAGACTAGACTTCAAAATGGTTAATTAGTACAAAATAAACTTTTAAAAATAATTCTAGTAAAAGAACAGAATGTATATTTTTCATTGTGATAATGTAGTTAAATTAAAAAATAAGCTTGCATCGGTAATAATTTTTTAATATGTGTTCACAAATTGACAGTTCTCCTGGAAAATATCGACGAACGTATGAAATTTCCGATTTCCTCCATCAATGTACCAACTGCTGACGCGCTGTTCTACAAAATAACTTATTTCACCCAAAATGCTCATTTGTTCGAGTATATTTTTCTAAGCACATTACTTAGGAAATCTAACTGTAATACTGGGAGTCTCAGAAGTTTCTGACCCATTTTAACTGCAAAAATCTCAGAACTCAAAAACGATAGGGAGGTGCGGTTTTCGATGAACAATTTCTTTAAATATAAACTTTTTTCAGTATAAATGTTAAATTAGCCAAATCTTATATAGGATGTTTTAAAAACTGGTATTTTTAAATGCAAATATCGGTTATTTTTTCAATGAAGCACCCTACATATTTTTTGTACAACTGCCATTAAAAGTGACATTTTTAATGCTTGTCAAACGTGTTAAAAGAAGACGTTTACAAAGTAGCGTGTTAAAAGTAAAATACTTTTAACACTAGTGTTAAAACAGACATAATCATTAAATTTTTTTTAACCAAATAGAAGTAAACGAGATATAATGATTCAATGTTTAATGGAATTTTTAATATTATAATGTATTAACATTAATAGTACAATTTAAACAACTGCTGATATTAATACCTTGCATTTTTGAGAATTAATGTTAACACGTCAAAAAAATAATTAACTGACAATAGACGTCAAAATGTGATTTTCTTGAAATACTTTTATTTTATTATCAAAATATGAGTTGTACAAAAAACTATGTATGATATTTGTGTTAAAAGTAACATTTTATTTTGTGAGTGAAAAAGTTTGCGAAACGAGCGAAGCGAGTGGAGCAATTTCACGTACCCTTTTATTTTATTATCAAAATAGGAGTTGTACAAAATACTATATGTATGTTATTTGTGTTAAAAGTAAATTTGATTTTGTTCGTGAAATTGCTCCACTCGCTTCGCTCGCAAACTTTTTCACCCACAAAATAAAATGTTACTTTTAACACTAATATCATAAATAGCTATTATTCTATCTGAAAGCTAAACTCTTCCCCTTTTCGAAAATTTATAATTTGTGGAAGTTTAGAAGAAAAATGAGTCAGTTATTTGATTTTTAACGATAGGCTGTTATGTAGGCATCTAGAGGCGTCAATGTTAAAGTATGCTTTGGAATTTTTAAAATCTCAATAAACTGACACGAACTGTCAAAGTGATTAATTCGGATTTGCATAATTTTTAAACGGATAGCTGTTGTTATTCATTTTCAATAATGGTCAGATTTAGTTTAACTGAAAAATCGAAAACTTTGTTATTGTTTGCTAAGTATGAAGCGATTGTTAATACCAAAAGAAGATTTCGTGACGTATTTAGGAAAAATCTACCTTCAAATAAATTTATTTTAAATTTATTTTTCACTTTTTAGTACTATATAAAAAACTTTCGAATTAATCTGAGCGTTTAAAGTGACTAAAAATCGAGTTTAAAGGTTGCTTTATAAACTAAACACCCTATAGATTTTTCAACACGCAAAACATTTTTTTTAGCCGTGAACGGGATTAGAACCCACAACCGGTGAATCCGACGTCATCGAAGACCCGCGCCTTACCCGCTCGGCCAACGAACGTACTTAAATTGTTTGGATATACTAACAGTAATAATATAAGCCACTTGCGAAGAGAGTTACAAACAAGCTCACAAACTCACATACAGGTGAAGCTAATATAACCGTGTTAAAAACAGTAAAAAAATGTGGTACGCTGCATTTCTGCAAAGTGGATTATTGGAAAGGAAGGAATATCAAACACGTGATGCTGATATATTTTTATTTGATATTTATTCAGGAAACATTAGAAGAACATAATAATCGAATATCGTGCTGCAAAATATCAGGAATTTCAAAATTCTGGGATGTATGAAGATATTAAAGTTAACTCCTTATAAAATTCGGATGCACCAAAAAATGTATGCAAGAGATTTTCAAACCAGAATTTTTTTTTCGGAGACATTACTAGATTTATTTAGAGAAGTTCCCAATGTTCTACTTATAATGTCAGGTGAGGCTGGTTTTCATTTAAACGGGCAATGTTATAAACATAATAGTCGCATATGGGAGTCTGAAAATCTAAGGGTAATGGAAGAATACGATAGAGATTCACCGAAGTTGAATGTTTGGTGTGGCGTTTCTAAAGAAAAAATATACGGACCCTTTGTGTTTGAAGAAACTACAATTACTGATAATGTCTATACAGACATGTTACAAAATTACTAATATCAACAACTTGAACAAGATGGAATCATAAATTCAGTTTACTTTCAGCAAGATGGTGCGTCACCAGACTTTTCACTTGTGGCTAGAAATTCTTTAGCAGAAACATTTGGAGATAGGTTGATTGGGAGAGCCGGACCAATTGAGTGACCTGCCCACTCACCAGACTGTTATCGAAGTTATATGTTAAAATCCTATTCCAGACACTCTGGAACAACCGCGAGGCAACATTGTCCGAATATTTCAAGAAATTACCCTGGAAATGTTACGCAATTCTTTACTTTTTGTTTAGGTTGCAAAAATGTATAGATTAAAATGGACAATACTTGGAACATCTTAAAGATTTTCATAAAATTAGATAGTTTATACATATTGTTATTTTTTATTAAAATTTGATTCACCTTTCAAGTTTGTTTTAGTTTCGATCCACATATACAATTTACTATAGAAAAAGAAAATACAGAACCATTCTTACCTTTTCTTGATACTAACTTTATAAGAAACAAAGATAATAAAATTTCAATTGACTGGTAGATATATATTAACTATCATTCATATCATCCACGTAATACTACACTAAACTTAATCAAACAAATGAAAAATAGGGTATTGAATATTTCGGATCCCATTTTTCACCAAAAAAATATAAAAATCCTTTACAAACTATTTTTTGAGAACTCTTATCCCCCACATCTTTTGAAACAAATTTTATATAACACTTCTGACAATAATAATGACATAATTCATAACATGTCAAGTAACACAGAATATAATGACATCAGTTCTATAAATAATACCATTCCATTTTATGTATCTTTACCATATATAAAAACAATCACACCTAAACTTTCCGGAATCTTTAAGACACATAATATAAAAATTGCAAATAAACAACATCTTACAATCCATTCCCTTTTTAGTAAAATCAAAGACAAAACACCTAATAATAAATTACCTAACATAGTTTATGAAATTCCTTGCGAAAATTGTGATAAGAAATACAATGGTCAGTCAAAAAGGTCTCTCACTAATAGAATAACATTTCATAAAAGTGACAGCAACCTTCAACCAGAGAAATGTGCACTTGCTGACGTATTCTCTGAAGGCCATAAAATGAATTATGAGCATGCCAAAATTTTATCGACAGAAATCAATTACAAAAAACGGATCTTTTTAGAAACTGCCTATATATCACAAGAAGATAAATGTATTAACAAAAAAACTGATCTAAATAATCTAAGTACAATAAATGCATATCTTTTGGATTTTGAAAAACAAAATTTATATAATTTTAAAAAAACGAATTACTATGGAGAATTTTTAAACAATTTCATTTAGACATCTTTCAAAAAAAATTTTATATTATATTGTTTTTTGAGTTTTTTATATACAAATGTTCCATTTATTACCATTTATACAAATTATTTACCTCTAATCTCATTTAGATATATGTAAGTATTATTATTATTTAATTTATCTGCTATATAATTTATTTTATTTAACATTTTTAGTCCTTGAAAATGAACACGTAGTGGTTCGAAACCTCGGAATTAAATTCTTTGGTATTATTGCCACATCCCCACAAAAACTTCTATTATTATATATATTATATTATATATATATATATATATATTGTTATGGTAATGTTGTAAACACTAAGATACTCACCAACCTTAGTGAAGCCAGCGATCTCTTATCTCAGGGGTGTTTCTGTTTGGGAGGAATATATAAAATATTTTTTTTTATATTATATAATGAAGCAATATGTCTAGTAAACAACTTATAATAAACAACTCAACTGAACAACTGCAACACTAAACTTATTATCTCTACAATTACAAAATTAGAAAACTTTTGTGATATCACCAAAAAAAATACTTTTTGAAATTTTATATTAACTATTCTATTAACACCCTAATTAATTCTAATCCTAATCACTATATATTCAGTATCCTTTTTTTTTATAATTTTGCACAATTTGTCTGTTCAATGATCAACGTCAAAATCCGTCACACTTTTCAAATTCTACTTGTTATTTATTTAATGATTTTTTTCAATTGGATCAAACCAAATGGGTTTTATAAAAAACTGGATCTTCTAAGAGTATCGTCAAGTTAAAAAATTTTTAGCGTAACTCACCAACTAAATTCAAACTTGGATGTCCATACGAAATTGCTCCTCAACATATATACATATATATATATAGGGTGTTTAGTTAAAAAAAATAAACGATATTTGCATTTAAAAAATACCATTTTTATAAAACACAACATGTATACTAAAAAAACTTTCCATAAAAAGAAATTGATCATCGAAAACCGTACCTCCCAATCGTTTCTGAATTCCGAGAGTTTTGCAGTTAAAATGGGTCAGAAACTTCTGGGACACCCAGTATGTATTCAATTAGAAGAAGAAAGTGGCTGTATTCAAATTATAGCTTTTTACAATGAGCCATAGTCTGTATCTGAGTTCAGAGGAGGAGTATAAATTTGTTTGAAACGTCAAAAGAAGTACACTTGTGCAATCAAGTCGGACTCCAGGACTCGAGGTTGTCTGCTTTCAATGACTATCAAACACAAACTAAACGACTCAGCTTATTCAACAAAATTTGACAGATGTCTATATTATAGATATTACTGCGCGGGAAATTCACGAGTCACATTCTCGTATTTTAGTACCATACCTTTATGTAAATGCGATTGCAAATTCCTGGTGAAGAATACGTACTGAAGTTGTATTTACCTGAAACAAAATAACCATATAAATAATCTTCACTTGATTTTTATTTAAAATTGTAGTACTTAAAAAACTATTTTTCTATCGATACTTATTCAGCCGTAATTTTGGTAGTCGATAGAAGGAAGGAGCAGGTCATTTTGAATACCTGTTAAATTACAGTACTGTATTCTGATGTTAATAGCAGTAATTTAATGAAAAACGTAATGGGAGAAAACTGCAAATTAAGAATTCCTAAATGTTTACAACGTCACATACTTGAAGATGAAGTTAGCCACTTTCTGATTAAGATGTTTTATGAACTAATAGGCTGTTACAAAAAGGCCATACGAATTTGAAGTTTGAATAATTGTCAAAGTCTCTAATATATATTAAGAGTTTTTTTTAAGCATAACCTATACTTCATCACGATTTTGAAAAAGAAGACGACAGAATTGTGGTCCTATGTCAACCCTTATGTAGCTAACTTCACTTTTAGGTAATGTAGGTCAGAGCATAAATGGTGAACTTATTTAAATCATCCAATTAATATTAGAAATATTAGAAATAATTGATTCACCATTATGACTTTGTCCGCCACTAACTAATAACATTGAGAAAACATAATATTTTATGTTAAAATTTTATAAATTTTATAATAAAATCTCATGGAAAAATATTCAGCGCCTTAGAAGCAAAGTTGAAAAAATTGATTTATATTTTAAAATTTTTGTGTGTGCATTTTTGTACATAGGTAAGTGGTATAATTTATGACCAATCTTTTTGGTACACTCTTTATATATTCCAGTATAAATTCAGGAAGTTACTGTTTGTAATGCCCCTCGTATAATTAAAGTTAATGAAATACTAGAGTCAGCTATTACTTACGAGATACTTTTATAGTGATGAAATAAAACAAATTAATTTGTTTAAATCTTCATTATTTATTTTGAACTGACGTTCAAATTAAAATTAGTGACGCGTTTCGCTACACAGTAGCTTTTTCAAACTAGTGAAGCTACAATGAAAAACTTTTAATTTATATAGTGCCTTAATACGGAATTCTAAGATATTGACAAAAGTATTAAAAATGGGGATAATTACAAAAAGTGCCTAAATACGGAATTCTAAGATATTGACAAAAGTATTATAATATATTTAAATAGGTATAAGTACAGAAAGTGTCTAAATACGGGATTCTAAGAAAGTTACAAAGGTATTGAAAAAAGGTACCTGGGAAATTGATCAACAACTATCACATTTTCTAGGTAAAAAGGTTTAATAAGGGAGAATGATTGATATCTATTTGGTCGTTAAGAAGATTACCGGAATATTTGTTTTTGTTAATCTCGAGGGCTTCTAAAAGATTTAATTTAAAGGATTTGGGTTCTACATGCAAAATTTCAAAATTTGAGTCGAAAGTGTGTTGGTTTGTTAATAGATGATTTGAATAGTTGGAATCTAATTTGTTATTGTCATAGCTGCGTTTGTGTTCTGAAATTCTAGTTTTAAAGTTCCTAAAAGTTCTACCGATATACATTTTGTCACAGTTGTCGTTACCACATTTTAATTTATAAACACCTGACTTGTTTAATTTTGAGGATTTAGATTTGTTATTTTTAATGAATTTAGATAAATTGTAGTCAGTTTTAAAGCAAATATTCATATTTAAAGATTCTAAAAATGATTTGATTTTTAAGGATGGTGTTCCAAAGTATGTTAAGCTTTTAAATTGATTATTTTTATTTTTATCTGAAGGATATACTTGTTCTAAAGTGCGTTTCTTTATCTTTTTATTTATGATATTGTCAATTAAGTTTGGATCGTAATTATTATTAACTGCTATTTGTTTAATGATATTTAGTTCTTTGTTGAAATTATTATTGTTTAATGGGACTGTTAAAAGTCTGTGAATCATACTATTGAAAGCTGCTAATTTATGACTAAATGGGTGGACAGAACTATTATGAATTGTAATGTCTGTATGTGATGGTTTGCGAAATATAGAAAAATCATGTTTATTGTTTATATTTGAAATTGTAAGGTCTAAAAAGTTTATAGACTTATTTTCTTCATGTTCTACGGTAAATTTTATATTGCTATGAATTGAGTTAATATAAGTAATGAAGCTATCTAGTTGTCTAGTAGTGCCAGTGAAGCTCGCTAAAATGTCATCTACATAACGGTGCCAGTATATAAATTTTTTACTAAGGGGGTGTTTATGAATTATTTTTTCTATATTATCCATGAAAATTTCAGCTAATAGGGGACTGAGGGGGTTGCCCATAATCAAACCATCTTTACTACTATAAATCTCTCCATTGAAATGAAAATAATTTTGGTTTAAGCAAACTTTTAATAAATTTATTATGTCAGAATGAATTATAGGGTTAACATTATTATACGTGAGCAAATTATCAACAAAAGTTAAAGTTTCTTTAGGAGGTATACTAGGGAATAGATTAGTTACATCGAACGATATGAATTTAGAATTGTGAGGTAATTTTATATCTTGAATATTATTAATTAATTCCGTTGAGTTTTTAATAGAAAATCGAGGTTTGAAAGAACAATATTTAGAAATTATATCTATGAGAATCTTTGAAACTTTAAATGAAGGTGCTGTGAAAAAAGAAACAACCGGTCTAATAGGGTACCCCTCTTTATGGAGTTTCATTAAAGAATAAAGTTCAGGGTGTTGAGGATTGGGTAAAATTAATTTATATTTTTCTTTGTCGCTAATATATCGGTAGAACTTTTAGGAACTTTAAAACTAGAATTTCAGAACACAAACGCAGCTATGACAATAACAAATTAGATTCCAACTATTCAAATCATCTATTAACAAACCAACACACTTTCGACTCAAATTTTGAAATTTTGCATGTAGAACCCAAATCCTTTAAATTAAATCTTTTAGAAGCCCTCGAGATTAACAAAAACAAATATTCCGGTAATCTGCTTAACGACCAAATAGATATCAATCATTCTCCCTTATTAAACCTTTTTACCTAGAAAATGTGATAGTTGTTGATCAATTTCCCAGGTACCTTTTTTCAATACCTTTGTAACTTTCTTAGAATCCCGTATTTAGACACTTTCTGTACTTATCCCTATTTAAATATATTATAATACTTTTGTCAATATCTTAGAATTCCGTATTTAGGCACTTTTTGTACTTATCCCCATTTTTAATACTTTTGTCAATATCTTAGAATTCCGTATTAAGGCACTATATAAATTAAAAGTTTTTCATTGTAGCTTCACTAGTTTGAAAAAGCTACTGTGTAGCGAAACGCGTCACTAATTTTAATTTGAACGTCAGTTCAAAATAAATAATGAAGATTTAAACAAATTAATTTGTTTTATTTCATCAGTAGTATGGATCTTCATCAAGTAAAAGCCTCATCTATTCAATTTCTACTTTTATAGTATTAAATGGATATGTTTATCAACAAACATTTAAAAGTATTCGTAAGCATAAATATATTTAGTTTTGATATTGATGATATTACATGACATTATTACAAAAAAAGTTAATTATAAAAAGGAATTTCAATGAGGTCGTTTGGTACTGACTAGAGTTCAATATAACATTTAATTATAATTCATTTAGTTAAAATATAAAATCCAAGTGTCTTTTAATAAGAGTTGTTATTATAATTATTAAATTACAACTACCTATCCTATATTGTTCCAAAGTAGGTAAAATAAATTTTCGTATTATCTGTAACTATAACTGTCACACCTACTGCATAATCAATATACGTCTAACGAATGCACGATATTTTTACTCTAGCAGTTACTTTGTATTACGCAATAATCTTATAACAATAATATCAATTATAAAAAAAAAAGATTGCGCTTATATCATAACGACAGTGTATTGTTTCTTTATAGAATGTGCATCTAGAGTAGGCTAAGGCGTTGCAATTTCAAAATTCTTTTTATAGAGAGGTGAAAGTTGCCATCACAAAACTATCAATTAGTCCACAAAGTAGGCTTTGTATATATAACATAATGGCAAAACGATCGTTAGTATCGATACTGGTGGTGTGGGAGTGGTTGATGTTTGAATTTCAGCCACTTCCTTCGAATTAATGCAATAACGTTTCGTACTTTCTTTGAAAATGTATCGGTTCAATTTAAAATCATTGGTTTTGTTTCTTTTTTTTTCAATTTGAAAGTAAATTTGATCAAAAATCTATCACATAACATTATTTAGTAGTGAAAAAATGACATTAACTAATAATAGATAAATGATAAACAAACGATTCTGTTCCATACTCAAAAACTTTTGAAATATTTTTGATACGTAACATCTTTCAGCTCGGTTTCCTGCAATTTGTGGCAGTTATTTCGTGAAATGGGACGGAAGTGTATAACAGGAAGTTTGAGTTTTTAATTTATTTCTTTGTATTAGGTTTGTTCGTGAGCAATCACAAACGGTTGGAAACTGGACGACTCACGCGCAGTGAATAAAAACCGTTCACAGATATGATCTGCGCATGAGTCGTCCAGTTTCCAACCATTTTTGTTCGCTCTACGAACAAGCCTAATAATGCGTGTAAAAGTGTTGGTTTGTTATAAATACTTTACTTGATAGCATTTAAATCTAACATGCCTCCTAAAAAATTGAAAGAGGAAAAAGGAAAAGTAATTCATAGCCAAAGAAGACAAATTGTGCAGAATGTTGCAAAATTTATGGAAATGGAAGCTGAAAGTGGGATTCAAATTCCTTTACAAAAACACCGGTAAGATATTTTTGCATCGAATTGTATTTCATGATATAGCTGCTAGATAATAAACACAGCTGCTTCATATATATTACACTGGAAAAGATGCAAATTTGTTTCATTAGACAATAGCAGTTATTTTTTTATTTATAATTGTTGTTATTATGTTTGAAAACTTCAATATATCTGCATATTTTAGACAACGAACACTAAAAGCTACTGGTGTGTCCAAGGGTACATATGCTAAAATTAGAAATGAGGGCTTAAATATTGACAGAGGAGCATCAACATCTTTTTGGTACTCCTCATAAGATAAGACCACGCAGGAAGCTTATTCAAGAGATGGAGAACTGGAAATAATAAGATAATTAATAAATGATTTTTACATTGTGGAAAAGAGAGCTCCCACTTTGAAGTGTAAGTTTTCATAGTAATGAAAATAATCGTAGAAAAAGTATAGTACACAACTTGAGTTGTAGGCTTACTACATGCTTGTAAAATTACTTTCTCACTCGCGTATAATAAGCTTCTCACAACTCTCGTTATGTAATATACTATTATTCTTTGATGAATTGAGTACGTCTTATGTATGAACTTTTGTTAATAAATAGCATTTTTAATAAAATAGTGATTTTCAATTTGCGTATTTAAAAAAAAATTATTAACGATTCATTACTGCATCCGACAAGCAATGAGTATTCTCAACTCTGCCCGGCCAAAGCGATGGATTTTGAAACGATTAATCGCTTTGTAGAGCCGGTCCGGGCATTATGCACAATGACCGATCATTGTGTACAATTTCCGTATTCGATTTTTCTCCGAAAATATACAGGGGTTATTTTAGATTTCATTTATATGTATTATTCACATTCGGCATCCCCAAAAACCCTTCAATACATAATTTTACTACTACTACTACTACTAATTTGGTCAGGCGAACCTTGGCCAAGAAAAGCTCAAGCCAAGGTTCCGGCACTGAGGCCATTGGCGGGCCTATCGTGCCATTCCTGCTACTTATGCATCCATGAAGCCGAGTACCTGCGCAGGCAGACATCAGCCGCCCGAGCCAGAACAGGGACATCTCCCAGAAGCCTGAGCTTATTGACGTGCCTGCACCCTTCCCCGTTTCGCACATATCCCAAACTTTTCAAGCGTAGGAGTGCCCTCCCAGCCTCAGCCTCGATCACATGGTGAAGAGGCCGAAGTCCAAGAATCACCTCCAACGCAGCAGTTGGTATAGTTTTCATGCAGCCAGTTGCCCCCAAACCGATCACCCTTTGGAGGCGTGCCAGTTGCGACCTAGCCGAGGCCAGGGTTACCCTTGGCCACCAGACCAGAGCCGCGTATGTGAGCATCGGCAGCATGATCACTTTATAGAACCACAAGATCGTCTTGGGGGCTAGTCCCCATTTCGGACCAATGGCTCTCCTACAGGCCCAATATGTGTTAGTCACCTTGCCCAGGCGACTATCAAGGTGAGCATTCCATGTCAGCGACTTATCCAGGATCACTCCCAGATCATGCCACTCTCCAGCGCCTTTTCCACCTGTGTTACCAGTTGGTGTAAGGAACTTTCCGTTGACTTGCCATACCGGAACGCATGCTGGTTGTTGTGCAAAAGATACCTAAGCCCAACCTTTTCCCTCATATACCTATCAACCAACCTCTCCAGTGTTTTTAGCACAAAGGATGTTAGACTGATAGGCCTAAAGGACTTAGCCACGGTGTACGTAGTACGACCGGGCTTGGGTATAAAGACAACACTTACCTGTCTCCACTGCTCAGGAACATATCTGCTTGCCAAACAGGGCCGAAAGATATGCACTAAGATTGAACCAATAGCCTCCCAGCCCTGTTGGGGCAGAGCCGGAAAGATTTGATCCTTTCCCGGACATTTATAGGGGCTAAACGTACGTATAGCCCAAGTACTCCGCTCGTAGGGAACTATTTCTTTGGCTAGAATATAGTTCCTCTTACATGGTCGTTTTGTTTCCAAGCGCCCCATGTCAGGACCCTCCTGCCCAACTGCCTTACAACCGGGGAAGTGAGTCTCTATATTTTTAACTTATTTTAATAATAAAAAAAAATTAATATATTATTATGTATTTCTTGTGACGTGTTTAATGTTTATTTAAATTTTGATAAATTAATAATAATTGAATTTTTGTGTATTTTCAAATCGTTGAAAATATGAATTAAGGGGTATTTGGGGATGCTAAAGCTGAATATTATTAGAAAAAAAATATCCTTTTGGGAAAAATATATCCCATTTTTACTCCCTAATACTAAACGCAAATGATAAATAAAATTGTAAATGATGCCAAGTTTTTGCGAGACATGAGATGAGACGAGACTTTTATTGCGAGACGAGACATTCCACTTTTTTTGCGAGACAAGACGAGATTTTTCAAAGTCTCGTCTCGTGGGCATCACTATGTGCCAGTATTTAACATCCGTTATTTTTACAGAAAAAAACCTGTACAATTACTAATTACAAAAACTAAATTTTCCAATCGATTTACTAATAAAAGCGTATTTATGTTTGAAGTTGATAAAATGTTCGATTTCGAAGGAATTGTTAGTTCAGAATGAACGTGTTTTTTGCAATAAATGTGAAATTTGGATCACGAGCTTCACAATTTTCATCATAAAAATGATCATTTTTCGTTAAAATTATAAATATATATATATTTTATACAGTTGACATCCCAATTTCCACAATTTCAATGAACAAACTAGTTAGTCATGATCTTAGCCCACGCGTTAATATTTCCTGTATACTTTTTGCTGTTATGCAACGTTGCAAATGATTTTTGGAATTTCACAAGTTTTTATGATACGACAGGGAAGTTATTCAATATTTAAGAAACATAACCAGTATTTGTGTATAGTTATTTAAATTGCAAGTCATTTATATTAATTTTTTTCCTAAAACTTTTGTGACGTACGCTAGACTTACAACGATAAAAATTTTAATCCAAAAAGAAAAGAATTTTACCGCAATGGATGAACTTAAAATGGTAGTAGAAAATGTAGCCTTGAAATAACGGCAGTTGAATGTTTTATAAATAAAAGTTTTGTGAAATTCTTGAAGTATTAAATGAAAAAAAGCTACTTAACTATTTAACAAAAATATTATTTTCACATTAGTTCCGTTATATCACTACACGCAAGAGATAAAAAAAGATTCTTTTCTTTTTTCACAGTTCGTTAACGCACAAAACCAACTGCAACAAAACGCTGACGATTTTCAAACAAAACAACAAAGTGCACTTATTAATTTAATATTTCAATTATAGTAATGAAGGTAAGTACTGCGTTCACATCGCGTGACACACAACTGTAATAACTTTTACAAAACCAATTGTATTTTCTTAAAAAAATGACAATCTCACTTTCAAGATTTCTCTTCAGTTTTACTTTACTAGTAGTTTTAGTTTCGAGATTTATAGTGTGAGACTAATAGACAGTTATAGTGCGGATCACAAAGTTAGCGTCTGACAGCTACTCATACTGTTTTTCGGGTTCATGTCAGTCTCACAAGTCAGCAGTATTTGGAAACTATTCTCCAACTTGTCGTTCGTCGATTTGCTGGTGCTGTTGGAGATAACTTTCACTTAATGTATGGGTTGGATAAGGAGGGTATTGATGTATTGCCATGGCCAGCACAGTCACTGGACTTGGATTCCATTGAGCACATATGGGACATGCTCCAACGACGAATTACACTTATGGGAAACATTCACAATGAGTTTCAATTTTGAGAGCTTCTGAGAGTACAATGGACACAAATACCTCAAGCAGACATTAACAATGTAATTTTGAGCATGAATGCTAGATGTAGAGCTGTGATAAATCAACGTGGTGGCCATACTTTATTTTGAGTTTATTTTTTGTGTTTTTTGTATTTTTTTGGCGTTTGAAAAAACAGTGGTTTTAGGAATAGTTTTTTTGTTCAGTTTTCTGTTATTTTTCAAAAAAAAGTCGATGTTTTTGACACATTAAACAACAATATAAACTATAAATTTTGTATTACTTTTTCAAGTTGATTACATGTAAAAACACGACTACTTATAAAAATATCCCTAGACTTTTGCGTTGTGTGTATATTTCTCCTTTGATAGTTCCAGATAAAACCTCTCAACGTACTTCTACAGCAGCGATACTAAGTGAAGTTACCAGCATCGCCACTAAACTTCTCGTTCGAAGGCACGGCCATTTACGGAGTTTGGAATACAGCGAAAATAAGAGGGCATGACGGAAGGGATAGGGAGAAACGGAAAATTCTGAATAGCCGATTTAAAATTCACTAAAAAGATATCGTATGTTGCAACACAAGTAGGTCTTTGAGAATGGCATGGGATAATATTTAATACATTATTTATTAATATGGAGACAGATACAGAGTTCCAGGAGTTGTAATTTTTTCATCGAACCTCCCCCTTCAAGTGTCTCTTTTTGAATTTTATTAAATATTAGCAATTTTTTATGTACCGTGTGTTTGATTAAGAGAGATAACCCTCTGTATCTCAGCAACTATTTATCGTACGGCCTAGAGAAAAAAATTAATATTACAAAATCGCATACGAAAAACTGCCGGAAATTATTTTCCTACTCCTCCGCTAGAGGGCGCAGTTCACAATAATTTCACAAAAACATCATTTTTCTATAATAAATGTATCATTATAGTACCACAAAATTTAAATATTCGTAATCGTTAGATCATTTTATGTAATTTTGCTCCAGCACTTTTTCCTCTATCTTGTAAAGTAACAGGTAGGGGTGAGCGGGAAAGCTGACTGTTGTTCCGCTTTATGGATTTGCTCTCAATATCTACTCTCTAAGCGAAGATACGAGAAAAAATAGGTATACCAGGGGATCCAGTTTTATACTTAAGTGAAGAATATTTCATAAATTAAAAATTTTACATAATAAAGTTGTAGGCATCCAGATGTAATAAATTGTTGACAACTTAACTTGTAAAATTAATGTAGAGTGAATTTATGAACCTATAACGGTTAGTAATTTTGAAATACTATAATGCCTTATACAAATAGTGAAGCTTATAATATGTTAAAAGTGTATTTTGAATGTTTTGAGAATGCTCCGATTGCAGCAAGAGAATATGCATTGAGATATCCCTATTTTCTCGTATGCTTAGAAAATAGATATTGAGATTCGGTTTATAACATTTTTTTCTAAATTCCATCCTCTTACAAGTAAATGATTCAAAAATATAGCATCGCATTTAAAGATTCCCAGAAAAAGTTGAAAACAACAATTGTACAATCACCGCCACCTAGTTACCGTTAAAACCACTGGAATTAAACGATGATATAATATTTTATCAGGCATTGAATTCCCTTCCGAACGATACTAAGTTTGTCAAAATCCATAAAGCGGAACAAAAGTTATAACAGTTTTATTGAGTCAGCTTTCCCATTTACCCCTAGGTCATTAAATATTTGATTTCAAAGTATTCTTTTGATGTTGTTGGTATTAGCACCGTCCAGTAACTTTGTTGGTGTACGGTGGTATTAGTGAAAGTTGGCTTAATGACCAGGTTGACGGAAAACAGCAGGAAATTACTGGATATAGTTTAATTAGGAGGGATATAGGTAGTAGAGGAGGATGAATTCAAACATTAAATTTAGTATTCTGGATATGAGCAACGTCATTGAACAATTGTTGGTCAAAATAGAAATAAACAATAATATATACGGATTTTCTGTAATTTACAGGCCTCCAAAATATAATCGGAAATCATTTGTAAATGAATTATAAACTACTTTCGCTGATATCGTTCCCACATGTGATAATATTTTCTGTGTAGGGGATTTTGCTATTGATTCAAGTGACACCCGTGAAATCTCAACTGTTTTTGAGGGATTGGGTCTTACCCAGCTTGTTAACCAGCCTACGAGAGTCACAAATCATACTGCAACTTTATTAGATTATATACTCACTTCAGATGTTAATATGGTTCACAGTGTGAATGTTATTAGTGTTAAAAATATTAAGAATTATTACAGTTTCCTTTATTGTTAAAAATATTGCTGATCATAAACTAACATTTTTTAATATACATGCTAATACAACTAACAGCAATAAAAGTAAATTTATTATCACTAGGGACTTGAAACACCTAAATTATGATAGGTTTAACACAGTTTTACAGTGTATTCCATGGAAAAATATTCTTGATTCTAATGATGCAAATTCGGAAATTGAGTTCATAACAGAAAACATTAGAGAATTACTTAATATACATGCTCCTTTACCGATCATTTAGAATTACTTGAAAATGGTTAACATCTTCATTACGGTTAATGATTAAGGATAGAGATCGAGCATTCAGTAAATATAAACAAACTAAATCTAAATCTAATTGGTTAGTTTACAAAACTCTAAGAAATGCCACAAATGTTGCGGTTAAAAAAGAGAAAAAAAAATGTTCATCCAGTCACAATTTAATGTAACTACACCTAAACAGGTGTGGAATACTGCTAAATCATTTTAGGTTTAATTTCCAATAGAAAAGATATCCCCCATTTCCTGATAACTTGAATAACCCTGAATTTTTGAATAAGCATGTGTACCGAATATTCAATCCAATTGTGATGTTTTATCGCTTTATAAGGATAGTAATTTGGGTATTCCACAATCGTTTACTTTTGAAACTGTTACGGAAAAAGATATATTAGACATTATTGTTGAATTGAAGAGTAAAGCAACTGGCTTGGATGATATTAATATATTAACCCTGCATTCCATTTATTTTACCTTTCCTTGTAATGGATGAAAGGCATGGCAGGGTCGTCATATAATAGATGCGTCTCCAATGGATACGTTGGTAGACTAGGGGTGTGGAAAGGCCTCTGAATAGGTGGTGTTGCGAGTCACTTGGAGGATCATCTCAAGGGAATGAAACAACTACTTCTAGCACTGGGATATGTTTGATTTATTTACTATAAAACATTACACTACTTACTAAGGGTAATGATATACAAAGTACCTAGCCGTATAGCATACTTATATTTAATGGTTGAAGATTACTGATCTCTGACCATTCGACTATACAGAATGTTCTTCATGATTTATTCTAAATCAACTTCGCCTATGGTAAATATTGAATGCATATTTATATAACCAGTCAAGTTCAAATAAAACAAATAAACATACTACTGTTTTGCCTTACTTCACGCTTGAACTTGATTTTCTATTCAATAACCTTCTTAATTTATATTTATATAATAATGAATTTAAGGGAATTTCATTCTTATTTTAAATATTTATTATTATATTATTATATTGGGCCAAAAGGCATCACATCCTAACCCATGTCATTAATTTTTGTTTGAACAATTCAGTATTTTTTGCAGCATGGAAAAAAACTAGAGTTATCCCCTTACCCAAAGTTTCGAATCCATCATCCCTTAATGATTTGACACCTACCAGTATTCTTCCTACCATATCAAAAATTTTTGAAAAAATTAAACAATTACAAATGTATACGTTTATAAAAAAGTTTAAGTTAATTCCAGATAATCAGTCAGGTTTTAAAAAAGAGAACAGTTGTTGTACAGCGTACTATCAATAATTGATGACATTCATTCATCGAGAGGTGAAGGTAAACTTACTATGCTGGTACTGTTTGATACCATTAACCACGAACTCTTCACAGCATTACTACGATATAAAAATTTTTCAAATGATGCTGTTCTATAACTTGCAGATGATGTGGTGCTAATGGCAGGAAGTGAAAACCGATTACAAGAAAACCTGAACATATGGAAAGATGTTATGGAAGAAGAAGAAGGCATGAAAATCAACAAAAATAAAACCAAAATACTTGTAATAGGAAAACAGAAGATCAACACAGAAATTAAAATAGATAATGTACAAATAGAACAAGTAAAAGAATTCAAATACTTAGGAATAACTTTTGTCGAAACAGGAAAACAAGATGCAGAGATAAATGAAAGAATAGAGAAAACAATTAAGCTATACTATGCCATAAACCAAAAATTTATAAACAAAAAAGAAATCACCAAAGAGACAAAAGTAAAAGTGTATAATACAATATATCGACCAGTTTTAACTTATGGATGCGAATCTTGGACTCTTACAAGAAAACAAAAAAGCAAAATACAGGCAGCAGAAATGAAATATTTGAGAAGAACATTTGGAGCAACAAGAAAGGACAAAATCAGAAACACAAAAATAAGAGATGAATTAGGTGTCCAACCCGTACTAAAATTTATAGAACAAAGACAACTCAGCTGGTGGGGACATATTCAGAGAATGAATAACAATAGACAAGTTAAAAGGACATATGAGGCAAAAATACAAATAAAAAGAAAAAAAGGAAGACCAAAACAAACATGGAATACAATAGTGGGTAATATACTAAGAGAGAGAGAGGTAATAAAACAGGCGAGAACATTGACAAGAAACAGGAAAGAATGGAAAAAATTGATATACGAGAATTAAATGCAAACCCGACATCTAAGGGTATAAGGGTATATGATTATATATATATTATTATTATTATTATTATAATTATTATTATTTTACAAGATAGAGGAACAAGTATAGGAGCAAACTTACCTAAAATGATCTAATGATTACGAATATTTAAATTTTGTGGTACTATAACGGTACATTTATTGTAGAAAAATGATATTTTTGTGAACTGCGCCCTCTAGCGGTGGAGTAGAAAACTTGAAAATAATTTCCATCAGTTTCTTGAATACGAGTTTGTAATATTGATTTTTTTCTCGAAGCTGTACGATAAATAGTTTCTGAGATACAGCGGGTTACCTCTCTTAAAGAGACACCCGGTACTGTAGAATAATTAGACGTCATTCCGTATCCAATGAGATATCGCCAAAGATTATCGCTACATTTTTAGGAGTTTTATCAACCATTAACACAAACTTGAACTTGTTGATCAGACTATAAGTTACTATCTGCAATCATTTAATAAAACTGTTTTAGTAAGACGAGAATTAAGAAACTCGTCTAGAAAGCAAGAACGAATTAAACGAATAATATTGAGGCCTGGTGTTCACTAACAATTATTATCTATCCAGTTTATTTGCAGTGAATTATTTCATAGTTTATGCTTTATGATATGAACTAGATTAGGTACACTAGATATTTTTTATGTCTGTGCTTTCATGTAATGGTTCGTTTTATCGCGCGAATTGTAAATGGGGAAAGTTTTTGTTTATGACACCACAGAAATTATATCTTTGTCATTAAAAAAGGAAAGTTATTCAATGTTTTTTGTATTTGAGTCGTAAAAAAATCAAAACGGAAGTATTTCTTTAAAAGTATAAATTTTTTTCAACACTGGATATGTTAAAACATTCAAGCCGTTTTTATTATTTAAATATTTCTGAAATTTTACCGGGTGTACCAAGACGATTTGACTGTCTAATATCTCGAAAACTGTTCAAATGACAAGTATAAAATTTGGCAGGTATAAACAGTCGAAAACGATGTTTATACAGCGTTGCTGAAAAGTAAAGCCCGCTTTACAGTTCGCAATTCTTCTTGCAATGTATTGCAGCAACACTTCGACCTTGCAAGGTCTTGCTTGCATCTATTGACAATCGTTTTACATTTCACAATTGCAATATGCAATTTTCAATGATACCAGCCAAAAAAAATTTAAGTTTATTTGTGAGTTTAGGTTAGTGTATTATGTTGATAAATTAACTTTGTATTAAAATTATTGATATATACCTATTTATGTTGTATTTGAAAGTACAGCCAAAATTCACATGTCACACATCACCTCCCATCTCGTCTGGGAACTTTTGTTTTGTTCGAACAAAAAAATTACCAACTTTTCCCCCAGAATTGCTTGCAAGCTGCAATACAAATCGAACCAGATCGATTTTGGACAAGAGCTTAAAATGGCAAGAGACTTGCCAAATTATCCTCTACTGCGCATGCTTTCGATCAAGAATATTGCGAACTGTAAAGCGGACTCAAGGGATTATCTCTGAAACGGATGAAGGAAAAGTTATGAAATTCTAGGTCGATGAATGAGACATTGTTATTCTGCATAATTTAGAGCAAATGTCAAATGTTTTCGCCATCATGAATTTTTTGAAATGGCAACCTAGGTCGAGTGACGTATGACAAAGAAGCTTATTTTTTTCTCTTTCCAAAAATAATAGCAATGTATCACTTTAATACAAAATGTCTTATAAAACATCAGTTCTATTTTCCTAAATCACATTGTACTGTACTAATGATATATGACCTTGTAGGTTTTCAAAATTAAACGAAAAACAATAGTAGGCATTAAAAACGTCAACCACATCATTATTTATGTACAAATTGTCAAAACTGATACTTATTTCAAATTAGCACGAAGTTTAAAAGTAAATTAAGAATAATGGCACATTTATCGGAAAAACAACGAATCGAAATCTTATTGTTAGTTGGATATGGTGATTGCAAACGTTTCCATGACGAAGCAGCTCATCTTTTTTACGATTTAAATCCTGTACACCCCCCTATAAGTAGATTAATATATAAATTTAATAAAACTGGTAGTGTGAAGGATATTCCAAGGTATGAACGATTTAAAGGATCGCATACGTCTCGAAACGCAGGGAATTACTCCACAAATGATCAACGATTCTATTCGTAGCTTCGAAGAGAGATTGTATCATTGTCAACAAAGGAATGGCCAGCATTTTGAGCACTATTGTGATGAAGTATTTGCCACTAAAATGAATGTTTACATTATAAATTTCTGTTTAAAATTACAATTTTAATATTTTTGTTAAATTTCTATTATAATTTCCGAGCAAAGTGATACATTGCTATTATTTTTGAAAAGAGAAAAAATATGTTGCTTTGTGATACGTCACTCTGTAGTACTTCGTATAATTTAATTAAATGTAGGTCATTCACAAAATAGCGTCAGCAATAATACTTTTATCATCAATGATATAAAAGTGTTAGTAAGCATAAATATACATAGTTGCATTTGATGACATGGTACATTTTACATTTTACAATTAGAATAAAGATATTAATAAAGTGCACTTCAACGAGGACGTTTGGTACTGACTAGAGTTCAATGTAACTTGTATTATTGTGTTATTTAATTAAATTATAAACCCTAAACCATTACGACTCGACCTAGGTTGCCATTTCAAAAAATTCAAGAAGCAGCACAACTGCTTGTACGTGAGCATTGTAAATACAAAATACATAATATAGATAATACATAATACACTGTTGTGCCTCTTCTGTGAGTAAATTATGTTTATTTGTAGGGAAGAGGGGCGTAAAATGATCCATTCGGGTTAAAATGATCTCTCGATTTGTAAGTTCGCCTTACATGCAAAATTAATGTAATATTGGCAACAGTGAACTAGACGGAGAGGTTGGTAATAGTAGGAATGGAGAAGTGCTCTTTTTACTATCGATGTTAATCGATAGTGTTATTTTTGCTATCGATTATCATCGATAATTTTCGATAGTTTTACAGCAGAACATCATTGTACGATTTTTGTCAAAATGTGAAAAATATACTTAAATATATATTTATTTCAAGGCAACGTATCAACTTTCACCAAGGAAACAAGGAAATAATGTCACTTTTGGGGTTTGGCGCCAAGCAGGCCGTGTGACAGTTAACAGTGTTCTCATGAGTGTCGATTGATAATGATCTGATCGTTTGATGTCAGGATTCTTTCTCTTAATCTTCTCAATTTAATGGCCTTCAGCTGCTCGCATTTTTACTCCATATCAGCTTTCAAAATATGTTCTTAACCTAACATCTTAATTATCGATAGTACCGAAAACTATCGATTTTTTTCGATAGTTATCGATAGACGATCGATAGTTCTCCATTCTTAGGTAATAGACAACAATCGGAAACACGATTCAGTTCGAATCCTACCAGTGACAAGTGAACTTGTGTTTTTCACATTCAGTAAGGCATTTGATTTTTTGTGTGCTTTTACAAAACGATGTGAATAACCGATCATTTTCTTAACGTGTTTTGTTGAGAAGTTGCTGAATTGATTTGTGCTATTCGTTTTTAACTAATGTATGTAACTAAATTTATATTCACTAAAATATATTTTATGTTAGTTTGGGGTAAAACGATCCTCCAGGAGCGGGGCAAAATGTTCCCGTTTTGAGGAGGGGATCATTTTACCCCTCAGTTTTTGAAAAAATTATTTTTATTTTCTAATTCGTTTTTCCTCCTTTCTTACAGAATGCCACTAACATATAAGCGAATAACCAAAAGACAAAATTTGGATGCTGAGCATATGAAAAATGCCATAGAAGAATTAATCGAGGAATGCCTGTGAGAACTGTCGCGCAAATCTTCAAGGTACCAAGAATGTCACTTAAGCGGCGCGTAACTGTCAAAAATAAGGTAGCAAAGCTCAATAAAAAGTCACTTGGAAGCTGCCAAGGAGATGAACAAATGAATTCATCTTTTTCCGTTACACCACATGAATGTCAACCGTTTCCTAAAATTCAAGGCAAGAGAATCACAACAAAGATGAAGTATTGTGGAAGTTCAGTTCAAACCAGTACGCCATACATAAGTGCTCTTGAAGAGGATATCAACAGAAAACAAGCAAAAGGAAAGACAATTAAAAATAAAAATGGAAGTGATAAGACACTAAAACAGAAGAAAACAAAAAAACTGAAAGATATGAAAGAAAGTCTTCCCAACTCATCGGATTCGGAAGACAACGAGAAAAATGCAACCTGTGTTTTGAATGGGCTCACGAATTGTGCGCGGGAGTTGATGAAGACGATGAATATTGCTCCGATGTTCCCTTAGCGTAGTCAGAGTCCAGAGAAAGATTAAGTTTTAAGTAGGACACATTAACTTGATCTTATAATGTCAGAGTATCATTTTTAAGTAGTTAATTCAAGTTGCTTGGTTGTTTTTTTCAGAAAAATGGTGTTTTATTAAAATAAAATGAAAAAAATGTTTTCCAATTTTCATTTTCTTAGAGGGATCATTTTATCCCCAACATGCGGGTAGAATGAACCCCTTGCTCTTTTTTTATTATTTTCATTTTTAACTTAGGATACTCGACTCGGCTTGATTCCGACTGATAAATATTAAATAAAAGTTTGCAGTTATACCTTCAATAGTTCAACACCGTGCTGGTTTCATAAATACATAAAAGACTGGTAACACTTTCATAGACTTCTTTAACTATAGCACAGTAGATATTATGCTCGCTGGTCAAGAAGAATACAAAAAAGTAGTTTACTTGAACCGAGCAGTTCGATTTGTAAGAGGGAAGTCGAGGAGTACATGGTTCCAATGGGTTCTCATCGTCATTCTCATTGTACTTCTCTTCGGCATAAATGATTAATGGCCGGGTCTGAGTGGTCTTTCTCTTCGGTGTGGATCTCATATGTTGGATCTTCCCTATCTTCTCTGGCTGGTAGGCTGGTGGATGTGACTGATTTTACCGATCCGGACTCCTTCATTCTCGATGTCCTTTTGTAGTTCGTTGATTTCCTTGCCGTTTGTCAGTCCTCGGATGACGATCTTCCCCTTATTTTCTTCTGTTAGAGTGTATGTGAACCATTTCACTACCTTCTTCTTTTCGTTCGCTTTTATACCCTATATTTATACCCCTATTTTTGGTCTGAGTCACTGCTTAGAGTTAAGCTCCCAATAGCTCAGGTAAATCTTCTCCTGAGGTCCTCTTCGTTCATAACTCATATCAGTTTATAAAATAACGTACATGGTGTCTGATTAAAAGAGGTAGCCCACTGTATCTCAGAAGCTATTTATCGTACAGCTTAGAGGAAAAAATCTGTATCACAAACTCGCATGCGAGAAACTTGAAAATAATTCCCAGCAGTTTCTCGTATGGAAGTTTATATTACAGATTTTTTTCTCTAAGCTGTACGATAAATTGTTTCTGATATACAGCGGGTTACCCGGTACGTACTTCCAAACATCTTTACGTCAAAACTTCCTTTCCTCTCCTTTCCAAGGTTTTGATCATCCAGAACAACAGGTAACAATTAGAAATTATTCTGATATTATTTTGTAGAAACGACATAGAGCTGAGCGACATAGAGATGAAAATTGGACGAATGTAATTTGGAAAAATCTGGTAGTAGAAGACATTGTGAAAGTGTTGAACAACACTTTTTTTCCGGCTGATCTGGTGTTACTATCATCAAGGTAGTACGTAAAAAATGATGATTTATACCAACTATCAAATAATGTGATTTTTAGTGAGCCTCAAGGAATGAGTTTCATCGAAACAGCAAATCTAGATGGAGAAACGAACTTAAAAATAAGACAAGCACTTCCTAGTACTGCCAATATAACGAGTATGCAAGATCCAGGGCAGTTGTTCGGTACTATCGAATGTGAACAACCCAATAAGCATTTATATGAATTTAATGGAGTCATCAGACAAACTGGTAAATCGTAAGTATACAAATAATATTTGAAATTTTTTTTCTTTTAAAATGTCTCTTATGTTTTATTCCGGAATCTTTGGGGCCGGATCAAATTATCTTACGTGGCTCCATCTTACGGAACATATCTTGGGTATTTGGCATCGTCATATACTCTGGCCACGAATCCAAGTTAATGAAGAATTCAGCTCTCGCTCCGCTTAAGCGACAAGATGACTAACGTTCAAATTCTTTTTTTATTCGAAGTACTTTTTGTTATGTGCTTAATATGTTCCATATTTAACGTTATATGGACCAACAGTCATGCTGAAACTGACTGGTACATTGGACTAGAAGGTAAAACTGTTTTCATACTTGAAAGTTGATGATTCTAATAATCTAAATTACCTTTTTTTATATAAATATAATAATAATTGCTTGTTTTTTTTAGATAAATCTTATAATTTATTCTCCAGTTTTCTTACTTTGCTAATTCTAATTTGATACCAATTTCACTTCAAGTTACACTAGAAGTCGTCAGATTCGTACAGGTTAGTAATGGCACCTCCGTTGATACGACGCTAGGTTATACAATCAAGCTATATACAGGGTGTTTTTAAATTCATGCGACAAAATTCAGGAGGTGATTGCTCGTATGAAATTAAGATGGGTCTTTCCTATAAAAAAATTTCCCCAGCTCACCCCTTTCCGAGATATCACCCTTAAAAGGTGGTGACTAAAATTGATTTTTTTTTTTTCTAAAATTTCAGTAAAGCTAGAAACTTGAAATTCTGTCATTTCCATCATTTATTATGAATCGTATTACATTTTACATCTTCACTGTTTTCCACTCAATTCATTAAAAAAATTATAAATTATGGTGTTTATTTTTTTTCTCTGCAGCTATTGGTTTTGGAAAAAAATTTAGGAATAAAAAAAGTTTTTAAATAAAACAAGGATTTTAAGTTAAATTTTATTTAATAAAACTTCATCTCGAAAAAAAGTTTTGATATGAAATAAAGTAAGGGTTGCTAATTTCACCCCCGTATAATGTAACAGGAATATTAAAAAAATACCCGTTGATAGTCCTTTGCGAGTGCACGAAAATTACAGAATTTCAAGTTTCTAGCTTTACTGAAATTCTAGAAAAAAACTAAAAACTCAATTTTAGTCACCACCTTTTAAGGGTGATATCACAGAAAGGGGTGGGCTGAGGAAATTTTGTTATAGGAAAGACCCATATTAATTTCATACGAGCAATCACCTCTCGAATTTTGTCGCATGAATTTAGAAACACCCTGTATAGTTATTTGTTATTTCAATTTTAATAGTTACTAAAGATTTTTTCCTAAAAAGTGGTGTTTTGTTAAGAGAAATGCCTCTTTTAGGGGTTTATCCTATTAAAACTATATTTTAAAGAGTCTTTTCCTATTTTAAAGTTGTTTTTTCTTAGGGGGATCATTTTACTCACCTACTTGTATCTATTTATTGTAAATGTTGTATGTACCTTTTTTCTGTTTTCACTATTGCCAATAAACATTATTATTATCATTAGGTATTTGCTCTAAAATATGCAGAATAAAGTCTCATTTATCGTCTTAGAATTTCATAACTTTCCCTTTATCCGTTTCAAAGATAATCCCTTGGTGCGAGACTTCTCAGCAACGCTTTATTTAATATAAATAGACAAGTAATAGGAACATGAAGCCCATATTATCATTATTTCAAGCAAATTTCAATAAAACTACAAATTTAATTCCGACACCCACTATAGCAACACGTCATGTCTTACGACATGGGTTCACATGTTGTGTGCATATTTTTAACATGACACGTGAAAATAAACGAAATGACAGGATTTCTCACCGGTCACTGAACCCTAAGAAAGGTCATGCATACAATTGTCATATAGGTACAGGGATGAGCCTATTTAGCGGTTGTTCATGGAAGAAGAGAAAAGATTTCTGGAACTAGCTTGCCTAAGGGAGAATTTCTCTAAGAAGTATCTTGTGGAAAGAATGTTGAGGACAACAAATATAAACAGTTCAACCAAGATCACAAAAATCCGAGATGCTGAGGTGCCGAGGACTTGAAACCTCGAGTGGATATAGTGATCAAATCAATCGATCAAACAAACAGTACTCCATATTACTGGTTCCTCAGATTAAAAATTATAAATGATAATTATGTGAAGATTCCACCTACTAGGTTGTAGATTACAAGGCGATCGATTGGCCCGGTTGGTCTTATCACACTGCGACGTATAAAATCTTTTGTGTAACCTCTCATGCTCTAGGTAGACCTGATCCAGGTTTTAAAGGCGTTGGCGAACAATTACCTTGCAATTGCAGATAATGTGTTCCGCCGTTTCATCTGCATCATCGATTGACCTTCTTGTGTGAGTAGTGTTCAACGATAATTTCTGTGATTACTATGAGATCAGATTACTGAAGCTCCAAGCTCCAAGCTCCAAGAGCAGAAAGATGCAATAAGTTTATTTCCCCATTTTTGGACTTCTGCCACGATGCGGCTTTTTGGGATACTACAGAATGGTTCGGGTCCGATGAAAGTAGTCAAGCTCCTGACCATCAGCAACCACAAATAAATTACTTTGTTGTGACTAGCCAATGTTTGCAGTTCCAGACTGTTTTAAACTCATAAGTTGTAGACCTGAGCTTTTAAGGTAGCCCACAAAAATCCTCTTGCTGTTGTTTCTATCCATTTTGGGAGCCGTCCTCATGCCGGAAGCTCTGTAGCCTGACGATTTATTGTAATCTTAAAATTCTTCTTTTAATAAGTGTTTCTTAGTGCTGCTGATATCCCAGTATTAGGACCTACAACCCCTATTCCTACTCCTCCGTTTGTTGTTTGACCCATCAGTATAATAAGTGTTGAAACCTCTCGAAAATAAAGCAATTTCGTTTTGATTTAATTCACCCTCGTGGATAACAATGTCTAGCGTGACTTCGAAATCCTGTGTCGCAGACAAAAAGGTCAGTTGGAAAATTCATGGATTGGGTTGCTACAACTACAATCTTAGATCTCTGGGTATCAAAGATTCAGCCGATAGGCATTTCCCAGAGCGATCCTCTGTACATGTAGATGTAGTGGAGAAAGTTCAAGAATTACCTTTAATGCTGCGCAGGGGCATGATCTCATTGCACCCGTGATTCCAATGCAGGCGAGTCGTTGCACTTTTTGCAATCCTGTTTTTGCCCTTTGTTGCGTTGTTTTGCTCCACCAAACCAAGGTGTTTAAAGTGGTAAGGGAGAGGAACGGGATGAAAATTGCGGCGGTGAGGACGGAATGGGAAAAAGCGGAAGCCTTACTGGAAAAAGGGAGATTAGATTGGGGTGGAGCAGGGTAACTTTTGTAGAGTGAAGAGAGGACGGCAGATGCTTTGGATGTGGGGTGAAGAAGCACAAAGTAGCAGGGTGTAAGGTGAAGGGAGTTAAGGAGAAGAGTAGGAGCTGGCTATGTTAGAGCAAGGATCACATGGCCAGAGACTGTCGACAGGCCATCCTTTGTAGAATGTGGGAAAAGAGGACACAAGCCAGGGGAGATAGAATGTAGTAGGGGAAGGAAGGGAGTGGATGAAGATGATGGAAAAGAGGAAGACAAAAATGGGAGGGGCCCTCTGGACCCTGAAAACGGACAGGATAGGGAAGATCCTGGAGGAAATGTTGATATCCAACGGATTGGCGATGCTAAATGATGGTCTACTGCCCACCTTCGTGAGAGGCGATGGGGGTTCGTCATTCGTTGATATAACAGCATGTGATGAATGGCTGGGGGAAAGAGAGATGAGGATAGCTTGAGCCTACATAGGTATGTAGAGACGGATAAAAGGAAAGGGAGAAAGTAATTATTGGAAGAGTGGGGATAGAAGTAGACGAAGGCTGAGGCAGAGACTATGAGGAAGAAAGTAAGAGAGGAGATAGAAAGGGGGCTTGGAAATGATGTAGATGAATTCTACGATGTGTAGGGCTACGATGTGTAGGGCAAGATGTGGAGATAATGTTGAGGGGGGAGGAGGAATGGATGGAGGTAAGTGGCATAGTGGAGAGCATGATTACGGCTAGAGAAGGACTCGATATGGCATGAGAGGTAGGAGTGATAGGTAGGGAGTGGACGACGGTGTGAGCGGAGAGTGTGCGAGGGATCGCCGCGCGTCTCAAAGTATGCTAGGGTAGTGATTCCGAGACGGGGGTAACGTAGAGTTTGAGGTGGGTTGGGTTGGTAGGAATCCCCTTGGGGAAGAGTTCATCAACTGTTTGGGTCCTGGATAGGATCCATTCGAACATGAGTTTCCCATCTCGACCCGAAAAAAAAACCAAATCAGCGTGACATTGGTAATAATTGGTTGGATATGACCAGTAGATCACTTTTGGTTTCAGACCCTACAGTTTCCCAAAAAGACTGCGGCACGCCCAAAGAGGTCTTGCTGGTTGTGAGGTAATATTTGCACCTAGTAAGGGTTGAAACAATTAATTCATACATCGGTTTACATTCGATTGTTCGAACTCTCTAAACAACCTGTATATATTTTGTCGACTACATCTATTTTTAATAATCCAAACTAATATATCTCAATTATTAATTAAAACGAACGTTCAGTAACAATTATTTGAAATACGATATTGCTCATTCACACATTGATACAATTTATGATTCTTAACTGGAACTTTAGTATGTGATAAATAAAACAATGATAACCATCGTTTTATGACGGCTATAATAGTTAATATACTTCAAACGTTATTTATAAACTAATCTACGAAAAATATTCAGAAACATGTAGACAGGACAAGCTAGTTTTATTAATAGAATATTACATAATAAAGTGTTAATGACTGGAAAAAATATTTAAAATATGAGACCATGACGATCACTCTGTACTAATCTGTAATGCCTGTTCTTAGGGAATGTGGACTTAGTTATCCTGAGAACCAGATTTGTAGGAGTACCCAAAATAGGCGAGAGAAAATGAGGACCTGTCGGAATGAAAAGGTTTGCAGTGGGTGGGTCCATTAGGCACTCCACTGCGACTAGCAAGAGTTATTTGTGGCTTAATCCTATTCATATTTCAGCTTCTTAACAAAGTCGATTCGTTTATTTGGTGAATGATATTTCAAGTCTAAGGGTCCAAACATTGGAAACCTGATTCGGACCACGGCATAGTGGGACAGACACAAAGTATTCATGCTGTTTCATTTTCTTCCCAAACAAAGACGACACGTCGAATCTTCGAACATTCCAATTCGTACTATATGATGATTTAGACTTGTTAGTAGGATTATTAGACAACGTAGATACAGGTGATAACTGTTATAGTTTAATAACTGTTTTAAATGATATATAAATCAATCCAGGTCAATTATGCCAGAAGTCTAAACTCTTCTTGCTGTCCAACTATTCAATGTTTATTTGCCAAAACTTGATATGTTGTCAATTACCGGTTCTGGCCCGACCTTCCGTTGTATAGGGGACTTCAATCCATACAAGAATGTCCTGGAATCTAGACCAGATACATTTTGTTGAGTCTTATTATTGAGGAGAGTTTTTTTGTAGTTAGATACCAACTGGTTATACGGTGAGGGTGGAGTGCTTTTCAGTCCGCTTGGCTTCACGAGAAAATTTTCATTACTTTATTGATTTCCTCATGTTAACAGAAACATACATAGATGTTCCTAATACTATTCTAAATAAACTGTTTCTAATTAATTCCACTAGGGCTGGAGAATGTAATCTAGATTCAGAGGACCACAATAGATCTAAAAAGGTTGGATTAGCCACCTCATCAAATCTAATCTAGAGAGCGGTGCAACGCAAATTAATCTTTTCAAGTTTTAAGACTGTCTTAAAGTAAACGGTGCGAACGGGCATCAGAGACCCAACTTGTCCATATTCACTCAAGTCGAACAGTGCCCTATCCTCATCCGAATTATGGTTATGATAGGTCTTCTACCCTTGTATGATAATTTAATAAAACAAGGAGTTTTATTTAAATTATTCATCGATAACAAACATTTTTTTTAAGGTTGGTAGGTAATTTGAAAAATGCAATTCCACTATTTCTGGGATGGAGTCTCCCTACACTTACTGTTGCGTTAGCGTTAGATGTGTATAATTTTTTATGCCGATTCTTCTCTTTCTCTTCATGCGCTATCTAGTAAAGTATATATTATTATATGATACACAAAAAAATAACCACCTGTAGTACAAATAACTATTTTATACTTTAAATAGATACTTTCACCTATCTTATACAATGTAGTTTCCTCTAAATGCAAGAAAAAATTACATTGTGGTAACAATGCACTCATTTGATGTACGACGTCATGAATTTCTAGCAAATTTAAATTTCCAATGTATGTATGACCTTGCAAACATTAAACTGTGAAATCCTTCAACTTGTATTAATGAACTTCTCGTTAGGGTTAGATTAAAGATAAACAAACACTTGGATTTTTTTCCCATCAACTAAAGAAAAACGAAATAAAAAAAATATAATCCTCGGTTTGCCGAGAATACTGTGAGTCATCGAAATGAGTTAAAATACCTGTACCCAATATCATCAAAATAATAAATAAGCTGTAAAATCAAATACTTGCCACGGTCTGCAGAGCGCAGAAAAAGAACCACAAATATTTTATAGGGTCAAGTGGTGTATGTAACAACTGCAATGAAGTTGTTTCTAAAATATTTTATTATACTTTGTATGGGTTCGAGTAAGTAATTAGAATCTTTTAATGTTTTTTTATCGACTAGTTTGAAGGGTACGTTTTACGTTTAGGTGTATTAGATTTGTTCCTACTGGCATTTAGGAACCGATCTGGAATCGTATCAAATACTGTATAGTGCGTAAACTCGAATTAGGAATGGACACATCAACTTTATCACCCCTTCCAGCTGGTACAGTTTTTGTACCGTCCGATAACGATTACTATAATCAGTTGAAATGCGAAAGAACACTTGCGTAAAGTACGCCAGTTGAAACGAATCTAATATAACAATTTGCGATGACGTAGCAACATTATATTTCTAAAATTTTTTGTTTAAATTATGAATTTAATTTTCACAGGCTCACTTTATGCAATTCACAGTTTTGACCAAATGCACAGTTTAAGCTGGAAATTTACATTTTAAGGTGGCAGCTTGAGAAAATTCACAGTATAAACTGGAAACTTGACAAAATTCACAGGTTTCACTAGACATTTGACCAAATTTACAGTTTAAAAAGGATACTTAACAAAATTCACAGTTTTGACATGGAATTCAGTCAAATTTACAGTTTAAACTGGAAATTCACTTCTTGAACTGAAAACAAAATTTACAAGTTTGACTGATAATTTAACCAAATTTAAAGTTTAAATTGGAAACTTACATTCTAAGCTGGATACTTGACAACATTCACAGATTTCACTGGAAATTTGACCAAATTTACAGTTTAGACTTGACAAAATCCACATTTTTTACTGTAAATTCAACAAACTTAACAGTTTAAACTGGAAATTTACTTCTTAAACTGGAAACTTTACAATTTTCACTGATAATTTGACCAAATCTACAGTTTAAATTGGAAACTTACATTCTAAGCTGGAAACTTGACAACATTCACAGATTTCACTGGAAATTTGACCAAATTTACAGTTTAAAGAGGAAACTTTGACAAAATTTACAGTTTTGACATGGAATTCAATCAAATTTACAGTTTAAACTTGAAATTCACTTCTTGAACAGGAAACTTGACAAAATTTACAATTTTGACTGATAATTTAACCAAATTTGAAGTTTAAATTGGAAACTTACATTCTAAGCTGGAAACTTGACAACATTAACAGATTTCACTGGAAATTTGAAATTTACAGTTTAGACTTGACAAAATCCACATTTTTTACTGGAAATTCAACCAAATTTACAGTTTAAACTGGAAACTTCACAATTTTGACTGATAATTTGACCAAATTTACAGTTCATTCATTTTTAATTTTTCACTGGAAATTCAATCAAATTTACAATTTAAACTGGAAATTCACTTCTTGAACTGGAAACTTGAAAAAATTTACAATTTTAATTGATAATGTAACCAAATTTGAAGTTTAAATTGGGAATTTATATTCTAAGCTGGAAACTTGATAAAATTCACATTTTTTACTGGGGATTCAACAAAATTTACCGTTTAAACTGGAAATTCACTTTTAAACTGGAAACTTGAACAACATTCACAGATTTCCCTGGAAATTTGACCAAATTTACAGTTTAGACTTGACAAAATCCACATTTTTTACTGGAAATTCAAACAAATTAACAGTTTAAACTGGAAATTTACATCTTAAACTTGACGAACTTTACAATTTTGAATTAATACAGTTTCCTGTAAAATTGTCGTATTTAGTAAAGCGTTTTAACAATAGATGTCGAAGAATAAAAATATTTTTATTCTTCGACATCTATTTTACAATTTTGACTGATAATTTGACCAAATCTACAGTTTAAAGTTGACAAATTCTCATTTTTCACTGGAAATTCAATCAAATGTACAGTTCAAACTAAAAATTCACTTCTTGAACTGGAAACTTGACAAAATTTACAGTTTTAATTGATATGTAACCAAATTTAAAGTTTAAATTAGGAACTTATATTCTAAGCTGGAAACTTGACAAAATTCACATTTTTTACTGGGGATTCAACAAAATTTACCGTTCAAACTGGAAATTCACTTTTAAAATGGAAACTTGACTACATTCACAGATTTCTCTGGAAATTTGACCAAATTTACAGCTTAGACTCGACAAAATCCGCATCTTCTACTGGAAATTCAACCAAATTAACAGTTTAAACCGGAAATTCACATCTTAAACTGGAAACTTGACGAACTTTACAATTTTGACTGATAACTTGACCAAATCTACAGTTTAAAGTTGACAAACTCTCATTTTTCACTGGAAATTCAATCAAATTTAAATATTATACTGGAAATTCACTTCTTGATCTGGAAACTTGAGAAAATTTACAATTTTGACTGATAATTTAACCAAATTTGAAGTTTAAATTGGAAACTTACATTCTAAGCTGGAAACTTGACAACATTAACAGATTTCACTGGAAATTTGAAATTTACAGTTTAGACTTGACAAAATCCACATTTTTTACTGGAAATTCAACCAAATTTACAGTTTAAACTGGAAACTTCACAATTTTGACTGATAATTTGACCAAATTTACAGTTCATTCATTTTTAATTTTTCACTGGAAATTCAATCAAATTTACAATTTAAACTGGAAATTCACTTCTTGAACTGGAAACTTGAAAAAATTTACAAATTTAATTGATAATGTAACCAAATTTGAAGTTTAAATTGGGAATTTATATTCTAAGCTGGAAACTTGATAAACTTTTTACTAGAAACTCGACAACATTCACAGATTTCACTGGAATTTTGACCAAATTTACAGTTTAGACTTGACAAAAACCACATATTTTACTGGAAATTCAACCAAATTTACAGTTTAAACTGGAAATTTACTTCTTAAACTGGAAACTTTACAATTTTGATTTGGTCAAATTGCCAATTTGACCAAATCCACAGTTTAAAGTTGACAAATTCTCATTTTTTATTTTTCATTCGAAATTCAATCAAATTTACAGTTTAAACTGGAAATTCACTTCTTGAACTGTAAACTTGACAAACTTCACAATTTTGACTGATGATTTGACCAAATTTACAGTTTAAACTGGAAATTTCCATGAAAACCTGAAAACTGGAAAAATTAAAAGCAACGGCTAACATTCGAGGAGAATCGGAAAATTTTTAGGTATCTTCGGATAGAGACTTAATATACATTCTTATTATCAAAACTACAATCATTGTTGACGTTAGAGATGCCATTAGAAAGTTCTAGTTATATGTCAAAGCATCAAAGAATAATCTGTAACCTGTAACTGTCAGTGAGATTGGCCTACTAGTGAACATGATATAATGTAAGTCAAAATTTCAACGTTCCCTACATTATTAATGTATTTATGAAATATTATTCAGTGAAAAGTTTGTTTTTGTGTCCAGCTATAACACCTAGGGACGGGTAAACTAGACCACTGAAATATTGGCGTATTTTTTCAAGTTCAGTGGAGTGATTTTCAATTTTTTTAAGTTTTCCTAAAGACGATATTGTCATGTAATTTTGGCCATGGCCTACTATCGGCACAATCTACTCAATGCATTACTTTCGTATTAGGATGTTAGAAAAAAGAAATATATTAAAATTAGGAGAAAGATTAAATTCCGGATACTTTCTAGACGGACTATATTTGATATATTGTCATATTTGTCAGGTAGTGCCAACACTGTACACCTTACTAAATTATGTTAAATAAACGTTTCTTGTTACTACCAAAGGCGAACGACAGGGGCAAGTTCAATTTGTGCGAAAATTGGCAATACGCTCCTGTCGTTCGTCTGTGGTAGTATCCCGAAACTAATTAGTTTCATTTTATCCAAGTGATTTGGGTTAAATATTAATATTTCTGAACCAGGATTCTGGAATTGCTATATTTCCAATTATTAATAAAACACGCGGCCAATACGCGTTTTGTCCAATTATTTTGGTCCAATCTGTTTTTTAATGCAATTTCGAGATTTTACCAAGAACTTTGTGACGTTTCGGGAGATATACATATACAATGTGGTCAACATGTTTAAATTGAAAATTAATAATATTTATTTAACTAAACTAACACTTCAATGGATTAACCCAAAATTGCATATTAAAAAACAGACTACATCTTTGAAAACAAAACCAGAATAAAAAATACCAATCAATATTATTAACATTAACATGACACTTGAAGTAAAAAATAAATTATAAACATTATAACGCGGTAGTTTTTTGAACCTGCATTCACATATTTTTGTGTTGTTCTAGAAACGTTTTTTTTGTCCTCCTACACGAAATTGTATTTTTCTATGCTTTTCTTATACTTATTTCATTCTAAATTGAATATTTTTATTGATCTCGTATAATACAAACTTCCAAGCAATAACCACTCCTTCAATTTATAGATTATGTGAATAACATGATAAATTTACAAAAAAGGGTTGTGTCTTCTTGAGCATTACCCAAAAATGAGATGAAATAATTTTTTTCTGTAAACTTTTCCACACTTTTAAATTTCCTTTGGTCAATCTAAATAGTTTTAATAAGTTTCTAGTCTCTTAAATATACTGCAAGAACGTTTTCTCCATTACGGCTCAGAGATGCTGAGCGGAACCCATCTACTTTGCATTACGCCGAAAACGGTCTGCAAGTAATGTGAATGAAGCCTTCTAATTAGAAACAAAAAGAGTTGGATCTAGTATACCATCCAGTTTTAATTTAAAGTGTAATTCAATATTCCTTGGAGTATGCAGCATTATATTCCGAAATGTAGTTGTTTCTTTTTATTTGAACGGTTATTGTTTTGGAATAATGAAAATAGTATTTAAAATATTCTATTGATTATTTGGATCTAAATAGTGACAATTTTCGGTACTTGTTCGAATTGAGTAAATCAACCCCACTTTTCCCAACTGTCTGCAAGAACTTGGACGAAAAAATCTAAAGAAGTAAAATATATACCCTCAAATAATACAAGACGGAGCATCCGAGGTCGTTGATTCGTCAGTTTTGGTACGGGTTTTCCTTTTCGTTAACAATTATTAGTCTAATTTTTATTTCATTCAGTACCAGACACAGTTTTTAGACTAAAACAATCAATAAAATGTTCAAGGCATTTATTCAAATACACAATTTGTTATTTAAAAAAAGTTTGACATTTTATTACTGTTGTTTATTTTATTTATCTGACACTTTATTCTGTCAAATATAGTTATCTAACAGTTAAACTGCCGAATAGTTATTTGCCAGGTCAAATTCCAGATAAAACTTTTTCTACTACCGTGCGTAAAGTACGTACTTTAGACACACTTTCGAGTGCGTAAGACTTTACTTTACGCACTAGTGCGTAAAAAAAAGTTCCATTTTGTAGATTTCTTCATGCATTGAATCTGACGTTTAAAATTTGAATTGAGATCTTCCGACTATACCTAAAATAAGCAAATTGCGAAACGTCGACCTAGCGCGCATTTTTCACGGTATGTTGATAACTGTTCAGTCAATTTTTCCATAACTGATTTCAGCTAAACGAAAGTTGAGCCAAATTTTCCAATTCACTCACCTTGTATGGTCTCCACAATTACAGATATTCAGCAACTTTTTTTTCAAGTAACTACCTAATGATGGCTGAATATGCTAGTAGGTTCAAGTTTTACGACTAACAGGAAACATACCAAAACTTATATGTCAGTCATATTTCATGGAAACGTCAAAAGATAAGAATTTACAAGAAATGTATATCAATATCATTGTTTTTTTAATGCGTGTGTGAGAGGAATATCGTAAAAAGCAATTATAGTGTATCTAACATTGTGTAGCAGTTATAATTGAACATTATAAAGCAGTTATAATATGATAATAAAACCAGTGCAGTGCTGATCTGAACACATCTTAAAAAATTCATAACTCGTTTTTGGTAAGAGAGTGCAATTTTTTTTTCATTTTCGTGTTCAGCGACCTCGAATTGATTTAAAAAAAATATTTCATCAAAATCCGCGTTGGTTCACTAAACTAGACTTTTACTTTGGTCAACTAACAGAAATAGCGAAAAAGTTAATGTATTTGTGATTGTTAATTGGAAAGAGAAAATTGATTGCCCGTAAGTTGAAATTATTAGTTTTTTATTTCGTAAAATGACGTCTACTCGAAACAAAGAAGAACTGCACTCAGCAGTTAAAAATTTAGTAAATAAGCTTGTTACAGCTGATGAGTTCGTATCTCAAATTTCCGATTCCATTATGGAGTTAATAGCCAAAAAATATGATAAGGAAATAAAAAACTTAAAGGATGAGACTGATAATCTAAAATTAAAAATGCAAATCCAAGATAAACAACTTAAAGATTCATTAAGTAAACAGGAGTCATTTGAAAGGTCTCGAAGATCTAAAAATTTAATTTTGTACGGAGTTATAGAGCTGCAGAATGAAAACTGTTTGGATACTGTATTAGAGATAATAAATAGTAAGCTGCGGTTGACTATAAATTATTTAAGGGTAAGCAATTGTTATCGAATGAAATCGGCAGATAAAAATAAAATTAAGCCGATTCTAATTCAGATGAGGACGTTTCACGTCAAAAATCTAATATATAAGCAGAAGAAGTTATTAAAAGGCACAGGGTTAGTTGTTGGAATCTCCGACCACTCATTGGTGTATTGCAAAATAAACGTAAAAAATTCCAAACAAATCAAAATGCATACATATAGATGTTTCAAAAATTTTAATGAGGAGTTATTTTATAATGACCTAAGAGATACATCATTTTTTCGTATATTTGATCAGGATGGTATTGATGGAAGGGTAGCATATTTAGTAAACTGTATAGTTAATTTATTTGATAGACATGCACCTATAACAACATCCAAAATAACAAAAAAGAAGGCTCCATGGTTAACTTTTGAAATAGAGCTAATGATAAGTGAAAGAGAAAGGGCTCTTAGAAGATATAAAATAACACGATCAAATGATCATTTTAACTTTTATAAAAATTAAAAAAACTACAAATCAAGCTATTAAAAGGGAGAAACGTGCTTATTTTTTATATTAGTCTGAAAATACTAACTCCAATTGCATGTGGCAGCTACTTAGATCAAATAATTTTCTTAAAGATAAAAATCGTGAAATTCCTGTAAGCTTAAGAAAACCAAATGAAATTAATGATTTTTAAATACATTCCATCACAAGCGTTGCATCACCTGAAAATCTTCTGAGTTTGTATCAATCTTATAGCCTAGTTCCCGTCTCCTTTACTTTCAAAGAAATTGATGATATGTTTGTTTATAACAACATTTGTAAAATAAAATCAAATTCCATGGGTTGTGATGGGCTAAATGTTAAACTAATTAAATTATGTTGCCCCCTGATCGTTCCGTACATTACACATATAATAAACTTTTGTTTAACCCATCAGGTAGTTCCCAATGTATGGAAGCAAGCAATCGTAAAAATGTTACCAAGAAATGAAAATCCAAAGATTTAAGGGGAATAAGTATTCTTCCTATGCTTTCTAAGATTTTGGAAAGGGCGATGGAACTGCAAATAAGAGAACATTTAACAATTAACTCAATACTTCCTAGTGTTCAATCTGGTTTTCGCAAAGGTTATAGCTGCACCACATCTTTAACTAGTCTAGTTGATGATATCATTTCTGCTACATATGCCGGTAAATGTACAATTTTAGCATTGTTGGATTTTAGCCGAGCTTTTGACACTATAAATCATAAATTGATGCTTAACATATTACATTATATAGGATTTTCTGAAAGTGCCATTAATCTTTTGCGTAATTTTTTAAATAATCGTCAACAATGTGTCAAAATTGTTTCAGATCAATCAGGCTTTTCAACTTTGAATGCAGGAGTTCCTCAGGGATCCATTTTGGGTCCACTACTGTTTTCTATTTATACAATGAACTTAATAACATCTTTAAAAACCTGTAAAATTCACGTCTACGCAGATGACACCCAAATATACTATAGCTTCCCTCCAATGTCCGTTGATAATGCCTGCGAAAATATTAATCAAGAACTTTTATAAAATTAGCGACAGATCATTGTCTATTAATCAACTGCTCTAAATCTAATGTAATTTTGTTCGGCTCCGCTTATAACAAGGCTAAAATTGAAAACTTAATAAATATACAAATAAATAATGAAGAGTTAGCCTTGGTTAATAATGCTAAAAATTTAGGTGTCATTATAGATTCAGATTTAAGATTTGAGAAACACATTAATAAATTGATTCAACGTGCTTACGGCTCATTAAAACTGATATATGGAAATCTTCATTTTCTCCCCCAACATGTTAAAAAACCTTGTGTGAAAGTCTCGTTTTATCACACTTTAATTTTGCAGATTTAGTGTATGGCCCAAATTTAACTCTCCTTTATAAAAACAAAATACAGAAAGTACAGAATTCATGTTTAAGGTTAATATATGGTATTAAAAAGCGACAGCGTATATCACATAAGTTAATTGAAACGGGATGGTTAAATATGGATAATAGAAGAATGCTTCATGCAACACGCCTTTTTCACAAAATTATTACCTTTAAGACTCCTACATATTTGCACCAAAAAATTTCTTTTCGAACTGATGTTCATTATTTAAATCTAAGGTTTAAGGGACTACTATCTCCACCTGTATTCAATACTGAACTATTTAGACGGACCTTTCAATACCAAATATTTTTTACTTAGGTATAACTTCGTTTCCGAAACTTAAAAAAATGTAATAATTAAACTTTTAAAGCCAAGTTTAAAAATATATTACTTCAGAGGCAATCCTAACTAACTGTTTTCTCTCCTTCGCTTGTTATACTATTCATATTATATAGCAGTATATTTACTCTTTTTTTTGCTATTTTCTTAATTGTGTATTACAGACATTTGTTTTTTCTTTCTTTTATGGGTTGAGTGGAAGAGCATTTTCGTAATGATACTAGGTGTCATTGCAGAAGATGTAATTTTGTTATTTGAAAATAATAAAGGCGTTTATTATTATTACTATTATATAGACATGAAAGCATTTTTACACAACTTTTCTTCCGTCGCGGTTTTATCAGAATCTCTATAGAAGTATGTCGCTTCCCTAAATACTGCCTCATCTTCCTGTTTGGTTCGCCTATGTTGTATTGGAAATATAGAAATCAATCCGCATGAAAACAGATTTAATTCGTCGTTACTATTTGAATTTATGTGCTTCATTATACTTCTTCTTTTATTTTCCCCAATTTTCTGAGGGCATTTTTTCTTGCTTTTACAGAAATCACCTTCTTCGTGGCTCTGCAACGTATTTTTGCTGGCGTCACGTAATCGTCCGAGCTTCTTTCGTTTTTTAGATGTACACACAGTTATATTAAATTCGCCAGTCTTCAGAAAGTTCACTGCTTGACATTACGACAACCATCAAAGTTTACTTTAATGTCTACACAAAGCATTCCGAAAAACAAGCCACGATTACTTACAAATGATAATGAAGTCAAATGAACAAGTTACTCCCCTGGACGGCTGGTGATTATCAGGTTCTTCTCCTGGATGTACAAATTTACTAAGCATATTTATGTGAATTACCAGCTTATTCCCCTGTAGAGTTTATACATTTTGTAGGGACCAATTAGACCTACCATATTCCGGTGAAATCTCAAAATTTAGAAATTGGCGCTTATCATTTTTTCCCCTGGACCCTTAAATTGTTACTTCAATTGCATTGTTATAAGATCCCACTGACGAATTTTAATCCTCGCTTCTTCAGGCGATATCAAAATTGGAAGTGCTTAAACCAGCCTGTCGGGAAAAACGTCGGCCACTTTATTAGCGAATACTGGAATTGATGTCTTAGCTCTCAAGCAGTATGACGAATGGAAATCTGCAGCTATTGCGGAAAGTTATGTAACGGAGAGCGTCAACAATAAAAAGGAAGTTGCAAACAAAATTTTATACAATGTAACGAAGCCAGTACTTCAAGAATAACAGAAAACTTGGTCAGAGATGGAGAAATCATGGAGTCAGAAAACGAGAAACATCTATCCAAATTTTGTAAGTAATGTTCATAATTGTAATAATTGCACTATTAATATTCATATGAATAAATAAGATAAACGTTTTATATGGCATAAATTATTGTAAGCTGACTTACAACCCGTCGTCAAAAACAATCGATACCTTTTTGGTAATTGTTACTTACGTCCTTCAAAACAGTGTCCAAATGCATTGTTTACAATATAGCGAGGAGAAAAACATTATTATTATAATCCATAATAAAACAGTTCACCAACTCTTTGCTGCTCCAAAACTCGATTGATTCTATTCTTGAAATTTCCAGTTTATACATTCAGAGGATCGAAGTAAATAAAAAAAAGTAAGTATGTCTTACATCTAGTATACGCGTTATCTTTATTTATTTACAAACACATACCGTAATTAATCAATATATTAATTACTTCACATATAGTAACGTAGAGATAAAAAAAATGAAATTCTTTTTGATATGCAACATTGATTTAACCATTAATAAAATAAGAGTCGCATATTCTCAGAATCTGGATGGAGACTAATACAATCTGATATAAACTGATAGATCATTAACGAGTATAACGCAATGTGAAATTGATAACCAGGTTGAAAAATGCTCTTATGACAGGGCGGGTACGGTTTTTTATATCGCTCAACCGATATACTTGATAGTCGAGAACGGTGATTTATATTTGATAAATTGATTTGAGTTCGATTAAGTAAAAGTAGCGAAGAAGATGAATTTCTTGTTATTAGTGACCTCAATTTAAAGGAATATAACTTACATTTTTGTTTGTTGATGGATTTTATTGCTTTTAGGATGCGCCATTATCCAATTTGCTCTTGTTATCACTTGAACATTAGGAGAGTCAATTTGAAACAGGACCGGTCTTACGACGACTTAATCGAATCAGTGCATTAAAGCATGTTGCAAAACCGAATGGCGCTATTTATATAGACCAACTAATATTTTTTTAAAGACAAACATTTTTGGGAAAACAACTCCTGAAAATATCAATAATTTAGAACCAAAACCTGAGAAACGATAATTTTTATGGAACGATGCTTGTCGGTTATCAATTAATAAATAATATCATGCAGTCCGACAAAATTGCTTTGCGAATAGACATTAGGAATTATAAAACGACGCGATTGGTGAATAATACTTACTGAAAATCAATGAAGCTTCCTTCATTATCAACTAAGCGTCTTTTCCATTGGTCAATGCAATTATTTATGACGTGTTGACTCAATTTATCCCAGCATAAGTGACATAAACCATGGACTCCAGAATTTCACATATATGAAGTAATCCAAGGGTTTAATTCGGGGCTATCAGGCGGCCACAAATTCAGCTCGATAAAGTCGGGTTATTTTTTTTGTGAAGATCTTATTGGGCCGCGAGTCTTATGGGATGGGGGACCGTCTTATTGGAAGCGGTATGTATAAAATATTTTCAATTTCGTGAAGCAAATTCGCAAGAACATGCTGTTGGAATTTATCTTTTATATTTTTATCGATAAAGATAATCCTGTTTTTTCCGATTTTGAAACACTTGAGACACCATGACTGACGTAAAATGGGCCCCAGAATTGAAATCCTCTCCAATTGAACCTTTCGCTTTTTTGCAGCAGTTATTTTGGGTATTTTTAGATTGACCCAATTTGGGAGATATTGTCTCTGATACGCAATCTTCTTAAAAGCTGTTTACACCTTATGAACCTTTTTTTTCTACAGTTAATTTTTAGCAATAACCTTTTTTATGTACTTGTAAAAAATTAAAAAAGTATCAGATTCCATAAAAAGTCATCGTTTCTCAGGTTTTGTTACTAAAATAATGATATTTTCAGGACTTGTTTTCCGATAAATGTTCTTCTTTAAAAAATATTAGTTGGTCTATAAGCAGCGCCATTCGGTTTTGCAACGAGCTTCAATGCACTGATTTAATGAAATCGTCGTGAGTCCGGTCCTGGTTGAAATTGATCCTCTTAATTTTTAAGTGATAACAAGAACATGATGGATTTTATTACTTTTGGGGTATAATATTAGCCAATAACAAACAAAAATGATATTAGGGATCAAATTATGTTCCTACTTAATTTCGCCCATACCATGCAAATTTGGATTATATTAATTTAAATTGAAAAATATCAGATTATGGGGAAAAATCTGATAATCATGTTTATGTTTTGATAAAAAAATATTTTCTGTGAAAATTCGATTATCCTGAATTTTCCCCAATTTTTCAGGCAAACAAACTGTTTTCTGGGAACTTTTTTTGGAACATTTGTACCTACCAGAAAACCTTCATATGCAAAGTTTCATCAAAATCGAAGGTCGATAGCTATTCGTATTACTAGGAAGGAAAGTGCCACTTTTACTCACTCAGGATGTAGTTCAGTAATCATTCAAGGTAGGAAAAGGCATTTTACTCCTCTATAATACATATGATTTTTCCTCCTCCCACTTATTGAACCTTTTTCTGAATTGTTATTTATTTTGTTGTCTTCAACCCATTTTTTCATACCTGTTTTTAGGTTTTTGTGCTAATAAAGTTAATGAGGCTATGTTGGCTTGTTCCCTAATATTGGGTACTTTTCATCCCTAGGATACGAAGTATGAGTTTGCTTCCTGATATGAGGGAGCAAATTGTGTACTTTCTATAGGGGTAGGGGGAAACATTTTGACTCAGCTTTGAACTTTAATACTTTGGATTTGAATTGGATTCGATTAATTTTTTAAATAATGTTTTGTACTTTCAACTGTCTTTAAATACATTTTTTTAGCTTCGATTCCACAGGTGTGGGCGGTACACTTTTTTCAAGAAATACATAGCATGAGAAACTTTTTTTTAAACTTTGACCCTGTATAACTCTGTCAATCAAATCAAAGAAACCAATTATTGTTGACTATTTAGGGTCAATGTTCCCCTATCCAATTAGTTGAAAATATTTATCGTGGTTATTATGGTTTCTATGTAATAACAATTTCAAGATAGGCATGTTACATACACATACATAGGCATGTTTTTCAGCCCAAAAAATAAAATTTTAGTTCGAAAATTCATAGGAGAGCTTTTTTTGTAAAGCGTTCAATTAATGGTTTCACATGCCTCCATACTGTATTTGCTACGTCTGGTTGTTTGACCTGATTTAATCATTTGTATTGCACTCTGGTTGTCGACATAGAAAATCATCGTAATTTGCTGGCCAAGTCGTCCCTTCAGGAAAGTCTTGATGTACTTCATCTATTGACAACAATGTGCAGCTGCTGTGTATTCTGCTTCAGTAGTGGACTGTGCCACTATACTCTGCTTTCTTGAACACCAACTTACTGGTCCATGTACACAAAGGATTACATATCCAGTTGTACTCTTGGATGTTTCTAAATCTCCTGCAAAATCAGAATCACTGAATGCTATCAGTTTACAGTCTTCTTTGTTGGATGAGTAGAAAATTCCATCCTTCTGGTGACCATTCAAGTATCTTAGTGCTTACCTCTTTTGACGGCCCGGGCCCGACCTTGGGCCTTACAAAACAAACAATCCGTAAGGAGATAAGGAACTGGTTGCGAAATCAGCACCTTGCTCACTGGAAGGCTCTACAGGGTCTCAGGCAGTCCAAGCTCCTATTGAGGGGATGGAATGATGGACATGCTAGAGCTGCTCTATAACTACCAAGGAGTAGGTTAAAGAAGATAGCAGGACTCCTAACAGGGCACTGCTGTCTGAGGAAACACCTCTGTAACCTAGGTTTGGAGGAAAGTCCCCTATGTAGGGGTTGCGGCAAGGCTGACGAAACGACTGACCATGTTCTCCTCGTATGTCCACATTGGGCTGTGCTACGCAGGCGAATCTTCGGAGTCCCTGTTATGCCCAGGGACATAAGCAGGCATCCACTGAAGAGGATTGGGTCCATAAATAGCAGGAATAGCACAATAGGCCCGCCAGTGGCCTCAGTGCCGGAACCTTGGCTTGAGTTTTCCTTGGTCAAGGTTCGCCTGACTAAATTCGTAGTAGTAGATCTTAGTGTTCTTTTTACGTTGCTGATGTCTTGACTTGATAGTTTCTCCATTGACCTGCTCTTATAGTTGACAGCGTAGGCCAGATCTGGTCTGGTTTTGCATGAGAAGTAGAGTAGACTTCCAATGATTTCTCGATTTGGGAAATTAGTATCTGCAGAACTCTCACTTGCTTCATTGTTTTTCTCAGTTGGAGTAATTGGAGTTGACATTGGTTTTGACAAATCCATTTCATATTTCTTGAGGACTTGTTTGCTGTACTTGGCTTTGTAGATGAAAATTACATATCAATCCTAGTGGTTTCCAGTCCAATGTTTTGAGTTAGGTTTTCTTGAAAAGTTATTTCAAAAATTTTCTTCAGTCCTTCAATCAGCATCTTCATCTGGTGTTCATCTTCTCCAAATAGGATTCCATTATCCTCATGCACTTCGGATTCATTTATGAACTCTTTCAAGAATTCTTCCACTTCACTTTTCTGTTGTAGTATATATACTTTCACAAAATGTGTGTAATCGTACTCACAAGTCATGAAATAATTTTTGTTGGATCTATTTTCCCACAATTATCTGAGTGTATGATTTGTAACGGTCTTTTCCTTTCAGTACTGAGAGGCATTCTCACTAGTTTAGCTTTGAGGCATTTTTCACTCTGTGAGTCACTCTTGCAGTCTTCCACTGTTTCCTGTACACCACTGCATAGTTGAGGAATTTTCTCGAGGTTGTTGTAGCTTCTTTCCAAGCTTCCTGTGCCAATCTTCTTCAGTTCTTAAAGAAGCAAGATCTTCTTTTGAGTTTCTTGAAGTTTCAAAATTTACCTCATAGAGACCATTTTCATTCTTGTACCCTTGCAACAAAACTTCATTATCCTTGAAGACTTGCACTTGATGTTTTGTGAACTATACTTCACCATCATGCTCAGTGATTGCACTCACTGACAGTAGATACCTGCTTAGATCTGGCACATATGTCACATCTTTAAATATGATTTTATCTGTTTTAACAGTTTCAACAAGTTCGCCCGTCATGCTGTTGCCACGATTTGCCACTTTTATTCTTACATGTTCTTCTGGTATTTCTGTATTCTGAAGAATGATTTCTTGATTTGTGAGATAAGCATTGCATGCACTGTTAACAACAAACTCACTTTTGTAATAGTCAGCTGTTGTCTTTTTATGCTCTTCAGTCAGAAAACTGGCTTTTTCACTTTTCTTGTCCCTTTGGAAACACTTGTACTCTGAATGATTTGTCTTCTTACAGATGGTGCATTCTGTTTGTTTTTCTTTCTCTGTCCTTGATAAAACAATTTTCTTCAGGATGTTTTCTTTTCTTGCAGATTCCACATGGAGGGTAAGATAAGATAAGATAAGATAAATATGGGGTTTACGTGCTTCTGAGAGCCTCTCCACTACGACCTTCGCAGATCTATTGTGTATGCCCTCCTGCTATTCTAGAGTTCCTTGTCTAAACCCGTCCTTATTACTAGACGGATGGCATACCTCAGGTCCTCCATATATTGGAACGGTTGTGGTTTTTCCTCCCCTATCGTTGAAAACCTCAGCCTAGTCAGGCCTTCGCAGTAGCACAGTATGTGTACTGGGGTTTCCTCATCTTCTTGGCAAAACCTACATATGGTTGTTTCTGCCAATCCGATGTTGTTCATGTGTTTGTTAAGTCTACAATGCCCTGTAAGGAGCCCAACCAGGATCCTGATTGTTTTCCTATTCTGACTCAGTAGATACTCCGTGAATTTTGGCGAGGGTTCCTTAATGAACTCTTTGGCCTGCCTCATTTTTGGCGCCTTGTTCCACCATTCTTGAGACTTTTATCCAAGTGCTGCTATTTGTTTTTTGCAGCGCTTTCGCAATGCCACAGAAAGGTTCTGGGCCAATGGGAGAACAACGTGCCCCTTCTCGGGCTAGTGAGTCTGTCTCTTCATTGTCTTTGTGATCTGAGTGTCCTGATACCCAAGCTACGAACAGTCTATTACGACTGCCCAGCTCTTGTAGCGTCTCCAAGCAGTCCCAAACAAGTTTGGAATTTATCTGCATGGAGCTGATTGCTTTTATAGCCGCCTGGCTGTCGGAGTATATGGCAATGGTCTTTTCCTCAAACTCTTGCCTTAATAGCTCCCTTGCACAGTGCTTTATTGCTGTAACTTCTGCCTGGAATATCGTCATATGTTTACCCAAGCTCAGTGAGACTCTTATCTTTGGCTTGGCTATATATACTCCTGCTCCTACACCTTCCTCGGTTTTTGAGCCATCTGTGTAGCAGGCCATTTCTGCATTAATTGGAGGTCCTTCCTTCCATGCCTCTCTGCCTGTTATGACTGTTTTGAAGTTTTTTCCGAAGCTATACTTCATCTCGTCCGATGGCATTCCCATTATGGGGTCGATATCCAATACACCTTACCGTGTAGCCTACTAATGGGTTCTTGCCCTCTTGTCAGTCTATTGGAGGTAAGTATTCATTGATTTCTTGTTGTATCTGCTCTTGTTTGCTTTGAACGCTACAGCTTCTTCCTTGTTGTTTCCTTTGAGAGGATCTTCTTCTTTTGACAATCTTGACTTCAAATTATCAATGTTTTTGTCATCTTCTGCCGCAGAATCCCAGGCACTTCTGAAATGTTTGTACTGATCTGGAAGGATAGTCATGATTTTTGTTATCATCATATCATCACTAATCTTATCTCCAGCAGTCTTCAGCCTGAACACAATGTTTTGAACATGGCTTATGTTAGTCATAAGATCTTTTGATTTGTCCCAGGTATAGTTGAAGAAATCAGTTTGTAGCTGTTGTTTGTCGTAGATGGTCTTCAAAGTATAAATATCAATTGTTTTCAATATATAGTACTGTGCTTTAGCATCCTTTGGAACAAGTGGAACACTTGTCGATGTTTCCCGCACTCTCTTCGATAGGCAATGTTTCTTCACCAGAGTTGTTTTGCACGAAGCATTATTCTCATTTCACAATTCCAAAGTGGGTATGTCTCAGCATTTTTGAGTTTAGGGATGCTAGACAGCTCATTTTCTTCGGTTGCCATGCTGGGCATGGTCATCTCAACCTCTCTGCCTTTCTTTTCGTGTGCAGTCGTTACATTGTTCACTTTATACAGCTATGCGCACTCTTTAACTATGTCTGAACCCATAACCTTTTACAATTTTGTTTATATAGTGTGCATTTAGCCTTTTGCAGGAGAGTTTTGAATATTCTGATCGAAGAATCAGAAACTCACGCCTTAACTTTTTGCTTTTTATAATGTCAGACTTTTTTGAAGTTTTTATTATTTTTATTAAACTACTATAACGTTGCGAGGTCACCAACTCACAGCCGGTCCTGTCCCTCGATTATAAATTTTGGTGAATGTGCTTTCTAGAAGCTTCTGGTCTATTGCAGTATTTACGCATATGAGGAGCGTCATCAAATACTAGAACTTTCCAGAACCGATAAGGACAATATATACGCGGGTTTTTAAGCGAGTTAGTTAGTAAGTTCGAGAGAATTAGTGAAACGGACAGTAAAGAGTTAGTTCACAGAAGGTCTTAGTAATCGGACAGTGATTGAATAGTGCAGATAAATAGTGGAATAGTCAAGTAGTGAAAATAAATTAGAACTAATATACCGAGTGTAAATAAATGTGTGTGTTCCTTTATATAAATATATAGTAATTAGCCATAGTAGTGTGTATAATTTTATCCCACCGGTAAAAACTGTTTAAATAAATGATAAAAACATTACAATAATATCAACTGATGACTTTTTACAATTAGGTTGATGTTACACACTGCTACCAACATACTAACACAGAGAATAATAAATAGATAATGTTTTTAACTTAAAACAAAAAACACAATTGTAAGAAACCTTTTTTTCTAGTATTACATTGACATACATTGACATTATTAAGTGAGTAAAATGTAGATGGCGCCACATTAATTACCCTTAATAGTTACTACCTATTTGTCTACCTCAGACCTACTTTCGACAAGTGACGTTAGGTAGTAGTACAATTCGATCCACCGCAATATGGAGGTACGTACAACCGTCAATTCAAAACTACAAAAATATGTATCTTTCATCGCTGTATATCAACTTGCTCATGAGAAAAAAAATTAAATGTAAAACATTCCGAAACCCCATGTTATTTAGATGGGAAATGTATCATCTTTGTGGCAGAGTGTAATATGAATATTAAGGGCTTATATGAGCCAGATATTTTTTTCACGTCATAAATTGAATATTCATGGGGCGCTTTACAAAAAAGTCCATGTTGGTAAATAACGGACACCCTAATAAATATTGTCAAAAAACATAACCCTCTGGGTAAAAATTTGGATGTTATTCATAGTTGCCTGCGCCCTGGTAATGTAAAAAAACAGATTTGATATCGACATAGCTGATCGAACACCGTTTTTTTTAAATGTCTACAGAGTTTCTATGGTAATTCCACTAAAATCTTCAATAAAGAAAAGTAGTAGGTGTTTAACTGATTTAAAAAAGACATTACCTTCAACCGCTATTGGATTACGAAAACCATTTCCACGTTATACGACTGTCAGATACCATCAAAGGACATTAACATTTTAGATTATTCAATAAACAACACAGATAGAATCATTCTAAACCTCAATAAAAATAATTAGCAGAACATTTAGTGCCTTCGATCGTTATACCTTAAAAAATTGATATCTCACGAATTGTTTGTACATGGCAAATATTGCGTGTTACGTTAGTTGAGTCGTGTACAGTCAATGTCATCGGTTTTGCCTGTGTGTATGCTTTAGTGTAGAAATTTAGAGAGATTGTATCTTATTAGGTTTGTAAAATTGCAAATAGGAAGTTTATCATAAACGATTATCTTTCGTGATTTAATTGTTTAAAAAAAACGCGTCGTATATTGACTTGTAATTTCATTCGAAACCTTGAATAATGATGTGACATTTACAAGATTAGGAATAGAGTTTTGTAAGAATCTATAATAGCATAAATATTCTGTAGAAATTTTAATGGAGTGTGGGGAATTGTATGTATTTATGTATATTGGGATGGACCGAGACCTGGAAGATCTAATGTGCCCCCTTACTTCTTCTTGGTTCCTGAGAAAAGCCTCGGAGACTGGAGACTAGAGATTTCACGGAGGAATTTTAGGATGTCTGCTGGCTTTAGTCTAGGTAAGTGTCTCACTTCTATACAGTAGTCTCATAGGATTCTGAATTGCTGTGCAATCCGCAAGTATGTGGACAGAGGTTCCTTCCTCCACACCACATAATCTAAATTCTTCTTCCTCCACTATTTTGAGCTGCCCATTCAGACGACAATGTCCCGATAGGACCCCTGTTAAAACTGGTAGTGCAGTTTTTATTTGTTTTAGGCATTCATTTGTTCTTATCTGGTTGTAGTATCTTTGATTGTCTAAGCCCTACTAGATCTTCCCCATGGTCATATCTTCTCTTCTTTTCGGCGTTGCTTATTTCTTCCTATATTACATTGGAGGTGATACCGCAAAACTGTGCTTCAACCTCTCTTTTTGTTAGTTCATCTGCTATTTAATTTCCTTCAATTCCAGTGTGTCCTGGAATCCACAGTGGGATGACAATGTTCTTCTCTCCTAGTTCATTGAGTCTCCCTAAGCATTCCCATACCATTTTAGAACGGATTAGGCAAGAACTTATAATTTGCTATTCAAATTTACATCACAACTGAGCACAGGCACAGGCATGGGTCCAAGTTTCATTTCTTACAAAAAGTTTGCAGGGCAAAGTAGAAATCATTATGTGCTAGTAATGGTGTTATTTAGAATCTTTCTGTAAAAAAATTTTTAGCTATTGATTTTCGCTATTTTAAACTTTTTTGAATGAAAATTATGGATTTGTGTGTAAAATATTTCTTTGTTTAATGCAATAAAAAAAATTTCTAAAGGATTTCCATCAATTCAAATTTGACCCAGAATAGGACGCGCTCCTCAAGGTGGAGTACTTTCACCACTTTTGTGGAATCTAGTTGTGGATCACTTGATCTGTCGATTGAATGATCAAGGCGTATGGACGCAGGGCTTTGCGGACGACATAGTGATTGTCACCAATGGGAAATAATTCCCAGTCTCAAAAAACCAAACTAGTTACTTTTACGAATAGAAAAGTTCTCCTGCAGGGTAGAGTACTGTTGTTCGAAGAAGAGCAAGAAATATCAAAAGAAGTTAAATATCTGGGAGTGATGCTTGATTCCAAACTGAATTGGAGGGCACAACTGGAAAACATTACTATCAGGGCGACTAGGCTTTTCTGGCAATGCAGAAGAGTTATGGGCAAAACCTGGGGAATACGACCTGAGGTGGTTCACTGGCTCTACATAACTGTGATAAGGCCAACGATCACCTATGAAACAATAGTCTGGTGGAGGAGGACAAAAGTATCCTCTGCAGTTAATATATTAACTGCAATCCAAAGACAAGCCCTTTTTGTTATTACCGGGGCAATGAACAGCTCGGGGACGGCATCAATGGAAGCCCTTATTGGAGTTCCTCCTCTAGAACTTTTTAATGCAATGATGGCAATTCTTAGGCCGAAATCGTTAGAATTATGGTCCCCGAACAATGTTCGAGAAGAACACACTGATACAACTGGGACATTACTAGACGAACCCATATTTCACATGAGTTTTAATAGCATGACACCCGAGAATATATTCAATGAGCGAGTGAATATCATCATCCCATCTGGGGAACAGGTAGTGCACCCAGGTAATTCTGGAGAAATCAGCTGGTTCACCGATGGCTCCAAAACAAACCATGGAACTGGGACTGGGGCTGGTATACAAGAACCTAGAAAGAGAATGTTCTTTAGCCTTGGTCGACATACGACAGTGTTTCAAGCATATACGATTGCCGCTATAGCCTGTATTGAGGAAAACATCAAAAGAGCTGTGCTTAAGGCTATCAGTAATCCAACAACTAGGTCTAGACTAGTGAAAAACTTCAAAGAATCCCTCAACAGGCTGGCAAGAGACAACAAAGTGTCTCTAATATGGGTGCCGACACACGAGGGGATTGCAGGTAATGAAATGGCGAACCAGTTAGCTAAAGAAGGCTCTCAAGGAAACTTCATGGGTCCGGAACCGTTTTGTGGAATCACAAAAGATTGCATAAGAAGGGAAATCGGGAACTGGCTAGATAGGGAACACCAATGCAAATGGAGGGTGACTCAAGGACCCAAGAGATTACTAAACAAGGTATACAAGGCTACTGAAACTGGGCAAGACATTTGAAGACAGTTACCGATCTGGCGACTGGACACTGCACCTTGAGGAAACATCTGTACAAAATGGGCAAAGTTAGTGAACCTATGTGCAGAAAATGTTAACTTGATGGTGAAACAACTAGTCACATAATCTGCTCCTGCGAGAACTTACAAGAACTTAGACGGAAGCACTTTGGAGAGGAATTGATAAAACCATTACAAGTATGTATTGAAAATCCCACCAGTCAAACTAGTGGCTTTTATCGAAGACACGAAGCTTCTGGAATGGAAGTAGATAACATGGGAAATGGTACAAAAATTCAGTTCAAGTGCCTGGGCTGATGAGCACAACCCAAATATATGAATGAATGAATGAGGTCGCGCGCGAAATATAAACAGGCATGCAAGGAGGTATGTGAATCAGAACATCCGAGAATTATGGCATGAAAATGTTACTGTAAACATACCTCCATCTCTTCTGCTTTTACGCGTCGTTACCAGATATAAATACAACTATAATAGAGGTATCGAAAATAATTACCTTAACGTTAATATTGTTATTCCGCTATTTACCATAATAAATGACAAATAATATTTTCAAGTGATTCATAATTCAACTTTTAACTGTCGATATACCAAAGTGTACTCGATTTTAACCTTGACTTTCTCGAAATTGACTATAATAATAATTAATATACGTGTGAAATAGGTAACAGTGAAAAAGAATGAAAATGCGAATGCCGTTATACAACGTGTTGAAACAAGTCTTTATTTGTCGATTCTATTTATTAAATGTCATTAGGTGAAGAAGCAGTCATGCTAGCATAATCTGCCGTTGTGTCAGTGAAGGTCAGATTTATTTTGCTGTTGACGTACAGAGTGAGTCAATAAAAAAAAATTTATTGAAGATATATAAAAGTACAAATTCCGAAACTGTTGTTAATGTTAGATAATAACTAAAATTGATATAAATTCAACTTAATTAAAATATGTATTAGTAGTTTTCGATATGTTTTTTTTTCCAAAAACGTAAATTATACTTTTTCATGAGAAATATTCAAAGTAAGTGTTTACACTAACTGAAAAGTTTTCCATAAACTGTAATAATTTGACACTATTGGTGCTCTAGATTGGCAAAGTTACATTGGCGCAAAATTGGGCAGCTCTCGAGTACAAGTACTCATACATTATACTTTGAATACCTTTGGTGTACTCAGTATCCAGTTCACGAATGCATTAGTAACAATAGAACCCAAATACATTCCCAAATATTTAGCTTTAGCGGTTCTGCAACCATTTTGGAAGTATGGGAAAAACCCCAAACATCTTTCAGGTGTGCATTCAAGCCATAGAAAAGTGTACTTTCAATATTTATAAAATTTATAGAAGGTAAAGGATTAATATTGTTTCGGATAGTTAAGTAGGTAGGTAAGAGCAGCATCGTCAACTTACTGTGGGTTCCAGGACATACTGGAATAGAAGGAAATGAAATAGCAGGTAAACTAGCAAATGAGGGCTAAATAACTCTTTTGGGGACTGGAACCCTTTTGCGGTACCCGCACCAATGTATATCGCCTAAATGGGTACCTCAAGAAGTTCAGACTGGTGGAAAAGGAAGATTGTAGATTGTGTGGAGTGGTAGAATTGATATACTTATGGAATACATGTCGTTACAGAAACCCAGGGCACTACTGGATAGAAGAGAACAAGCCAGCGGATATCCTGAGATTTCTTCAAGGAATAGCACCTACTAGAAGAAAGGTCCCAAGTTAATGGTCACACATGAACTATCTTCCAGGGAGTGGAAGTCCCTACTCATTTGGTTGTATTTTTATTAAATTATTTCTAAAATCAATTGTTTTGTATCTTTGCTTTCAATTGAAAGAACTTGCTCGATTGAAAATAGTGATGAGGTGAGTGAGGAAAATCTTTTAATAAAAGTTAAACTATGCTACGACCATTAACTGGACATTGATAAACTAGCGAGCTTAGAAAATGAATAAAATATTAAATCTAATATATAAAATTCTCGTGTCACGGTGTTTGTAATTAAACTCCTCCTAAATGGCTCGACCGATTCTCATGAAATTCTGTGTGCATATCGGGTAGGTCTGCGAATCGGTCAACATCAATTTTTCATGCCCCTAAATGTTAAGGGGATTTTATCTTTCAGACAAAATTTTTTGTTTTCATATTTTTATGATACAGCATTCAAAAATACATACAACCCAAAATTTTCACCCTTCTACTATCAACCCCTATTTTTTATTTGTTAATTTAAAACTGTTTATTTTTATTTTGTGGTAAAATTGCACGGGAGAAAATTATTTAAAAAAATTTTACTTTTAACAAAAAATAACGGTAAATTAAAATTTAAAAATTCTGTATAGGTATCATCGTTACTTGGAAATTGGCTTATTTTAAGGATGGCATTTATAGAAGTTTGAAATAAACAAAAGCTACTCTGAGACTCCACTCAACGGGCAGAGAACGACCGCTTGCATAATATCTTATTGAACGATGGGACAACGTCTGTCGGGTCTTCTAGTAAATGTATAATATTAATACAAAAACATTAAATTTTTCAATGCCACTTTGTATGTCAACACTTTTTTCATTGTTCTTCATTTCATATTCTTTCTAATCACTTTTCTAGATGCATGTTTTCAAAGAAATGCATATGGTTCCATTGTTTAAACGTTACTTTTTTCCATTCATCGGTGCTTTTGGTAGATATGGTAATTTTCCCATTGTTTTGTTACGATTTGTTTACTTAGTTCTATCAATTCATGGTATTTTGAATTCTGACAGACAAATTATTACATAACATTAGTTTACTTACGGCTGTAAATAAATTTAAATTTATTCCTGTTGCCATGTTTAAATTTTCATTTATTCATAGGCTCGATGTTGACTAATAATGGTATACATATTTATTATTTGGGGCATGCTGTGGACCCACTCGAATAAGCAACATGTTTTATTTCAGCATTCAATCTGCGATCTCTTTTTTCTATTGCAAAAATTGAAATTCAGAACTATTGAAAATGTAACGATAGACTAAGAAATGGAATCAAATAAATATTTTTACAGAACTAACGGCACATAACAATGGAGAACAGAATAAGTTAACAAGAACTGGGAGTACAATGCAACTATACATTCAAAGTCAATCAAGTGAGAATACTATCTATACTAGTTTACTATCGACGTTACACTACGAACCGATCTACAATCTATTTACAATAACATGAAAGTTTTACTCTACGATTGAGTTGCTGACTCAGCGGTTACGTTCAGACGGGATGCTGCCTCTCAACTGTTGGGCATCAAAAACAGCGGCAATTATTTGCGCTTTGTTTACTAAAAATTTATTCAGTCATCTTTGGCGCTGTCAAAGTGTTCTTACGTTGTATTTTTTTGGTGATAAATAGTAATAATGGAAATAAACTTAAGATTACAGAGTAGTAATGAATAATGAAATAATTGTTGTTATGTATCTACCATTATCACCAATTGCTAGGAAACGAAGTTTTTGTCAATGAACTATTATTATGATGTTTTGACACATGTTCTTTGTAACTTTAATTCAATAAATTCATTCATTTCGTTCATTTGGTATTTCGATCATTTGAATACCAAAATGGCGCAGTCGACAGAAGAACACCTCAATACCCTAGTTGCGCAAAACGCCTCATTTCAAGAAACTGTAAGCAACCTCGTTCACGTCGTAACCAAACAAGCAGAAATACTAGCACGACATCAAGCAACATTCATGACCCTCGACGAAGACTTCGAAAGTTTCGTTGACAAGTTTGACGAATATCTCGACTTGCGGGAGGTGCCAGAGAATAAAAATGTCGAGTCGTTTATTACGGCGATTGGGCCTCGACTATTCCAGCTTCTTGAAACCCTACTATATCCCGAAACCTACAAAACCAAGACAGTTGAAGATTTACAAATATTACTCAAGAACCACTTAGCTCCTCAACCATGGATAATTCCATCAAGGCACACCTTCATTAACCATAAGCAACGTGAAGGAGAAGCCATTGCTGAGTTTATGAAGGAACTCCGAAAATTAGCGGCACCATGCAAATACCCAGCTAATATGCTTTCTATCTTGCTCCGCGACGTGTTTGTGGGTGGTCTAAGAGATAGATTCATACTAGACAGGCTTTTTGAACATGATGATATCACCCTTAATCAAACCATAGAATTGTCCCTTGCCATCGAAAAGGCCGACCACTCCTCACAGATCCTTTGAAAGTAAACAAGCTGAACACACAGGGCCAAAACCCAGTAAATCAGAACGCAAAATTCGAACCTTCAAAACCAGCAAAATCAAATTCCAAACCCAAGTTACAATGGTTCGGATGTTCCGAATTTTCCCATTCTGCTAGGTCTTGCGCAGCTACCGATTTATTTTGTAATTATTGCAAAAAAATAATCACGTCATACAGGTATATTTAGCAAGAAAGCATAACTCTGCTAATGTCCATTCACTCGAAGTAAACACTACTATGCAAAATCCAGTTGCGAGCAACGCAGAAACAACTACATTGCCCATTTTCGCACTCAGTAACGGCTCAAATCAACCCTTGATGCTAAATGTAGATATTAACGAAAAATACACCTCTCTAGAGATAGATACTGGTAGTGCAGTCACAGTGATAGATGAAAATACTCTGAAGATCATACCTAATGTCGGAATACTTAAGTCATCAACCGCGGTGTTCCGTGATTATAATCACGGCGTGATTAAACCATTGGGTGAAGTTTTCGATAACGCCAAATACAAAGAATTTTAAAAACTACTGAAACTGTTCATGGTTCCGGGCCAGCACACACCTCTACTCGGTAGGGATTGGATTTATGCCCTTAATATTTTACCAACCAGCATTAATACAACAAGACACCCCGCCGGGTGTAGAGCCCCTTCTCTCAATATTTCAAAAGATTTTCGATGAATGTATAAAACCAGTAAAAGGCTACACGTCCTAATTCTCCAAGAAAATGCACGTCTACGATTTAGAAGGACTAGAACTGTCCCATTCGCTCTACAATCTCGAGTAGACCAAGAATTATCACGATTGGAAAATGAAGGAATAATTCAAAAAACAACCCACTCCAATTGGGCTACTCCTGTTGTACCTATTGTAAAACCAAATGGTACTATAAGGTTGTGTGCTGACTGACTATTCACGTACAGTTAATGACCAGATGATTGTTCCATAGCATGCTTTCATGGAGTTCGAGGAAGTACTCGAAAAACTACGTGGGGGGCAAACATTTCCAAACATTCCAAACATCAAGCGGATTGGAGCTACTTGTCAAAGCAGAAACACATCAAACTCCTGGTCAAAAACCTTCGGAGGCACTGTATCCTAAGGACGCACATGCATACAATTGGCATATAGAGGGAGGAACCTTTATGTCGGTTGTGCATGAAAGAGGAGGAACAGCCTCACACATTACCTTGGAATGTGAATCACTAACCCATTGGAGATATAAACTTCTAGGACTAGGACCCAAGGGAGGAAATCTCCAAGAAAGAGCTAGTCCAAGAAAGATCTAGTGCATACTAGTCTCTTCACATGAACGGTATAACCAAGAGCACAAAAAACCCAAGGCTGAGAGTGGTGACTGGTGGATCCGTTAATCAATCAATCAATTAAATCAATCAAGTGCCATCTTGAATTATATGACAAGTTTTTAAACGTTGCAACCTTGCAGGTCTATTGTTATATTTCCTTTTTTTTTCAGTTAGTCTAGATGTTGGCGGTTGAGCGCATTAATATTGGAAAAATAGTATTTGGTAAAGCAGAAAAGTCATAACATTCTTGATAAATACGTTGAATACAACGAAATTTCACAAAAAAAAACAACTAATTCAAAGACACAATTCAATCTTAATACTTAGAAAATAGGAAATGTCACCGTTTATATCGAAGACCTTTTTCGTAACACTGATAAAATACTAGAAAGCTCCAATGAACATAATGAAATATACCGTAGATAACAACAATGACAGCTGAAACGTCACAATTCTAACGAATAAAATCCTTTTAGAACGCGATAACGAAGCATATTACTGCAAACGAATAGAATCTTATCAAGGTCAATGTTTATAGTGACGTTAGTTGGAAGTTAATTTATAATTAACCTACCAGTTGTTACGGGCATAAAATTAATTGCAAAATGTTTCTTCAAGTATATATTTATATCATTTAATCACATACGACATATAAGCACGTTATAAATCTCAATATTTATCAGTTTTTAAAGTGACAGAACAAAATGATTGACAAAAACAAACGAACGATCTGAATTTAACGAACAACCGTACTGACGTCACTGTTCTGATTCTCAATTATGTTAATTGGAATTTATATCATACTAAATTTGTGTATCTTATTATTGTTGTTAGCGTTATTGTGTATTTTGCTCTTTGTAATTATAGTCATAAGCGTTTAAAATTTTTGTACTTTATATTGTCCTTGTACCTTTACTCTTTGAAACGACTTGATTTTACATTCATTTGATGGAACAAAAGAAACCAAATTTGTCGAATTTTGATGAAATCATCATTTTTGCTCAGTGCTCTTTATCCTCTTGTCCCCAAATACGGTTAACATTCACTGATACCTAAAAGATCTGTTGTTCCCCCTTCTTCTTCTTAGATATTCAGAAACCAGCAGTTCCTTTAGTGCTATTTCTTAGAGCAATATCCGTAAGGCTCCAGTTTATCTATCCTGCAGTCTCCCAGGAGCCGGATTCATGACTGACTGAGTAGAACTTCCAGAGAGAACAGATATTTTGTCTTCATCACGAAGTAAACAAGAGAGATGAAGACAAAATATGTGTTCTCTAGGGAAGCACTACTCCCGTCAAGAATCCGGTCCCAGGTGTTGTTACCTGAGATTGCCTTGTAATTATCAAGTATGTGAATGTAGGTTTCTTCTTCTGCCTTGTCACTGAATCTACATTTTTCCTTCTTCACTTGTTTAAGCTTTTACAGCTTTCCATTTAGTATCTTGTTAGTTCGATTGTCAAAACTGGTGCTGATACCCATTGTTGGGGATTTGCTTTTTACTAGCGCTGTCTTGAGCACCAGGAGAGAACAATCAGTAGCCACATATAAATCTTAAATAGCTGTGTAGAGTGTTGTCATCACTTGTTATTAATCTATGGTATTCTAGATATACAGTTTGTCAATTTTGTATACAATCATTTTGTTGCTATTGTTATTTCAACACAACTTGATAACATGAGCAAAAATAGGCAACTGTAAATCAAATTGAGGTTGAGTATATTTAATTACTTATTTTTGGTTTATATCTCGTGTAACATGTCTATCGACCTGTTTCGATTTTACAGAATAAATCCTTTTAATTACCGCTCGTCGTCTCGTTAGCCACTTCCAATTATAGATCTGTGATCTCAAATTTCAACCCTGATCATAAGACAATTGACGTCTGCCAACGGACGCTTCCATTTTTTCCAACGCCACGCCTTTACCGACTCTCTCCGAGGAAAGACCTCATTTTTTAATCGTTTTATACCTTTCGTATCTAGTTAATTTTGCTGTGTTAAGCACAGCCTCTAAGATATAACCCCAACCCTATGATATAACCCAAACCCTAGGATATAAGACCTAGATATAGGATACAAGCCCTAGGAAATGATATAATCCTAGGATACAGCCCTAGACCAGGACCCAGCAGTACAAATCAAGATTATCTACCTATCTTCTTCGAGATCTTCTCAAGACTTCGTAGAGGCAAGACCTACCTACCTTCTTCAGACAACCACTTCATATTCATAAGCTAAGTACCTAAGTACAAATTCTTTTCAAATTTTTCCATTTCCTGTGGTAGGAGTATAAATATATAGATTTTTTTAAATTCTTATTTTTTAATTTTTATAAATCCTCAACTGCAAAAGTTGAGGGAGATATCGCCCAGGGTAATTTTAAATAACTTTTTTATTATTGCTTTTATTTAAATTTTACAATGCGTTTCTACCTTTTCCGCTTTAGTTTTTTAATTAGTATTTTCTTATCGACGTCAAAAAGATAGTGGCGCCCTCAATTTTTACAACCTTCCTGTAATACTTGTGCGACATAAACATGGAGTCGAATCACCCTTGAGAGGAGTCTCTAGCCGGAGCCCTTCAAGCTGGCGCCACTTACCGTTACACTCGTCTTAGGCTGGAAACCAAACGGTTGCATCATTCTGTAGCGAAACATTCTGTTGCGCAGCATTTTGTTGAGGCACAAAATAAAATTAAACAGGAAACGCACCGACCCCGACATTTTGTTGCGACAAAACAATGTATACGACAAAATGACAAGTGTTTTTGAGTGAACAAGTACAAGTAGCTGACCTACGAATATCTACGGATATATTGAAATAAGCGTTTAATTTAAGTAAATTTCTCAACGAATGGTTAGTGTACTAGGAATATTGCGAAGAAACCACTGAAGTGGTCTCTGGCATCAGGTTTTGTTGCCTTTCATTGCGTAACGTTGCGAGACAATGTTTCATGCGGTGCACGCTAATTCTCTTCTGTCCTGAAGCAAATGTTGCGCGACAATGCGCAACAAAATGCTGCAGCCGATGCGCTTTCAGCCTCAAGGTGGAAACGCACCGACTGCTACAATTTGTTGCGCAACTGTTGCGAAACATTTTGATGCGCAAAAAAATTAATAAACACACCGGCTGCAACATTTTGAAATTGTGTTTAGTGACAAGTGTTATTGGTTTGTAACAATAATATTTAAATAAGAAATAAATTCCCTTGAAACTAATTTCAATAAATCATTAAACGTTGAAATATTACATAAATATAAATAGGATGGTTGACAGGTACGAAGTCAAGTTCAGCACGGTGAACTTGAACCGGTGTATGTATATACATGCATCAATCAATAATAGATCGATCAGTGGTCAGTCACCAATGATCAATCTAAGATGAATTAATCATCAGTAATCCTTAACTATAAGTATGCTATACGGCTAGGTACAAGAGTAGTCGATCCCCGTCAATATCCATATTAATGTTAATTAATATTAATTGAAATATTTCCTTATTTCATTTTTTTCCGACACATTGCTTATAAAAAATAACAAAAAAAATGGAATTGTATTTGCAATTAAGAAAGCTTTCAAATAAAAAATTAATGAACCTACCCTTCCATTAAAAAAAAAGTTGGGGGTGTCTGCAACCCCCCAGATAATTAAAAAGATAAACATCTTTGTAATATGCCCCATTGAAAATAAAAATTAACGTGTTTCCGGAATTTTTCGATAAACCTTTATTTACCAAGTTACAGAATTTGTTCCAGTTAGTCTTTCCACTCTGTACATATAATAATAGTTTCTAGTAATAAGTAATATACAACTGAGCGCTATGGGTGTTGCGAATAAACTGTTGCAGTCATCTTCAGCAGAGCAGCATCACCATCTTTTTGCGATACGTTGCGCAAAGTCGTGAGTCAATGTTGCATGCAGTGCGCACCAGTATCATTTGATTCTACAGAAAATGCAGAGCGTGCAACGTAAGCTGCGAGACGTTGCACAACAAAATGTTGCAATAGGTGTGTTTCCACCTTAAGGTACGTCTCGCCCAGAAATGGAAATCTGGATTTCATATGGCTGCAACGAACTGGTTATATGAACTTGGAGAAGAAAAAACAAATTAATGCCTGTCCGTACCGCTAAATTAATTGCAGAAAACTGTGAAGGTTCAGGTTTTACAATACTTCACTGTTATCTCCTGATGCGAAATATAGCGCACCACAGTTCACAATCTATATCTGTTATTACTATGTTGATTCTGCAAGAGGACTCTGGTTTCTAAAACGATGTTTCTCCACCTCTTTTTGCTGGTTCATCTGTTATTCTATTTACTTGGATACTGGAGCCCACAATAGAGTGACGATGTTGTTCTTGCCTAATACTTAGTTTTTCCCTTATATGGTTGCCAGGTCTTCGACTTTAGCCGGCTTTTTACGGAAGTGTCTAGCCAAATATTCTCTCGTCCGGCCTGTCCGACTTTTGTTGTGCTTTCTGCCTGGCGCCTGCGCGAGTCGAGTCGAGCGCAATCAAAGTCTTTCCCGAGCGCTGTTCATTATTCCCATACCATTTTAAAACTGATTATACAAGAATCCATCGCTTCATTGGCTGCTTGAATTTTCGACATAATTACTACTATAACTTTCTATCACATCTTAACTAAATTAAGTCGAGTCCTCACGACTTAACTGAAGAATAATAATACTAATTATTCTTCTAAACCTCCATCACCTACGATTATAAACATGCTTTCAAGTCTCATCCTTAGAAATCACATTAACCTTCAATATTTTGTAGTATTTCCACTGGAAATAGGCTTGGGAGGTTTTCTGCAAACTTGCCAGTACACTCATATCCCAGTCCCTTCTATTGTTTTGGGACCATAATGAAGACACAATTTCCAAGTCCCGTAAATGAGTAGTAACCCCTTTTCTTTTTGTCAGTATAATTTGTGTAGAATTTCTTTATCAATTCATCTTTGTCCCAGGTTTTGTTTTTCTTAAGTACGAGGGGGATTATTCATCTGCTAGTTCCGTCTCTACTTAAGATGTATCTTGTTCGTTTTTCTACACTCTCCACCACTATACAGATTTTGAAAATCCCTTCCTTACGCTGCGACTTATACAAGTACGACAAGGAAAATATGAGCAAAACTACGTGAAAGAGAGAGAAGACTTGTTAGCCCACCGATCAGTCCCCTCTACCAAAACAGTTGGGCGTGTATTCAGTCCCCACCTATTTATTTTAAATGTTGTGTTGCCAAATGTACTTATCTGTAAAAATTATTCCTAATTTTTGTCTATCGTTGTTTTAAAATTTTCAACGGCATTTCAAGCGGCAACAATGTTAAATACCAATAATTGTTAAATCGAAAGCAGTGTACGGATTTTATTTATTGCAGATTGTAATTTGTCCAAATTTTTTCTTGAACTCCATTATTTTATTCCTATTTGTGTTGATCTCACTTATTTTTCAAAAGTCAATAATATTACCAATCTCGATTTTCTCCCACTAAATACTCCGTTATCCGGTGTTAAAAATCAAATGCAAAATAAGTTAATTATTACTTAGAAAGTACCAAACATTCTAAACTGGCAACGCTGCAGCAGAGACTGACTCACTCTGTGAGTAGGTTCACTGTGTTCAGTAGTTTCCCAACATGGAAGGAGTGAGGTTGTTAAAGAAATAAAAAAATACACTCGTTATTACGTAACCTGTACATCTTAAAATTCATTTTTGTCAAATTGATCGTTTCTCACCAAGCTGACAATTAATTTCTAACTACAATAGGATATTATTTTAGCCATTGTAACTTGAAAATAAAACATTTATTCTTGAGATACAAATAATAAAGTAATTGGGTATAAAAAACTAAAGATCGATTCTAAATATAAAATATGAACTTCTTGAAAAATTTAAACTAAAAATCCGTTCTAAAGGTAAACATAATTTTAATGAATTAAGTGCTCAAATAAACCACCTTGCTGTGCCAGGCAATAACCAAATCTGTCATAAAGATTTGATCTCATATCTCTAAGATTATTTGGCGTAGTGCTGGCACAAACGTGCTGTATTTTCACCCTCAATTCATTTAAATTATTAGCTCTTTCAAATTCATGTTGATAAATGCTATTTTTCAAAAATCCCCAAAGAAAAAAATCATTTGGAGCTAGTTCAGGTGATCTTGGAGGCCATCCGTAAATAAAATATTTTTTAAAAAGTTCTCCTCAGCATTTTGACGTTCCATCATTTCTTCATAGAAATCGATTCGTCTGATATTGTCCTCGGGAAAAATTTTCTGCGTTGTCTGAACCTTGTAACAATTGTACCCGTTCTGTTTTAAAATATTCTGTACAGTTCTCCTATCCATGTTGACCTCTTCAGCAATATGTCTTGAAGAACATGGTTGTCCTGTTTCAACCGCTAAACAAACATTCAATTCTCTAGTTTGCCTTTCCTCGTTTATCGGATGTTCGATTGGATCTTCCGGCGCTTGGCATTTTCTACAGTATGAAACACATCCATATTTCTCGAAATTATTGATTATGTTCAAAATTGTTGTTCCTGAAGGAATTGGGCGATTTTCAAATGCCACAATAAACAAATTAACTATTGCATCAGCCTCCAAAATACCATTTTATAATTTGCCCTTTTTCGCAGGTTTCGTATTTTAATGTGGGCATTGTAAAATGTTTTATTTTCAAATACAACGGCGTGCGCTAACAACCAAGGTCTGCAGCGAAAAGATCAGATACGTTTAAATGTGAGTTCTGTATGTAAAGGACACTGTTGCCGGATGAAGGTGTTTAATTTTACCTAATAGTGTATGAGCTCGAAAAAAAGTTAACGATAACGTGACAAAAATATCATTTTTACAAATTAATCTGAGCTTCTGGCAACAGCGGTTGAACTAGTGGGGCGATGAATTCACGCCCAACTGTTTTTGGTAGAGGGGACTGATCGCTGGGCTAACAAGTCTTCTCTCTCTTTCACGTAGTTTTGCTCATATTTTTCTTGTCGTACTTGTATAAGTCGCAGCGTTAGAAAGGGATTTTCGCAATCTGCATGTAGAAGTTAAGAACTTCTTTCATATCTGCCGTTGGGAATATCAATTATATAAAATGGCGAATATTTTTTTATAATGATTTAAAATTAAACATATTTTTGATATAATAATATACTACAATTTGAATAAAATCCATTGTTCCATTTCTCCAGCGACCCTTCTACAAAATATGTAGCATTACGGGTGATCTAGTTACAGCCAGCATCTTTGATCATTAAAGAGACTAGACGAATAACACACATTCCAAACCATCATATTATAATAAAAAAGAAACTGATTATATAAAATGTTGATTGAAAACCGCGCCTCTCTATTTCTTCTAATTTCGGAGGTATCTGCAGTGAAGATGAATCAGACATTTTTTGGACATCCGGTATTTATAAATACTTATAAATACATAAATAATGTTTGACCTACTCTACCCATTGACCCTGTTCGGTAGCATAAATTAAGAAAGTTGTTTTTTTGTTAATACCAATAAAAATGTATATAATATTGATATTAAAGAAGGTGATATTCTTAAACTACTCATAGACAAACAATCGTCTTTGTAACGGTGACAATACCACAAACAGTTTCACTAAAACATGTCAGAATCTACGTAGATAAATGTATATTGTATATTTAAACATCAATACAGTGTCATATGTAACACTGTCAGTGTTAGCAACTGTAGAATATAATAGAATAATGATATGCAGTGGCAGTAGGTTGAATTCATCTATCTACCTAACCATTTATAAACAGGGTGTTGCGTTACTCGACTGACAAAGTTTTTCCACAGAGAGCTCTTGTTGAATTTTGATATAGGATTAAAGGTCTTAGTTTCCGCGATACAAGTTTGTAATCCAACAAAAACGGCTTGTTCCTAGAGATGCATCAAGTCAAACTAGTTTGATTTTACTCAACAAACTTGACTTGACTTGAAAATCAAACTTTTTAGGCAGAAAAGTTTGACTTGACTTGATTTCTGTATCTTTAGGTTTGACTTGAAATCAAACTTCTTCAAACAGTTTGAAGTTTGAATATCATATTGCGCAACGTGACTCTGATACTAGTGATAACGAAAGTGCAATATCTGAAAATACTGCAACAATTGCAAAGGTTAAGATAATTAAAAACTCCGAAATGTTAAGATTAAACTTCGCAAAATTTTGCGACTCATTAAATTCACACATGATCATTCCCAAACTGGAGGTAAAAACTAGATGGAACTCTACATTGGAAATGCTGTCCTGGGCGTTATAATTCAAACGTTCGATTAATATTCTTTGTGACAATACCGATACTCTTAAATTTTCGATTACATGCTACAGAATGGAATGTTATTGAAAGAACATGTGAGTATTTTCAAAGTTTCAAGGAGAAGGAGAAGGAGAGAAATATTCTACCCTTCCTGTGGTGGTTATTGGGATCAATATGATACTCGATGAGCATGAACTAGATAATAAAGAAAATAGAGACGAACTTGATGCAAAAATAATTCTTGCCCTTCAGGCAGCTCGCGATAAAAATTTTTAGCATTACAGTAGGACTAACTGGATGTATTGTATCGTTTTGATTTTGGATCCTCGTCATAAAATTGAAACGTTTTCTTTAACGACATGGGGACAATCTTTAAAAGAAATTTATAAAGAAAATTATTATTCACCTTACACTGTCAAAGAGTCACCCCAAACCCAAACTGAATGTACAGTGTGTTCGAAAAAAAGTCTGATGAAGTTACCGATTTTGATTTAGACTTGTTTGGACTTTTCCAATCATCTCCAAAAATAAATAAAAACGAAAATTCATGGAGATACGAAATCGACAAATACGCAGCTGAATCACGAGCTGACAGTACCGAGGACATAATAAAGTGGTGGAAACGTCACGAAACTGTATTTCCAATTTTATCAAAAATGGCGAGAGACTTTCTTCCCACCCCAGCAACATCAGCCTGCATAGAACGCTATTTTTGGAGAGCTTCTTTGGCAGTAACAAAAAACGAAACCGATTAAATGACCAGTCTATTAGAACATTAATTAATGTGTTTAAATTCGTGGCTTCAACAAGAATCCATAACAAATATCACTCAAGGATTGCAGGAAGAGGTCACTATCTATATATATATTTATTGTTGCTTTCAATTAATTTGTAAGAACTTCACTTTTCACGAAGAATTTTGAGGTGACAAGTTGGAGTTCATTAAAAAAAATGTTTAAAATAATGTATTTTCTTTTTGTTTCAAATAAATGTATTTGTTGTACCTACTTTCTATATTTAACATAAATATTTCACCCATTTAAGGTATATCTACTAAATAAATTATTTTTCAAACTCTTTCAAACTAGTTTGACAAACAGTTTGAATTTTCAAACCTGTAACCATTGTCCAGTTTGATTTGACTTGAATTATTTGTCAGAGATATTGACTTGAGTTTGACTTAATTTCAAGTCAAACTCAAGTCAATCTCAAACATTCAAGTCAAACTTGTGCAACTCTACTTGTTCCTCTTCTATCCAGTAGTCTCCTAGGTGTTGTGTCCTAGGAATCTGGACTGCCATGCATTCTGCAAGTATGTGGATGGAGGTTTCTTCCATTCCACAGAATCTACATTCTTCTTTTTCCACTAGTTTGAGCTTCTTAAAGTGCCCTTTCAGGCGACAGTGTCCCGTCCGAACACCTTTTAAAACTCTTGATACAACTGGCTCTTAGTGGCTTTTTCATTCCCAGGACTTTGACAGGTTCCTCTAAATGGATTATCAAAATTCCCATGATGTCTTTGATTTAAAGAGTAGAGATAATTCCAGAATTTATTAAGTTCGAATTGACGGATGTCGGACTCGATTAAGATCCCTACCTCTAGTGGGCTCGACAAAATTTCCGGTAAGGGGTAGTGTGCTCCCGGCGTCGTTGATTAATTAGCCTCAGTTGCAGAAATAGACTGACGTTAAACAACCGAATAAAAAAAAGGTTAAATTAACTATAACTGTTGAAAACAAAATTATCAACAATACAACTATGATTATATTTTAGGTAGATAAATGTTGTATTTCTTTATTTGCCGAATTAGTTGCAACACATATCGTTTGGAATTTTTATTAAGTGTGAATCACTGATAAATTCCATAGGTTAATACCTATCACGAATTCATAATAAAATTCCAGTAGTTTCTTTATGCTTACCTTGTCTGATTAAACATTCAGTTTCAAAACCTGATTCGTTCTGATTAATAAATGTAATTTGGGTATTTCATAATGTTTCGTATACATTGCAAAATTCAGTCAAAACACGGTAGAACCGTTAAATCAATTTGTTCAAGTAATTTACTGGTTAAAAGTCACGTTATTTTACGAAGTGTGTGTGAATTTTTAGTAACAATGAGAATATTGGTAAATAAATTATGGTTGTTAATTCATATTTATTGTACCGGTGTTAGAAGAAGGGAAACTCGCTGGACTTAGGGAGCTATTCATCGTACAGCATGTAATAAGGCTGAAACCAGCAGCCGAACGCCATTTACACTTGAAAAAAAATATTAAATTAAAAAAAAATTCCGGCCTAATCTTTTTATTTTACTCTTTAATGAGGGTATTCTTAAAAAATTTGTAAGAGCGAAAAATTCTTGTCTTTGAGTGCTTCATCGAGTTGTTTATTATTGTGTAGATGGCAGCCGTTAAAACCGAAAAGTACTCAAAAAAATTTTATCAAATTTCTTCCATGTATATAGAAAACAGAACATTTTTTGCGGAAAATAATTGCTTCTTGCGATTCCCTAACTCAAAAGGTAACGACGATGGCGTCCGTCAGCCTCATCAGCATGTAGCATGTCCGTTGACATGTTTTCGACTAGAAATGTTAGTTCAAACCCTCTCCAACCACCGGACGTCGTCACATTAGTCACTTCCAGTCCATCACTCATCACTCCCTTTTACTGCCACGAACAATGTGCAATGTTCCTTACCTATTGTCTCTCATAAAATACCTCTATCGATTTACCTCAATTTTCTATGCATTGCATGCTGTGGTATTGATTGATTAGTCCGGCACTTCTAATCAGAGGCTTCGTTTCCTCTTTTTTTGCTCTTGGATGTACCGTTTATATGAAGAGACTAGTAGACTTTGGGTGCTCTAGTACCAGCAGTCTTTATCTCCAATGAGACAGTGCTTCACATTCGAAGATAATATGTGAGGCTGATTCCTCCTCTTCCATGCTCAAACGACAGATTTATTCATCCCTATGTGTATAGTTTGCCAAACATAACTGAAGCTGTGAAAGGAATGCGGTCGAAAACATTCGATATTGACACGTTTAACTATGAAAAAGCTAAAGTGCTAAGTATGTAGTGATAATAATGAGAAAATGGACTTTTTATTATTAACAGTATGTCAAACGTTAGTTCTTTAATGTGCTTGTTTCATTGGATTTTGTCTATTAACATTATTTTTTCAATTTCTGAATATTAAAAGATGAACACTTTTCCAAATATGTTATGGGTTTACTTCAAGCCGGCAACGTCGTGCGAAAATCATAATTAGCACGCCCTCCTACTAACTCAATTGGTGAATATTTATCGAACATCCGTTGCTAGGTAACCACTGGCTTCCTATTGGCAAGGGCGTGCGTCTGTTCTTCCCTCTCACTTCGACAATTGATTGACATTGATTATCCAGTGGCGTTTATAATGTCAGTATTTACCTTCGTATTTTCAGTTTTACTTGGTATCTTATTATTTCGTATCCATATTGAATTCAAGTACGATTTTCAACATTATTTGTTTTTAACAAATAGGTACCGTGTTTTGAAAAATACCTTACCTTTAAAGCAAAGCATAAATCAGTTTATGACAGATATCGGCCATGTTTTCTCGCCCCTTACCGATGCCCGTAGCTTCAGATAGACTTGCCAAACTATAGGTATACTCCAATTGTACAGTGACCGGTGAGTAATCCCGACACTTCCCTTATTTGGCCGCTGTTGATGTTTAATATTTCGTTAGTCCCAGGGTTTTTTGACCAGGAATGTTCCCGATTTCGCACGTGGCTTGCGGTGATAAGTCCAAATTATAGTCTATAATTAACTAGATTCACTCGAAGTAACCGTAGAGATTACTTTTTTTGCATATCATACTGTTTTTCTACACCAGTTAGATGAAATAATATTTGCCACTTTTGCTTTTGCGAGTGTTTTCTGTTGTAGAATAATTTTTTCAACCATAGACTGGATACATTTTAAAAGAACAGGTTTCTGATATGAATTATATATTCAGAATCAGTTTTTAAAATGAAACTAACTGTTTCTAATTAATTCCACTATTTAATGAAAATTCTCAAATATTACTGAAAATTTCACACCTCTACTTTTTAACCAATAAGATGCCTTAATTTTGACTAGTAACCAGGGCAACTAAAAAAATTTCCGGAGATTTTTTCGAGGCGCCACGATATTTCAGTGGAAATTTTTTCACAGTTGAAATAGTTATTTACCTAACGTGTTTGGGAAGTAGAATTTTTCACATGAGCACTTTGTTTGCATTTAGTGCGAATGCGAAAAATTCCTCCCCAAAAAAGTTAGGTACAATGTTTTTTGTAACGAATAATTTAACATGAAGGATCAAATTTCGTTTACCTGAAATCAGCTATGTAAGAAATATTTGTTTATTTACTATTTGGAACCTTTTCCAAACAGAAAGAGTCGAATTTTTTTTGCAGAAATGAATAATTTTCATTTTTTCGACTTCGGAATAGCTGAAACCAGTAACAAAAAATACGTTTCTGTTTTACATTTTATACAACTTTCTAAACATGAACACGCAAAAAACTTCTTGCGGAAATATACCATTTTTATTTATTGATAAAATATTGTAAAATTTGGAGTGATTCGAACTATACTCGGCAATTGGACTCCGTGAACAGGCGTGTACAAAAACATTTGTCTCTTGAGATTTTTGAAGCGATATTAAGCTGATAATAATATACAGATTGCGAAAATCCCTTTCTTACAATGCGACTTATACAAGTACGACAAGGAAAATATGAGCAAAACTACGTGAAAGAGAGAGTAGACTTGTTAACCCAGCGATCAGTCCCCTCTACCAATAATAATAACGAGACAAAAATATCATTTGTACAAATTAATATGAGCTTCTGGCAACAGCGGTTGAAATAGTGGGGCGATGAACACACGCCCAACTGTTTTGGTAGAGGGGACTGATCGCTGGGCTAACAAGTCTTCTCTCTCTTTCACGTAGTTTTGCTCATATTTTCCTTGTCGTACTTGTATAAGTCGCATTGTAAGAAAGGGATTTTCGCAATCTGTATATTATTCATTGATCTGTGTTAAAGGTCGGGAAGAGGATTAAACTCAATTTTTACATTGTTTATATCATTTATTATAGTTTATTTATCAGTTTCAGTTATCCTAAAGTCGGTAAAATGATGCATTTCCGCAGAAAGTTTTTTGTAATTTTGTATTTGGGGAGGCATCTATATAATGAAAAAGCAAAAAAAAAATTAATTTCTTTTTCTATCGACAGTTGGTGACATGATATATGTACAAATGTCAAATTTAAATTATTTGACACTTTCCACAGGTGTAGAAATTAAATCATGTATTAATTGCCCCATAAATGTTCGTGTTTTTGATAACTGTTAGTTTTCTGCTATTCCTTAAACTAATTGTTAGAAATTGTTGAAAATAAAATTTGTCAAAACTTTGTGTGTAACAACCTATGTCTGACACTTTTGTTGCCAACTGCTTAAAGATAATTATGGAAAAGTAAAAAACTTCCGGAGGAGTAAAATACACTTTCCCGCACTCCGGCGATAACTGTAAAATATACATTTAAAAGCAATGAGTACAAAAAGGTAAACATATGATCTACAACCATTAAATAATGTAGATATACCTGCGAATAATGCAAAATTTCTATAAGAATTTTACAATTTTTCGTCACAAAATTCCATACACTTGATTTTGATTTTTTCCAATTTTTTTTCCAAATTATGGTGTGAAATTGTCTTATCGAATACCACGCAAGCTTAAATAATACCTGGAAATTTTCTTGAGGGCACGAATATTTAAAAAAAATTATCTATAATTTTCAAAATATTCGTGCCCTCAAGAAAATTTCCGGAAATAATTTATGCTCTTGTGATACTATAAGTGATAATTATTTCGATATTTGCATATCATCCTCAAAATGACAGAAGTTACATTTTATGTGATGCCTACTTGTGATTGACTTAATACAGGGTGAGTCATGAGGAACTGTACATACTCCTACCTCATATGGGGTGTTGAGCAATGTACCATAGAAGTATTTTTTATGTTTTATTGAATAAACGATGAACTAAAATAAACTTTATTGTTGTTCTGGTTTTGCAGCATACCATTTAGCAAAAATCGACTTACATTAATTTCATATGACATTGACATCTATATTCACAGAATATACGGTAGGTGCGTTTCTTTTTACTAATACAAGGTGGAACTAATTTGATTGTCTCAACATGGAGGTTCCTATGGGGAATGTTAAATGGTCATTAAAAAGTGTCTGCTCCCATATTTTAATAATATAGAGGGGGAGTTGTGAATTTTGACTGATATTTCTTTTGATCATATCTTTTGAACGGTAATTTCGATTTGTCTCATATTTTGGTAAAACGTTACACTACTATCGCCTAATTAACTGCTTTATTCAAACTAGAAAAAAATCAGGGCCGGTCTTAAAAAATCAGTTCGTTTTGTTCATATAAAAAATTTTTCAAAACTCTATAAGGATCTTACAAAGTACACAAGAATATAATGAAAATTGCGTATTTATGCAATTCAGCCAGTACCGACTTCACTCCATCAGAATAGTGTTAAGTATATTAATTTTGTTATTATAACATAACCCTTTCTCATGATTTAGATTATTTTTAAACGTATAGTATATACTTTTTTGAAATTGTTGAAATTATTTTCTATTGTCTTAACATGACACATATATTCTGGGAAGCTTTCAGACACCTTAGGATATTGTTGAAATCCCTCATCCCAAGGATATTTCTGAAGTCTAATCCAAGAACACTTCTATTCGAACTCCACGGCAGTTCAAAGATAACCTCTTCCAGGTTATCCCTAGTAGCCCAACTTTTTCTGAACCAATCCACCCATCGAGGAGAAAGAAATTTTTACCCTGAAAGTACAGGCTTCTTTTGGAATACATGATGTTGATGTTTTGATTAGTGTGTTTAATTTTGTAATTACCCGGTTATAAGAGTTGAGGAGGAAGTGCCCGGCTTAACGTAAAACTTTTTTATTATAATACTCACTTAAATTGTACAAGGTGTTTCTACCTCACTCACATTTTATTTTCATTTAAAGTTATAATTGTTCGTCGATGTCTAAAAATACTGACGCCCCAAAGCTTCTTATAGTCCCTCTGGTATACCCGGTGTAACACAAATATGGAGTCGAACCGCCTTTGAGGACAGTGTCATGCCGGGCATACTATTTTGAAGAGGCAGATCCACTTTCAACACCACAAATTAACGCCCAAGCACATATTAAGTTACAAACAAGTTGGTAATGGAAATTTATTTTTTCCTCCACCCTTAGTGGATCTAGTTCACAATAATAACAACAAAATTTCATATTTCTGTGATGGTACCATCAAATTAGTGGATCAGCTTACCAGGAAAAGAACTCAGTCCCAGTTATAGGCCCGAAGCCACGATTGGGGATTTCCTTAAATCTGGTAAAGAGTACTATCACAGATCAGATGGACTGCAAAGTAAGGGTCTCCTGGAATGAGATACCAGGTTCAATGAATTCATTCGAGCACCTTCAATCAACTGGACAGAATGGAGCTGGTCGAAACCACCAACGGTCATCTCCGCATAGAAGAAGAAGAATGGGTGGAACACATTTTGTGCTACTGTGTGGCTGCTGAACAAGTAAACGAGTAAACCATAGGAGCTTTGTTTGTGCGCCTTGAGGATGTAGATTAAAGATTGAACTCACGGAAGTAATCTAACTGGCATTGAGGCGCAATGGACAATCTTTACATCCTTCTACGTAGCATTGCTCTATCTTCGACAAAATATTAACCGAAGGAAGATGCAATACACTATGAATTATTGTATCATTGTTTTATTCTTCTTCTTTTAACGATCTCTAGGTGGTAATGTTCAAGCAACTCTTGTATTTTTCCCAATTTTTTGTTTTGACATTTTCAAATACAATGATTTATTTTTTCAAATTGGATGAAAAAAAATATTAATAAAAATTAAAGAATGGGATGGATCAACACAAAATCAATAAACGTACACAGGAATCTAATAAGATTTTAACGGAGGGCAAGAAAAGTAACTAATTTCAGTTATACGCAGTTTCACCAACTCAGATCAACAAAATTACTAGAATCCAGTCTCACATAATGTTTAATATTTGAATATTTGTCTATCAGTTATTAAGGGTGATAGTTTCAAAATCGCATTAACAATGAATGCCTTGTACTTTAAATTGTATTTTGGAAAAGTACTCACCTTTCCGTACTTATGTGAAGAATTGATCGTATTCGCGGACCAATGATCTGTTTCCAAACGTGCTCGTTCGAGAGCTCCCGTAATGGAATCGATCCTAGACCATTCGCGTACGTCGTGATCGTGAAAAGGTGCCCCGTTAGGGGGCGCTGCTACTACTTCCATTGTTCTTATAGAGGGTAATTTTGTACGTTTTTAATGATGATTCGATCAATTATTGTCTCGCTATGTTCCAAGTGTGCTATCAATTTTTATTGACATCAATCTGTAAACAAAAATTCATATAATTAGAAATTTTTATTGGTCTAGAATTCATTTGATTATGTTTACATATGAAACTTCGTAGAAGAAGATATGCTATAGAGAAAAAATCATGTAAGGAGATTACAGTACAGCTTGTTAAACGTAGGAAGAAACGTGGAAATGTGATGGGCTGCGTACAAGAAAGGAAGAAAAAGTATTCAGAGAAAAAGAGAGAGGTGATAAGCGCTGCGGAATTGTGTAAATCAACAAGCCTTTTCCAAGTACGTGATCGTGACGAATTTCTGTCACTGGACAACCTTCACACTAAATTCTAATATAACCTCAAACCGAATAATACAACACGATAACACTCCTAATAAATGCCTTTTTACACTTTTAAATCATTATAGTATCCAACTAGTACACACAAGTACACAAATTTACCAAAACCAATTCACTTTTGTTCTCGATTTATATTTAAATCAGTGAAAAATGCTATTTCCATCCATCTTTCTGAAGGTTGTCCGTGATCAGCTGACAACATGGCGCGGGAAAACGTCACTTGGAGACGCTCTACTATATTCACCATTTTTTTGACATTTCAGTTTCCTAACTATTTGATTGTCATTAATATAATGTTGATTTACTTTGAATGAAATGTCAAAAATGTACCACAAATTTAATGCCATTTTGAAATGAAGGTTAAATTGCCGTAATTTTGAATTTACCACCAAAAACCGTAAAATTACAGGAATCTTCTTGTCCGACTGTTAGCAAAGAAAACAACCAATTAAAGCTTACTCGACAGGCAATACAATTAATTCGTTATAAGGAACGCCACGGGTCAGATGCCTATCTACTTATAAGTAGGTAATCTATAGTGTCGACTTCATTCAGGAAATGTACATAACTTTTATTAAAATGCTATAACCCTTTTTAGGCAAAATTTACTTTCATAAAATTTCAAAACACACTTCCATATAGTATTTTGTACCTACGCACTAAATAAAAACTTTTACTTTTTCTCGTTAACACTACTTAAATATAAAGTGTGTCGTTTTTAACCTTGACCTTTGTTAATAAATTCATATTACTTTCTTCGTGCCCACAATTTTATGTCAGTATTTTTCGTAAGATGTTAAACTGTTAAAATGTCACTCCGATATGTGTTACAATGACAAACTATAAAAATCCCTGGTAATTTTATCCTGTTGTGGTACCTTTAGAGATATTACAGTTACTTTAGGCGTCTCTAGCGAGTTCTAGAATAAATATAGTATATGTATTATTTAAATAAATAATAGCGTTAAGGATTTTGTTGAAAGTTTGTTTTTTATTTTAATGGGATCCAAACACCATTACCAGACTTGGAAATAATGTCATTCAATGGTACATGGACGGCTCAAAATCAAAAGAAGGTACTGGGATAGTACTGGGCCAGGAACCAAACACTCCGAAAGCTTGGTAAAAACCCCAAGTATCTTTCAAGCGGAAATTCGCTTCATAGGAAAGTGTGCCCAGTTCAATATTGATAAAGGATATAGAAGCCAAAGGATTATCATTATGTCGGATAGTCAAGCAGCCATTAAAGCACTGAGCTCTTGTGTTATCAGTTCCAAAACGGTGTGGGAATGCATAGGCAAACTCAATGAACTAGACGAGGACAATATAGTTACCTTACTGTGGATTCCAGGATACACTGGGATAGAAGGAAATGAAATAGCAGATGAACTAGCAAAGAGGGGGATCAGTTCCGAAATGGTGTGGGAATGCCTAGGCAAACTAAATGAACTAGGCGAGAACAATATAGCCACCTTACTGTGGATTCCAGGTCACACTGGAATAGAAGGAAATGAAATAGCAAAGAAGGGGACTGAAACACCCTTTTGGGGGCCAGAACCCTTTTGCGGTATCAGCTCCAACGTAATAATGGAGGAAATAGGCAACGCCGAAAAGAAAAGATCTGACTATAGGAAAGATCCATTAGGGCTTAGACAATCAAAGATACTTGTGGGTGACTACAACCATATGAGTACAAATGAATGCCTAAGTCAGAGTAAAACTGCTCAAGTGTGTTAACGGGACATTGTCGCCTGAATGGGCACACGATAAAGCTCAAAATAGAAGGGGAAGAAGAATGTAGTTTCTTTGGAATAGAAGAAGAAACCTCCATCAACATACATGAGGATTGCATACCAATTCAGAATCCTAGAGCACAACACCTAGGAGACTACTGGATAGAAGAGAGACACTTTCCTAAACCAAAGCCTGCAGATATCCTAAAATTCCTCCGGGAAATAAGTCTAAAGGAGACTGAGACTTTCCTTAGGAAATACATACTTACATACAAACAACCTTAAATTTAGAATATAATTTGTTGTGCAGCACCGATCTGAGGAAATGAAACCAAGAAATGACGGAATTGGCTAGAAATGATACTTTTTTGGCATTAGATGAGTTAATAAAGGACAAAAAGGGTATTAATGAAAATATTTTAACTTCTTTCTTTCTTTCTCTTATCCTTATGCCTTCTCAGACGTCGGATTGGAGTTCTTCCTGTACCCATTTTTTCCATTCTTTTCTGTCCCTGTCCAATGCCTTCATCTCTCCTAATGTTTTTCCTTTGTTCTTTCCAATTTCCTCGATCTGGTGTATCCATTTCTTCCTGGGTCTTCCTCTTTGTCTTTTTCTTATTATTCCCATTTCCATAACTTTTCTCGCAATTCTATCTTGCTTCATTCTTACTAGGTGGCCATACCAGTTTAATTGTTTCTTTTGAAGCTTGCTTTTTATTGCACGACATAGGACTTTTGGGAAGGCTAGTGAACTCGTGAAACGTGTGATGTTACGAAAAAGCGTTCGTTACGCGATGATTCATTATTCGTCTCTTTCTCGGCCTAACTCTCTCCCCTCTCTTCCTCAGCCGCCTTCTTCTTCTGTCTTTCGTAGGCTACACAGTGGCACGCCTCTCTCTCGCTCTCTCTCTCTCATACACGCCAGCACAAGGGATTCCCAAACGGTCGGAAGAGAGACAGACAGACAGACAGAGAAAGAAAGAGAGAGAGAGAGAGAGAGTATCGCGCGTCTCTCTCTCTCTCTAATTGCCAAATATGTTAAAATTTTTGAAAACTTGTCAAAGATTATGGTAGTATGGTCAAAATTTGGAAAAATGGTCAATAATTGTCAAAAATGGTCAAAAACTGTCAAAATTTTGAAAAAATGGTTGATAATTGACAAATATTTTCAAAAACTGTCAAAAATGGTCAATATTTGTAAACATTTTGAAAAAATGGTCAATAATTGTCAAACATTTTTAAAAATGGTTAAAATTTTTGAAAAATTGTCAAAAATAGTTAAAGACGGTCAATAATTGTCAAAACCAATCAAAAATCGTCAAAAATGGTCAATAATTGTTAAAATTTTTAAAAATGGTCAAAAATGCTCAATAATCGTCAAAAATGGTCAAAATTTTTGAAAAATTGTCAAAATTTTCGAAAAATGGTCAAAAATGGTCATTCTATTGTGCATAAGAAGCAAGTTTCTGTCGTCGGTCCGACGACCGCTCACCTTTTTTTTTTAATCTTTGATATTATTGGTTCTTGATTAGTTATGCTTCTGATTCCTTCGTTCCTTACTTTGTCCCATTTTGTTTTACCTGCTATTTTCCTCAAACGTTTCATTTCCATTGCGTTTATTTTTGTTTCCTGCTTTTTCTGCAGTACCCAGTTCTCACTATCTTAAGTTATAGTTGGTACTGTAATTTTGTTGTAGATTTCCAGCTTTGTGTCCATAACAATGTGTTCATGGCTTATTATTGTTCGATTTGAGGAATAATATAATCAGTTATAATATCACAAGAGTATAGACAATATTCGATTATTCACCGAGTCACGAGACGTATTTGGCGAAACATCACGAGAGCGCAGCTCGAGTGGTGCTTCGCGAAATACGTCGAGTGAAGAGGTAAATAATCGAAAAATATTGTCTATGCTCGAGTTGGTATTCGTTACGATTATATAACGAATAATATTCTAATTTTTTTTAATGATTAATATTAATATTGAAGGTACAATTATTATAATACATATTTGATGTATTGTTGTTTTCGGAATTTGTAGTAGAATTAACTGACATTTCATTGAGCTGCCCGTTACTATGGAAATGATCACAATATGGCAGGAGGCGAAACACCAAAACGATTATATCACGTCGTCAAGGGGTATATTCACTTAACAATACGTCGTAACTAATGGAAATTCAAGGATTGTATTGGTTCATTAGAACATGAGTTATATAATCTTGTTGATTTATTTGCTCTGTTATTAAGTTCTGCATCTATTTTCCCTTCTTCTGTTATGATACCTCCTAGGTAATTATAAGTTGTTACTATTTCTAATGTTTTGTGATTACTGCAGATTTTTTTGTCGCAACAAATTCCTGTGTGTAGTATTTTGCGTCGGGTGAAACCAAACTCGAAAATCTGGATGTACCGAGTGTCTCAATAAGAGTACAAATTTTGTAAATGTTACTTTTTCAATTTTCAGTATTCAATTACGCCCTCTAGCGGTAAAGCTACAAGTTTGTATAGTTATTTTCCTCACTAGTGATACTTTTACACACGCGAACGTAATTGTCCGTACGACGCGAAGCAAAAATTTTTCACTTTTTTACTCTCACCATAAACAGCCGTTTTTATGCGCTACATACAAGGAACTTTCAAGATAGGGCGAAGAAAAAATTATTTTTCAAAAACATTCAACCATAATTGGTGAAGTAGAAACAACATTGAAAGTTGATAGATTGCATATTACCGTCATTTATTTCTATCAAAACTACGCAGATAATTTTGGTCTCACCTTTATACAGGGTGTACAGAAACTCCCGTACCAAACGTAAACTACAGATACTAGATGTGATTTTATGTCCATCTAACCTAATTTACTTTTATCCAAAAGTTGCTAGCGCCCTTGGAATTTGCTGTTGTTAGGTTTTGAAGCATATCTTGAAGAAATAGCTACCTACAAACTTGCTACATTGTGTAACCCTGTCGTGATAAATTGTTTTTTACAAACCCGCGTTTTTTATTGCAACTATTAGGTCTCTCAATAATACGATAATTACTTAATACGTTTATGAGAAGTTCAACATATTATATACCAAAAGAATTATCGGCAATAATCCGCACCCAACACGTGGTTCATTGACACTATTGACAGATGCCAACCATTGACAATTTCTTAAGCCTACTATTCATTCAGCATACACCACATTTCTCCCCCCTTTAATTGTATCAACACCTGTTATAGGTTAAGCCTATCTGGAGGTTTAATAGTTCTTGAAGATTTACGAGTAATAGGTGCAACTAAGCAACTGCCAGAGTTCTGTCGAATATTATCAGGCAAGGAGTGTCGTGGTTGTATATTTTCCGATAACGGTAGACTGACGCTTCTTGGTTCTTGGTTACTTAGTGTTTCAGACTTGGACCCCAATGACATTTCATTTTGGTCAAGATCTACTTCCGGATTAAATTCTTCAATATTTGCGTCTTTTTGTGTATAGTTCCTTTGTTTTTCTGTTTCCCTTTCTAGAGCGTATGTAAATTGCTCTTCTAATCCGTTTTCTTCCTCCTTATTTTGTAAGTTTGATACTTTCAGACAGTATGCATGTATGAACTTGATATTTCCATCTGCCCAGACCAAATATGTAACTCTACTAATGACTTTAACTACTTTCCCAGTCACCCGTTTCTTTTCCTTGTTCAAGTATACTAGTACATTTTCGCCTTCTACATAGCATCTTAAAGGTCTTCTCTTCCCTTTTTCTGAGTCCACTTTTAATCTATTCCTTCCTACTTCTCGGTTTCTTATATTTGCCTGGGGTTTTAATAGAGTTAGCTTGGTTCGTGGTGATTGACGAAACAACTCCTCACTTGGAGTCCTTTGGGTTACTGTTGTAGGTGTATTCCTGTAACTAAACAAGAAATTTGATAACCTATCCCATGCTAATTTTATTCCTTGTTTGCTGTTCATCATACACTATTTTCTTTAAGGCTGCTTTTACAGTCGCTACTACTCTTTCTGCTTTACCATTAGAAGTAGGGTTATATGGTGGAGAGATTAGGAGCGCCATTTTATAAAAACAAGAATTTGACTGTTTACTAAGACCTTGTCTGACCTTTGGCTTTGTTGAGTTTTGGGACTATTCCATCCTCGTCGCCAATTATTAGGTATCTCAATAATACGATAATTACTTAATACGTTTATTAGAAGTTTAACATATTATATACAGATCAAGATAACAGTGGAACAGATGATAGTGAATCAGAAAATGTCTGTAGTTTTAATAATATTAATGAAGTCAAGGAAACAAATAAAGTGTTGGCAAAAGAATTATCGGTAATAATCCGCACCCAACACGTGTGTCATTGACACTGTTGACAGATGTCAACCATTCAACTATTCATTCAGCATACACCACAGCAACCACAAACGTTCAGCGTTGGAAGGTTTTAACGGCGTCGTCTTCAAACGGCGCTAGTTCCCTAAGTATTTGTAACTCGGCAGGAGAGTTACTGGAGATCCTGTAACTACCAAACATTTCCATAATTTCTTAAAATTGTATAAACTATTCTTGATGTTTCGTAAATTTCAATCGTATAACGAGTTATGAAACACAAAAAATCCAATCAATTGAAGACGATTAATAGGAAATACGAAATCGAAATTAATAGGAATTATTATTAATTGAAGATCATTTTATTCAAATTAGTTAGATAGAAGGTTGACCACATTTCTCGAGAATTTAATAATACTTTTTGATTAATCCCAGCTTGATTGGAAATTTTGTAATTGCACAAAGCATTTAAAGAATTCAAAAACTGCATATTGCAATACGTTTCTTTCAATAATGTCAAGAAATTTCACAATTTCGTTTATTACTTTAGTTCTAGTTATCGCTTGGCATTTACAAAGCACTTACATCGATTTAAAACAATTTTATTTCAAACATCTCAACTGTGTTCTCGATAGAATCAAAGGTGCAACCGGAATTACTTATTACCTTTCAAAAATTGTTGCTAACTGACTAACAGTGATCAGTTGTACAGGGTTATTGGTTATGATTTGATCTATGTCATGCGTACAGATATGAAAAATGATAATTTAAGAAACTAAAAAACTCGGTTTTATAGTCGAACTAAAAAGTAAAAAATAATTTGCAATTTATAACAAAAATCATGGGATGCTTTGTTATACAGGATGTCTCATTTTAATCTGACTTATCTTCTGGATAATTAGATGCGGTTTCCACAGGTAGGTTTAACATTGTTTTCTTGTGACAAATTGTTGATAAATATTCCGTTTCACCCGCTACGTGGTTTCAGAAGACAATAGATGCTATTTTTTGAATGTGACGCTCTGAATAGTAAGCAAAATCCTAAAAGGCTGTTATAATTATTGCTTGTTTATACACAATAATTATTTAATTATTAGTACTTCTCTTTTTTTTATAACTCTATATCTCTTGGGGCGGCTCTTTCTAAGATTAAAGAAATAGACAAATGAATTTATGTTGAATTTTGATAAACTTTATTTGAACACATTTAAGTTTATTTTATTTATTCAACAAAAGATATTTATTTAATTGTTTGTCAAATATTAAAAAGAAACAACTATTATTATTAATATTCAAATAAGACTCGATTCTTGGCTATCGAAATGCGTGCGCCGTGAAACAGTAAATCTCACCATAATAGACAAAAATGGAGGACAAGATTAGATATTTGCAATTATTTGATACAATTTTAATACATAAAGGTAAATATAACTATTAATTTCCTAAACACAACTTGTTATTGAATATTTTGTTGATAATTATTACTGTAAATGGTTATTTTAACAGCTTGTTCAATAGGTATGTTTTATAAACGAAATTGTTTGTTACTCTAGGTGATAAAATAGCACAATGGCGGCTCTCTCTCGAAATCAGAGATGGATTTTGAAATCTCCAATATCAAAATACAGCTATCAACATAACAATATCATGCTTCTGGATCTAGTCTATGTCTTGGAATATGAATTAATTATCCCATGTGTTATTTTATACAAGGTAATAAAATTGTCTTACCAGGAATACAACTCTACATGTTATAAATAAACAGGTAAGTGTTAATTGTCCTTTACCATGCTTTCCATGTTTATTCTTCTCTTATCTTAGTTATTTTTTCAACATTCTACTAATGTTTAATACTCATTCACCAACCCTTTTTCTTTTCTTCTCGTTCCTAATCAACAATCTCCTTTCATTTTTTTCTTATCTGTCCTCAGTTACCTGTATCCAAGTACCTAGTTGCTTGATTTTTTTTTAAATAATTGTATTATACAATTATTTCGCGCTTGTCACTGTCACTTTAACTCTATTCGCGTTAGTGATAAACGAACACTTTCCTATGATAAATTTTACAATTTATATTACATTATAATTATTTACATTGTTGTTTCTTTTTATTTTCTTATTTATTATTTGACATTTTATATCATAGCAATATTTTTACTTTGTAACCGTAACTTTAAGTTAAAAATCGGTACACGAAGACCGAAGCTAGAAATCTTTAACTGGAATATTGTAATAATTAATAAGTCTTACTAATACATAATAATAATTGAGGCCATGATATGACATCAAAAAAATATTGCTTTCATTGACAAGATGCCATATTGTCTTTTATATTCAAGCAGACGGAAGAGTGTAATCTTATGGAATGTGGTGTACAGTGCAAGAAATCATATACATATTTTTACATGTCCCAGTTTATTCCTATGTTCAGACTAAAGGTCGATTTAGAAGACAAAAAGCATGCTATGAATACCATGGAAACCTGTTTAACCCAACGAAAACTGTGAATACCAATTTAGAGAACATTTCATCTGATTATGAGCTCGTACATAGAAATCCGAAAATTTCAATCACACCTGGATCGGTACTATGTGAAACCAGATCTGTAACGCACAGACTATTGCAGAGTCAACAACACATAAGCCAAACATACGGTTCTGACTATCAAAAGCTTATCGAGGAGCTAAAAGCGTATAACTTAATGAGGCAAACCATTGACTCAAAATAACTATACCAGGTAGGAACGACTGGAAGAACTGTGCACTCATACAGGCAACCAGGTATACGGACGGCTCCAAGGCAGAAGTAGGTGTAGAAGCTGGAGCTGAAGGGTCATTCCAATATGCCTATCTATGTATGTGTGTATATTGGGGTGACATTCACTGAGACCTAAAAGATCTATTGTGCCCCTTTACTTCTACTTAGTTCCTGAGGAAAGTCTCAAAGACTGGTAGCTCCTTTAATCCTGTTTCCAGGAGGAATATCTGCAGGCTTTAACTTAGGTAAATGTCCCTCTTCTGTCCAGTAATCTCCTAGGTGTTGTGCCCTAGGATTCTGAATTGCTGTGAAATTCGCAAGTATGTGGATGGAGGTTTCTTATTCCATGCCACAGAATCTACATTCTTCTTCCTCAACTATTTTAAGCTTTTTCAGGTGCCAATACAAGCGACAATGTCCCGTTAGGATCCCTGTTAAAAATCTTAGTGCAGTTTTACTTTGACTTGCATGCATTCATTTGATCTCAACAGGTTGTAGTCATCCAGAAGAATCTTTGATTGTCCAAGCCCTACTAGATCTTTCCAATGATCAGATCTTCCCTTTTTTTCGGCTTTGCCTATTTCTTCCAATATTACATTGGAGCTGATACCTCAAAAGGGTTCCGGCCCCCAAAAGGGTGTTTCAGTCCCCCTCTTTGCTATTTAATTTCCTTCTATTCCAGTGTGACCTGGAATCCACAGTTAGGTAACTATATTGCTCTCGCCAGTTCAGTTCACAGATCACAGACAGCCAATCTGCACTGAAGTTACTCGATTCCATATAGGTTAATTCTAAGCTAGTATGGGATTGCATAGGTGCCTCAAGCGCACTTGGAGACCATTACAAGGTAATAGAAGTCTTGGTACTAGGACTCGAGTTTCATAAGACAAGGCTCATCAATACCTTTCATTGGACCAGAACCCTTTTGCGGCGTCGCAAAGGTCGACAAAAAATATGGCCATCAGGAAGAGGAAGTGGTTGGCACATAAATGGTGATAGGAACGCTGTCAAAATCCCTAAGCTAATGGGGTTGACAGACGAAGCCATGTGCAGATTCTGTCACCTAGAGGAAGAAACTGCAGAGCACATCCTATGCCAGTGCGAATGTGTTTCTTGTACTAGCTACCGGCAAATCTAGAGGGTCAGGCTGGAAAATGTATTCTAGATTCAGAGGACCACAATAGAACTGAAAAGGTCGCATTGGAAAAGGCCGATTAGCCACCTCATCAAATCTAATCGAATGTTAAAAGAGTGCTTATGTGTGAAAATGTTGGGATTATCATATCTGATGAGGAAAAAGTTCATACAATATACGAGGAATAAAAAGATTAATCCTGGATTGAAAACTGCAGGACAACGTTATGGAAGTGTATCTGAGATATAGGTTTTCGATTTGAAAAAAAAATTAACCAGTCATTTTTTTTTACAAAACAGCAGGTTTTACAGAGACCAGAAAAGGACAAATACTCACTTGGATAAAACCTGATTCGACTCATGCGATAACTCAGAAAGGGGTTGGGTTGACTCATCTGATAATTTCAAAATAGAAACGCCATCACATGGTTAAAAGTATTACGATTTTACATCCTAACAGGGGATTAATTAGTCACTTCACTTTAAGTATAAACAGATTTTACTGCATTAAATAAATTGACTTTCACATAATCCACTCTGTATAATTATTTATAACATGAAATTAGCTTAGCCTGACACAAACATGGTAATTTTGTATTCCAAATTTTTTAATCATTCTCTTTTAAAAACCATTGAACCTTCCATAATCAAAATTCGGCTATAAAAATTAATACTCACCGAAAAACATAATTGCCGACACAAATTTAATCACACAACTAAAATTTAACATAACTAATTTATATCCTGTCCAGTAGCGTAATCAAATTGATGGCCGTAGAAATATTTGAAAAAAAAATTCCCCGACAAGAATGGGTATTTTCGTGTCTTTTTTTTGTTAAATTCTTCAGTCATCACTTTAAATTAGATGACAATTAGTTTCTTAGGTATATGACATATCGTGATCTGAATCAGGGACATTTATAATTAAACTATTCTCATCGTTTAAATGATACCGAAGAGATTTGTTTTGTTAGAATACAAATTAATTATATAATACAAATGAAAAAAAAGTTAACTCTAGATAAATAATTGATATTAGGAATGTTTTTTTTTATATTTCAGATCATCAATAATATTTGACGAGGATGGATGAGGTCCGGGAGTTTCCACTTGAAAAAAAAAACAAAGAGAATGCTTTGAATCTGCCAGCATCTAAAAGTGTGTATTCACTAGTGTAGTGCCCCCCGTATAATTTAATTAAATGTATGTCACTCACAAAATAGCGTCAGCAATTACTTAATTAATACTTTTATAATATTGGATAGATATGTTTATCAACAATGATATAAAAGTATTAGTAAGCATAATATAAATATATATAGTTTTGCTCAGGATGACATATTACATTACATTTACAATTGGAATTATAACTTGATTTCCACTGAGGTCAGTTGGGCTGAACGGAGTTTAAATTAATACAATTTATGTAAACCAATAGAAAGTTATAAACACAAGTGACATTTCAATAGGTATTTTAATGAAACCCAACATCAACCATTACGTGGCGATCCTGCCAACTGGAACCAAATAGATGGATGGGCCCAAATAGTCCAATAAAATTAGGGTTTAAACTACCATTCAAAACGAATGCCTGCATTTTTGAATGTAAGTTCGTTTTGACATAAATTTGAAGTATATTTTTCTTACCCCCTAAATAGAATTCAATATTTTTTAAATATGTATACCTCAAATTTATATCAAAACGAACTTACAATAAAAAATGCAGGCTTTCGTTTTGAAAGGTAGTTTAAACCTGCAATTTATTGGACTAAAACTCATCTATTACACTAGATAATTTTAGTTCGAACACGCCAAAAAAATGTTTAGGATATTCACTGTTGTATTGTTGCAACTTGATTGATTTGTAGATTCGTGAACAACACTATGGTATTGGTTGATTCATTATGCAGTACGACCAGTCAGAGACTTCGGCAGCTCACCCTCTAGGGTTTTTATTCCTCTTGGTTGTACCGTTTATGTGAAGGGACTGACTGGATGCCTTTATTATGCACAACATTATTTTCTCTTGATCCTTCTTGGAGAAATCCTCCCTGAGCGCTCTAGCACCAGGAGGAAGTGCTTCGCAATCGGATATAATGTGTCATGCATTTTTCATGTACAACCAATAAATAGGATCATCCCTATATATTCCAATTGTACGCATGTGCTTACTTAGGATACAGTGACCGGTGAGTACTCTCTTCACTTTCCTTATTTGACCTCTATTTAGATTTAATATTTCATTAGTCAGCAGCTCTGCGAGTTTTTGACCAGGAGTTTACTGAGTTCTTGCTTTGGCACGTGGCTCCAGTACGTTTTATGTTTTGTTTGAATTCACGGATATACCTCCCCACGCTGCAGTTTTTAATTTACTAAATGTTGGTTCAAGACCATTTCAGACCCCTTTTTTGCTAGGATTCTGTCAGGACTTAAGGTCGTTTATTTCCAGAGTTTTTGAAGGCAATCGAAGGCCAGTCTAGATCTAGTCTGGAAGCATGCTTAGGATTTTAGTGCTGCCAGACTATCGGAGAGAATAGGGATATGTTGGCCCCTCTACCCCCTTTCGATGCTCATTTCTAAACACATGTCGATACCTTCCCGCCTATATGCAGCCATTCTCGCTTTCGCCTTAATAATATTGTAGCTAGATACTTTTCCTTTACTACTTATGATTAAATGATGTGCAGTATTATTAAAAAACGCTAAACGTGTTATACTTTACAAGGATCTAGTAGAAATTTCAAGAAATTGCGACCAGGTGACATCAGAATGCCAGTGTAAGACTGAACTAATACGTATGACAGGTGCCTGACAGGACACTGCGACCAGAATGAGCAGCTCAATAAGCGCAAACTATTATTTAGATTATTTGGAATAGAAGAAAAAAACTCCATTCACATACTTGCGAACATACTACAGAATCCCAGGGAACAGCAGCTGGGAAACTACTGGACCCCAATTCTTGACCGCTCGCAACACTCAAAGTTACTCGCTTCCAAACTAAATCGTAAAAATACTATTATTGAGCGCTCTCTGCTTTCCGCATTCGCTTGATGATATACGTTTTGCAGCGAACATATGTACGTTATGCCACTATGTACGTTATGCCACTCGAGACAGATGCCGGCATGAGACTCTTCTCAAGGGTGGTTCTACTCCAAGTTAGTGCAGCACTAGGTGTGTCAGAGGTTGCCAGACTATAAGAAGCTTTAGGGCGCCACTACCTTTCAGACGTCGACGAAAGAACAAAATGAATTTAGACAAAAAGAAAACTAAGGTGAAAAAGATAGAAATCAATTAAGATATTTATTTATTTAAAAAAGTTAAAAACTCACGTTAGCTCGGACACGATCCCCTACAGCTCTAATAACCAAGCGGATGAGAAATTAAAAAAATAAATAAATTAAAACAATAATTTTATTTCTGCCAGGAGTTGGACAAAATGATCAGTATGTAGCCTGCACTTTTTATGGTACTTATCTTAAGTAAATAGCTTCTTCGGGAAGAGTGCGTAGATAAGTGGACCTGGAGATATATTGAAGGTGTCTTTGAGGGTGTCTTAATAATCTAGCAGTTAATGGTATCCTAGCAGCTAATGGTATCCTAGTTCTCTACGGTATCTTAGCTATCAGTCGTATACTAGCTTTTAACGGTATCCTAACTCTCAAGATATACTACCTGTCAGTCGTATGCTAACTGCTGTGCTTACCACAGCAATTTAGATAAGAAAGATATACAAACGATAAAAATGGAGGTCTTTCCTCGAAGAAAGTCGGTAGCGAAAAGGGTGTAGATGGGAGCGGTCGTTGGCAGATGTCTTAATGGTCAGGTTTGAATATTGGGGTGGCTAACGGGACGACTAGCGGGAATTAGAGATAGATTTGCGATATAAACTTAAAAGTCGAAACAGGTCGATAGAAATGTTACAAGCGAACGCTTTATTCACGGCATTGCCAAATTTCTCATTTCGCTTAAGGACGCCCATTAATGAATTGCATAGCGATACCTTAGTGCTAATACCGCGTAACCCACAAAATTCGCCTTTTGGTTAATATCAATTGACTGGACTATTATTCACCGATACATAACACTATCATTTTTATCACCAATTCTAATAAGTCGTGTGAAAAGAGTCCGATTTATCAAATTCCAATAAGTCGTATACCACAGTTTATGATGTTAACTGTAGCACTGCGTTTTAATGTGTGTCGAAATTTGTTGTTTTTTTCCTTAAAAAGTTGAAGAAAAAGCAAGGTAAGTTGTTTTATATCCTTTTAGATAATAATGTTAGAGCAATATAGTTATAGAATATGGATGTTATTAGAAATTGTACATAATTTGCTCTATATTTGTGGGTTGTTCGGATACGTCATATTAGAATTTATTATAACATATGGGTTACGACAATTTGCATTGCTTTATAGAGGACTGTGCGGGATAATAATAATACAATTTTCCACACTGTATTTAGTGTGGAAAATTATAATTTCCGCACCGTGCGAGATTATTTTTGATGTAATTTTCTTGACGAATTGTATGCAATTTTCCACTCTGGGATTTAGAGCTACCTTAGTCTTTTATTATAACGTAACTTGTATTTTTGTATTTCACAATTAAATTAAAAAAAAATTATAAACATTGTGACAGCTATATTCTGTTTAACAAACTACGGGCAGCATTCCCGTTTTAATTCATTTATACTTTGTTTCAGATGTTTGGAAGAGGAGCAAGAATGGTTTCTTTAGCTCTAGAATGCAGCAACAAACCATCAGCTTTTGTTAATATCAATGATCTTGTTCCAGTGTACCAGGTCAATGTACCAGTCACATTGGAGATATCAGAAAATTCTTTGTTACTTGTCCAAACTTCAATTGATGATCCTATGATAGGTGCCAATCTTTTGATGAGGCTGTACTGCCCAACAATACAAATAGTTGTGGGACGCCATCAATGGAAAATCATAATAAAATAATAAAAAAAATGACCCGGACTATGAGGAAGAAGATGATTTAGTGAGTGAAGATGAACTTGGAAGTTTGCATAATGAAGGAAACAGTGAACATGAAAATACTTCGCAGAATTATCAAACACAAGACGTTCGAACACAAAATATTACTAACAAAAAGAGAAGAAAAAAAGCAGCCCCAGAAATGTGGGAGAAAAACCAAAACAGGAAGAAGAGAAAGAAAGGAGAAGAATACGTAGAATACACGAGATCTGAAGATGGTGTTGTAGAGCATAAAACAATAAGAGACAAAAAAGTTATGGGCTCTAAATGTGATTCAAACTTTTGTAAAAAGGCGAGTAATAGATTCTGTCATTTGTTTGCTGACGAAATTCGACAATGTATTTTTGATAGATTCTGGGATTTAAACTGGGATCAGAAACGTTCATTTATTGCCAATATGGTAATCGATCGAACTAACCTCTCCAGACGTAAAGGCTCATACGAATATTTCTTGAAACTTGAAGATGGAAACAAATATCAAGTGTGTGAAAATACTTTTCTTGGAACTTTAGGCCTTAAAGAAAAAATGGTTTCCCACTGGGTCAATGAGGGGGAAGCCTATGGAATGATGCCAGAACAAGTTCAAACAGTTAGAAATAGGGAAAGTGTATCATTTCAAAACATGAAAAAAAGAAAATATCATCTTACTCATTTTTTTGAACAAATTCCGAAGATGGAGAGTCATTACTGTTGTCAAAGAACGTCAAAGTTGTACTTAGAAGAGCATTTCAAATCCAAATCTGAAGTATACAATATCTACAAGCAAAAATGTGAACGTGATAATATCATTCCATTGTCAATTTTTTCCTTTACAAACGAAATGGATTTACTTAATATTGTACTATTTAAACCAAGAAAAGACCAGTGCGATATTTGCATAGGTTACAAAACAAAGCAAGTGAGGAGCTTGAATACCAAAAACATTTAAAATCAAAAGACGATGCTCGAAATGAAAAACAAGAAGATAAGAAGCAAGATAACTTCATCCACTGTTTTACAACGGACGTCGAAGCCGTTAAATTATGCCCCAAACTGGAGGTTAGTTCAGAGTATTACAAAACCAAGCTTCAAGTCCATAATTTTACTAAGTATAACTTGGCAACACATGAAAGTAAAAAAATTTCTGTGGAATGAATCAGAAGGCGAACTCTACTCTACTTTTTACAACTTGTATTATAAAACATCTAACAGATAATTTGGCAATAGAACGAAAACCGATTGTTTTATACTCTGATACCTGTGATAAAAATAACATTTTGTCAAACGCTTTGTCTGTGTTAGCTTTAAAGGATCACACTCAAATTCACTGATTGAAGGGAAGGGAAATATACCTTGCAACGGATTATATTGGAATCATTAAAGAGGCCAGAAAAAAACCAAAACCCTTGAAGACGTTGAATATCTAAGTCATTCTTTTTTTTTCGACTACGAGGATCGTAGTTATCACAGATATACTTCAATACGTCCTGGTAACAAAAAAGATGATTTAAAAGTCTCTGATCTTATAAGTTATAAAATATGCACCCGACGGGAATATTTTTTACAAAAGCAGCTATACCGACTCGTACTCTACCACAGAGACAAAAACTTATTGATGTTAATGCTACGCTCAAACCAATTTATAAAAGACGTCTAAAAATAAAAATAAACAAAAATGGGCTCATTTACAAGAACTAAAAAAGGTACTGCCCATAGATACGCATTTCTTCTATGATACTTTGCAATTTAAAGAAACCAACGAGCAAAACGTTGTTGAGCTACAAAGTGATGAGCTGCCAAGAAAAAGTAGGTACTCTGAAATCTAAAAGTAGAAGTATTAATAAGAGGCAAAACTTAGGTGCGTTTAAAAAGAATAAGGAACCACGAAACAAAACTAATTCAGGGTTAAGGCTAAGGTCTAGGACTAAGAAAATTAAAAATGAGAGAAGTGATGTGAAGCGTAGATTTAAATAGTAGGATTATTTACTCGTATCTTAATACCCCTCTTATTACTTATTATATTACTCTTATCTTCTACTTGTGTTCATTTTAACTGTTTATTTTTCAATTTTTGTCATTAGATTTTACTCAGCTACTTGTAGGGTTTAGTAACTAAGAACAATGATCCAGGTGCAAGCCCATGCACCTGGATCAGTATCCTTAATAGTACCTAACAACTTAATATTTTACTAATACAACCTATCCCACTCAAAATCTATCTAATGACAAATCCTAACCATCTAAACGAATTCTGATTTGGCGTATCCAACACTAAAAGTTAATGACAATAAATCGTAAGCAACGTAATATCTAGATAAAATCAAAGCTTTAAAATATTCTTTCGGCCAAGTGATCACCAAGAATTAATAAGGTTATTATAAAATTAAAATCTGCAATGAATCGATTCCAATATAAAATAAATAGTTTTTCTTATGTTATGGGTTACGCGGTATTAGCACTAAGGTATCGATAGTAGAAAAGCCTTCGCTAACTACTACTGCTCGTTATGCTGCGAATTCGCTCGATAGCGAGAGATGTCAAAAATTGGGCTCCTGGATAAAAAAGGAATATTTGCCAGGAATGAAGCCAGTGGATATCCTAAAATTTCTTGAAGGAACTATTAGATTTCATTTTCAGGCATAATAGAACTTCTCGGGTGAATGTTCACCTCAAACAAACATATTTACAAATGGAGAACCAAACAGCACAACTTTTCCAAAAGAGTACTACCTATAAGATATATGAGTTTTAACATATTAATGTTTCGAAAGGAAAAAATACTCTCATCAATTACCTCTCGACCTTCACAACTCATAGAATATTCTCTCAAGTTCATTTGCGGAAGTATCCGTTAACTATTAAATTTTGAAGGTCTAGGGATATTACTAGTCACTGTCATTTACATGAATCTGCCACTCCAAAAATTTTATCTTTTTTTTTTACCAAACAAAATAAATTTAAATGCCTCACTACATATTGATCGAGTGCACTGTTTTAGGTAAACATACGTGGGATATAAATCAATATATTATGTATTAACAGGTGTCAGAAGCAGGTGTTAAGTTTTTATACTTTTAAAGAGCGAATTGTAAGTGTTCAAAAACATTAAGGCGGTTCCACACATTCGGATATTAGAGAAATACACGAATATTTGTATATTACGCTCATTCGAAATAATAGTGACACAACTAAAAATATCTCCCATTTAGGTTTAAAATATATTAATAGTTATTTGTTTTACTAGGCAGAAAAGCACGAGATTTAATGCTGCGGTTGGTGTTTCATAGCCGAGGCGTAGCCGATGGTAGGAAACCAGCCAAAAAATGTAGAAAGTAGCTGTGTCGCATCTCGCATGCGCCCCACGTTTATTATTATTATTATTTTTTATTTTTTAGTTCGTTTTAAAAACGTGGTATATTAAATTTTTTTTATTTCATTTATTTTTTAGTAAGGTGTCAACCCTAGCTTTGCATGCCTTTTAAGCCCCTGTTAACATACCTACTACGGTTTTTACAGTTTTCCTATCTAGGTGAGATTTAAGTAATAATTAATATTTTAAAAAAACTTTCGAGTAAAATATTTCTTCCTCGACTTTTCTTCGCTAAAATCATTATTAACTTCGTCACAACTAACATTCCAGAGGTAAAGGTTTATTTTTATCCAGAGGTAAAATGGACGTTATTGCTCCAAGGTCGATCTAAAATTCTTTATAATCGTTGTCAATTTTGAAATGTTCCCCCACATGAAGTTATATACTGGGTGTTTCTAAATTCATACGAAAAAATTCAGGAGGTATGACAACATTTAATTTTTTTCGTCGAATCTACTGGTTCTAGCAAAAAATTTCAAGGTTGAAAATAAGTGTTTCAAGACAACAGAGATTTTAACCCTGCTACTGCACACTGGGGTCTAGAAAACCCACGTGCTCTTTAGACTCTATCTTGTGCGCAGTGTTTCGATTGTGACTTTGGGCCAGCGCCATGTAAATTCAGTTAAAAGTTGTATACGAGTGAGGCAGGACGCAAAACATTTGATCGCTTATAGGTAAGTGGTAAAATTTGATTTTAGCTGCTCCTGGTTTACTGAGACCCATTGTGCAGGATTAAGTTACATATTTTCTATTATTTTGTAGGAAGATGTCGAGGCCTAAAAGGAACTGCTGAAAATTGTAGATAATCTTAGGAGCAATCCAGAACATGAAAATGGATATGAAATTGGAGAATTTTCGGATAGCCAAAACGATTATGAGATGGAGGAGGATGAGGAAGACGACTAACAAAGTGCTTGTGAAAGTGAACAGGGTGATGAAAATAAACAGAATAGTGACAATGAAAATGAAGAACACAGTGAAAAGGAAAGTGAGCAAGCTGGTGAGAATAACAGTGAAGAAGCTAGTGGAAAAAAAGTAAACAAAACAATGCTCATGAGAATGAACAAAGCAATGAGCAAGGCCTCCAAGAGCGACGAGGAATAAAAGCGTCCTAAGAGGTAAAAATAACCACCTGTGGTCATCTGTAGTTCCTCAGAGGAGAGGTCGTTTGAGAGCTGACATTGTTTTACATTTGATGCTAGAAAAGTAGAAACACCTTTAGAAGCTTGGTATTTGATTATCAGTGAGGATCTAATTGAAACAATTACCATAAACACCAATGAACAAATTGAGAGAAACCATAAACGCAGCTACACCAAAGCCACAAATGTTATTGAGGTAAGAGCTTTCATTGGTCTTCTCTATATAGCGGGACCATTGCGTGTCTCAAATTGCAGCACAGAAGAATTGTGGTCCCTTGCTTTTGGGATTGGAATTTTTCGGACAACCATGTCCCAGCAAACATTTCAGTTTTTAGCTACTAACTTACGCTTTGATAACAAGGCTGATAGACATATACAACGTCAGACTGATAAATTTGCTCCAAATATGGGATGTATAAGCAACTGCAAGGCATACTACACACCCCATGAATATTGCACAATAGACGAGCAACTGATGAGTTTTCGTGGCCGTTGTAGCTTCCGTATCTATATGGCCAGCAAACTCGATAAATACCAATGCTAAATGATGCTAAGACCTATCACAAGTTGAATGCTATTCCTTATGTGGGCAAAGTGAACTGCGAAAATAATGAAAGTGTGCCAACCTATTATGTTAGAAAATTGTCCGAACCCATACACAATACCAATCGCAACCTAACTTTCGATAATTGGTTCACTTCGATTCCATTGGCTAATCTTCTATCTGAGCAATATAAGCTAACAATGGTAGGAACCTTGCGGAAAAAGAAAAGAGAAATTCCGCCTAGTTTCTTGTCAAAAAAGGAAGTAGGGTCGTCGTTATCCGCTTTTGATGATATCAAAACTCTGGTTTCCTTTCCACCTAGACAAAATAAAAACGTGCTTCTAATTTCCACCTTACACCATGACGATTCCATTGATCACGAGACAAATAAACCAACTATAATTGAGACATACAACGCAACCAAAGGTGGTACAGACACCTTCGATCAGTTGTGCCATTCATATACCACAGCACGAAAAAAAAATAGATGGACTATGCGAGTGTTTTATGGTATGCTTGAAGGAAGTGGTATCAATTCGATGATTTTGCTTACCTTTGCTAAGGGAGATTGGGAAGAAAAAAAACACGTAGGAATTTCCTAAAAGAGCTGGGAATTTCCTTGGTAATACGGTTGCCAACGCTTAGAAGATCACTGCGTCAAAAGATAATGGAAATCTTGAATGAGCCTGTGCCAGATCCTCCACCAAATGTCGAAAATTTGCGACGAAAAGTTCGTTGTAGTTTTTGCGATAGGAAAAAAGACAGAAAAACAAATATGCATTGTAGCTTGTGCCATAAATCGTTTTGCAATGAGCACAGGGCAATGGTATGTAGGAGCTGTGAGACTGATTTATTAGCCTGATTTATTGGACTGACTACGAAAAACTTAAGCAATTATAATTTTTTCATTTGCACAATAAAAAAAATGACATTTAGTTAAAACGTTTTGTATACTTAGAATTCGAAAATTTTAGTTTTTGTTATTTTTTGTGAATTTCTAAAAAATCATAGGTACACTTTTTTGCCACTTTTTTTCCTTTTTTTAATTTGATATTTTTAAAATAAAAACATTTGTTTAGACTACTTTTTAATATGTTATATGCTCTCCTAAATAACCACTTCAACCATTCCAAGTGCAAAAAAAATTTAAAAAAATATTACCAACTTGAAAAAACTCCATTTTATTTTTGGGTTTTTGAGACCCCAATGTGCAGTTTGTGTCTTGAAAAATAAGTGTGCAGTAGCAGAGTTAAATAATATCTTTATTTCCCAAATCTCAATCACAAAAAAAGATAAATTTCACTCCCTTATAATGTAACAAGAATGTTCAAGAAATACCGGTGGTTAGACAAATGACAAAATTTCAAGTTTCCATCTTTACTCAAATTTGAGAAAAAAAAATAAAAACTCAATTTTACAAAGCACTATTTATTATAAATACAAATTTGGTCATAGAAAAGACTCCCATGAATTTTTTCGCACGAATTTATAAACATCCTGTATGGGCAATTCTACAACGAGGATTTATAGTTGTCTTCTAAATATGTTTTTAATTAATGTATTCTTGATTAAATGAAGCATCTATATAATTTATGCACCTATTTCTAAATAAATAAATTGACCTCCGCAGAGTTGATTTCTGTTTCGCTTTTTGCGAGTTTGCGTTTTTGTTGATTTGCACGCATATTTTTTTCTTTTATATTTTCGGATATTTAGAAAAATCCGCCCCCATCAGGTTGTCGACCTAGGCAGTTGCCTTTTCTTGCCTATTGGATGAATCGGACCTGAATATTCGGTAGTTTTCCAAGGTTTTTGTTACAACCATTGAAGGTTGAAAGATGAAAACAACTTTTTAAATAACGCTGACGAAGTTACCTAAATTTATGAATTAAATATATAAAAAAAAACAACTTACTATTGATTGATAGCTATAAAACAATCCAAAAGTATGTTCACACAACACTATACAATTTTTGCATTCGAAAGTTCAGAGCACTTTACGACAGATTGATATTAACCGAGCATGAGCTGATTATAATCGAGTTTAAATTAACGCTTCGTTCGCGGATAATGTACCGTATCTTGAAACCGTCGTCTAAAGAGGACAAAATCTTACTGAAGAAAGACACACTGTCGAAACTAGTCTTAACTTTTTCAACAGCTGCTAGTGTAAAGTTTATGCCCACATAAAACCAGACTAAAAAGGTAAAGACCCGTTTTGTTAACTCGGCAATCAATTCGAGCAATTATGGCGGATGCGCTCGCACAACTAAGCGTCTAATAGTGTATATAAATCGAAAGAGTTGTGAAAAGTAACGTTAGATTGTTGCCGTTTTGGAATTACTTCGACTAAAAGGACTATAGTTATTGCGAGAGTTGTATAATGCGGAGTGTGAGCGTATTTTTGAACAATGCTAATTTTTTGTTAATTAAAAGCAGGTGGACTTTTCGAAATGCCCGAGGGCCATACTTGGAAGTATTTTATATTCATATCATGAGGTTTTGTTATCGTAAGATTTTTAATCGTTGATATCGAGTTGGGGGCATTGGCGCGTACCTTTATGGCACTTATTTTCCAGTTTTTAAATTTCAGGTAAAGCATTCAACAGGGAAAGTGGTTGATTAAGTAGTTTTATAAACACAAAATCGGTGCAGTTTATGCTAATCTACCATAAATAACTTTTGGAAAAAAAACCAACTTCTTAACTAAAATGCACCAAAATAGCAAATAATTATTATTTGTTATGTAATTAATAATTGTTTTATATTTTTTAAATCGGCTCCAAGTGAGATGAAAAAATTATACAGGGTGTCCATTAACTCACCTACCAAACGCAAACTGCAGATACTGAATGTGATTTTATGTCCATCTAACCTAGCTAGCGCCCTTTGTCAGTTTCTCAAGCAAGTCTCAAAAAACCGCTACCTACCTAATAACACTGCATTGATAAATTGTTTACTATTAACAAAGATAACAAAATATTTTTTTGTAATCTTTGCTATAAACCCGAGTTTTTTTATTGCCTTCACAAGCGTTCAACGAGGGAGGCGCAACGTGTAAATTTGGTTAAATTTTTTCGGTATTAGTTTTTTGATAAATTTTCTAAAATCTAGCAAAATTTAAATATTAGTAATCATTAGATCATTTTACGTAAGTTTGTTCCAGTAGTTTTTCCTCTATCTTGTAAAATAAGTGGTAGGGGTGAGTGGAAAAGCTGGCTCAATGAAACTCAATAACTTTTGCTTCGGTTTATGGATTTTGACAAATTTGTATAATTTAAAATTTTTGTAGCGCTAATTTAAACAGCAAAAAAGTTTGGCGCAGATTTATGCCGCATACGTGACCTATTTGGCGACCTCTACAAAATACATCAAAATTATGATTGCTCATATCCAAAAACCCAAAAACGTAAAATTTTGGTGCATACAATATTTAAATTTTGTGGTACTATAACGGTACATTTATTATAGAAAAATGATGTTTTTGTGTTATTATTGTGAGCTACGCCCTCTAGCGGTAGAGTAGCAAACTTGAAAATAATTTCCAGCAGTTTCTCGTATGCGAGTTTGTAATACAGATTTTTTTCTCTGGGCTGTACGATAAATAGTTTCTGAGATACAGCGGGTTACCTCCCTTAATCAGACACCCGGTACCTAGTTGGCTTTGACAAATTAACAAGAATTGACATTACGTCAAATTATTTTGAAAATGAAGAGTTGTTGTAATGTTGTCGTAATGTTGTTGCGTAAAAAAGGTGAAAATGGTCAATGGAAAATCCTCAAAAGATGAAAGAAGAACATACACAATCCCTTCAAAAGGTTAATGTTTGGGAAAGGATTGTTGGAAATTTGAATTTTTTTTGTATTTTTAGCATCATTTTATTAGTACTACGATCTAAACAGTACCTATTTGGCTTTGAGAAATTGCTTTGAGTTATTGTTATTGCTGTTGCGTAAAAAAGGTGAAATAATTCTAATTTTCCATCAAAATGGCTACTTATTCCAATGAAGAACTGCTGATGTGCATTTAAACTATGGTGAGGTGCAATGTAACGCTCGTGCAGCCGAACGGAGCTACGCGGAACGATTTCATACCATACGACATCCCAATCGATCAAACAGATGTACATCAACGCCTAAGAGAATTAGTTGTACCAATAGATACTGAAACTGGCAGACCCAGATGTTATAGAGGTGTACGAAATAGTATATTCTGTAACAAGGTTAGAATGAAAATTCGATGCGAGCCGAAGGCGAGCGTGAGGAACCACGAGCATTACGAATTTTCATTCTAACCGAGTAGCAGACCATACTTTCTCCACGATCAAAGATTTTCAATGGAAATGAACAAAAGATAATTTATATTACAGAACTCAATCACAATTATATTAGGTAAACACTCAATGTGACAGCAATAATTTTGACACTTACTCAAGATTTGACACTACGATGACAATCAACTGCATCAAGGCTAATGCTATTATTGCTAACCAGTGTGAGAATATTATTATATCACTGGAGAGATAATGTAGAAACATTTAAATTGCATAGGGGCAGAGGTGTTGCAGAATATTTCTTCAATCTCAAGAGAGAGAATTCCAGCATTCTGTAATCAATTTTGATTTCAGAATTAGCAAATTCTGTGATGATCGCGGAGAATAGCAAATTACGTTACAAGTCCGGGAAATGGCTTATTAAAGTACAAGTCTAGATGTTCACGGACGAGGCAACGAAGGAGCCGAGTCTGGAATTTCTAGACGAGTACTTTAATGACATTTCACGGTCGTGTATCGTACAATATTTGATTTCATACTGTGTGGTATTAAAAATGAAATTTCAATATTTTATATTAGGTTACCTCCCTGTATGTTCTTAGGTGTTAGCAGTACGGGAAGTAAAAATTTCCCGGACCGGGTACTGTAATGAGTTACTTCCCGGATTCGGGTCTATTTCCCTTGATGAAATAAAACAATTTAATTTGTTTAAATCTTCATTTTTTATTTTGAACTAACGTTCAAATTAAAATTAGTGACGCGTTTCGCTACACAGTAGCTTTTTCAAACTAGTAAGCTACTGTGTAGAAAATGTGTAGAATAAAAATGAAGATTTAAACAAATTAAATTGTTTTATTTCATCATTAGTATGGATCTTCATCAAGTAAAAGCCTCAGAATCCTGAGTTTAGTACTGGAAGACCATGTATCCTGCAGTTTCTAAATCATCCATAAGTACATTAACCATAGAGAAAACCTCTATCTGATTCACTTTCAAAAAGTTCATACGATGCTAGATGGTGATTTCCTTGCTCGAGTAGTTTTTAAAAGTTGGTTTCTGGACAAAAAGAACCAAGATTTCATTTTTTTCTGAAAAATGTTATTTTGCGATAAAGCTATGTTTACTCGAAGCGGAATTATCAATTTAAAAAATGCCTAACATTGGTGAAAATCCGTACGCCTATAAAAGAGACGAAGCACCAGCAAATATTTAGCATAAATGTCTGTATAGGGTAATCGGCAACTACTGGTTCCGATCATTTTTTAGTTTTTCCAATAATAGGCATGATTTTGAAAAACTGTTCTACGATCTTTACTCACACATACTTTATCCAAAATAAATGTTATTCTGTAAAATATAAATATTTTAAAGGGGAAATGCGACTTTTTAAATTACTATTTAAATTTGGCTCCAAAACTGTATAGAATGGTAATGGCCTATGACATCATTCTCACATAACATGAATTATTTTTTGCGACAGTCATGAATTCTAATGTGTGCGCTTCCACAATGTAAGCAAACATCGATAAAGAAGATATTTTTTAACGTTCCAATGAAAAAAAAAGTTAGAAATGTCTGGCTAAATCTAGCAGGAAGAGCTGTGGCGGCTCGTGGTTAATTTGATAGGGGGGTCATAGGTGATGTGACCAAAATCCTAAAATACGGAACGCCACTGACCAGCCCCCCGGTGAACTATCCGTCGGAGGCCTATCCTCCGTAGGCGTAAATTTTTCGAAAAACCACTCCCAATTTCTGCCCAGAAGTCGTTAACATCGTTAAAAAAGCAAAATTGGTGGAGATCCTTTCCAAAGCCCCAGAGGCAAAACATTTTTTGGGCCACGCTTGTTTTATATAAAAATAATGCACTCTTAAAAATAACTATATTTTATTCATTTCTATACATATTAAATATGACAAACGTAAATTAAATGATAATTTAGTCTAAATCTTTTTAAAATGTGAAGTGAAGTCTTCGATCTTTTGTATTTGCAACAACTTATTACGTCAAAACACAGCTCATTATTCTCATTATTTCGCTTCAAATGCCCTCCTTTAAATCAAAATATAGCGCGGCCTGCCAACCCCTCTACTCATCTCTTTTCTAAGCGTGTAATAATCAACCGACGTAAGTCGATTCATCGTCGATATTAAACCAGGCTTTTGACCTATCACATGTAAACTTCGGGCGTGTTTCTCTCACGCCGCGAAGATCGTCAGCGCTCGGCAAATTCCGTTCCCATATAACACCTTGAGGTCAACGGTGGCCACCAGCCGCTTTCCAATTTTGGTTTTCGCCGAGTACTTGATGCTTGATGCGGAATAATGTTTACACGGGGGTCTTGGAACGTTTTAGGTAAATTTTATTTAAGAGGAATACTATACTATATGTATAGTAGGTATTTTTTTAAATGCTTATTTAATTATTTTTTTAAATTATTTTTTAATGGAAGGTCATTGACCTAATGGAGGAGCCGCCACTGAGGAAGAGATCCAGCTACTGTGTCTTAGGAGTTGAGTTCTAGATTACATCTTTACTACTTTTATAAGTAATACTTACATGGAAATCTTAACTTTCCAAAATTCATCTGAACAAAAATTATTGTTAGAAGAAAAAATACTCCCATCCTCAACAAGTCGATTCTTGGTAAATTTGAACTATATGCCTTGATAAAACTTTGTTCCATAGCTAGTTTTTTGTTCGTACCTTTGGTAATACAAAATTGAGATTCTTAAAGTATAAAACGAGGAAAAATCACATAAACGATGCAAAACCAGCAAATACAATGGAAGATCCAACGATATACAAAATGTCAAAGCCAAAATATCAAATAATGTTTACAAAAGCGGGACGTCACTCGCCACTGATCGGTGTTTGTCTTAAGATGGCGGATTGTTATTTTTTGTATCTATATTTTCACAAAAATAAATATAATCGCGCATGTGATGTGAAAATAAGTGATTTCTTTATAGTCCGGTGAAGTAAAAATATTGAATGGAAAAGTTTAACGAAAGTATATCTAGCTGAAGCTTGCGACGCAGCTTGCAAGCACAGCATGGAGCACGTGAAATGCAACAGTTTTCCGTCTATAACTTTTATAGATTTGATCGCACTAAAAAAGTGTAGACATCAAAATTGTAGGATACCTTATTAGAGGACATGATACAATATTTTAGAAAAACATTTTTTCAACCCTTAATTTTCAAAAATTGAAAAAACTTTTGCAAAATGGTTTTTAAGCGACAAACATAACTAAAATGATAATAACGACTTCATAATATAGAAAAATATAGTAGTCCGGCCCCTGAAAATGTTGGCGTTTTCAGATTTCTACAATTCAAAATGGCGGCCACGCAAAATTTCAATATATATATTTTTTTCAACCTCGCCTCACTTAATGAACATTAACGCTATCAATACGTGGTTTGTTGCAATCGATAAATAATAAGTTGTATTTTTATAAACAATCACAAAAAAAATTTACATTATTTTTTCCAAGTTTTACTGGAAAAAAATGTTTTCTCTATTTTTATTAAATTTATCGCTGAAAACAATAATTGATGTATTCATTAATATTTTGAAAATGTTGGTCTTCAAAAACCACGTATTTTGAAAAAAAATTCCAGATTCGACCATTAGAAGCGGAGAAAACAGTATTCAAAGTTCGGTAGCCACTGAAAAAAAAATATTAAAAAATTCTAGTTTTTGATCGATTCGGTGAATTGTTCAATAAAAACTGTAAATAAACTAATATTTTCGTTAACGTTAGTGTTAAAGGGTAGTGGGTAATAAATCCATTCATATTAATAAAATGTGAAATGTCTGGTATTCATTATAATCATATTACACCCAATATCTATAATAACTATAGGTACAGAAAAAACCGTGATAAGATATTCAACCCCAATAAAACCGAACTGCGTTCAACTGCGCACGAAAGATCACTATTTAATCCACACCAAAGGATAGATTCACCAACTAACAAGAAGTGAAACCCGACACAATCTGTTTGATGAGTAGGTAACAAAAATGTATGACCTTGAGAGACCACCGTTGACAGATAACATAGTAAATACACTGAGAACATGATGAAATTTTTAAATATCGGCGATATAATTGGTCGACAAAGTGGAGTATGACAAGTATTTATTATAAAAATGGCGATTTTCAGACATGCGCATACTGCATTCTTCGGTTCACACTCTGAGTCAACTCTTAAATTGTTTATTCATTCTTTGTCACTAACGTAAAATTTTTCAATTTTTCGAAAATTAAGGGTTAAAATTTTTTTTTCCAAAACATTGCATTATGTTATCTTATAGGGTATAAAATTTCCTACAATTTTGATGTTCCTAATTTTTTTGTGCGATCAAATCTAAAAAAAGTTATAGACGGAAAACTGTTGCACATCACGTGCTCCAAGCTGTGCTTGCAAGCTGCGTAGCAAGCTTCAGCGGTATCATCTCAAGAATTTAAAAAAGTAGTAAATACTATACTTTCGTTTAAAAAAATAAAATCTAGTTCCGCAAGCTTTTTAATTCCACGACAGCCTTCAGCCTAACTGTATTCTATATATTTATTTCAAATAATCATTTCAGTGAGTTTCAGTGACTGTCATCATCCCCATTATGCATGCTTTGATCATTTCACATTTCATGAGCTCAATTTAGTCATTTTTTCAGTGACTGAAGACGGTCAAATGGCGGCTGAATCATGTATCAAAATAAAAATTTCCTAGCTTCCTTTATATTGTGAAAATTGAAAAAATGTAACCTAAGTAACTGTCAGTTCCACCAGACGACCGTGACTGAACGATAAGTACCAGAAACATACTTTCCGATAACCTAAAGTCGGCTTAATTGATAAATATAGTAAAACTAGTAAACATATGCTACAAGCTAATTGAATAATCTGATTAAAAATAGTTAGTACTAGCTGGTGATAAAATTAATCCCTCTCGTACTTTTCCTTTATGTTCAACTTATACTTTATTAACTCTAGTTTACTTCTCTAACAATTTTTTCTGAAATTATAAAACGATGTTTTTGATCAAACCTGTAAAATAAAAAAAAGTCAATTCATACGGGCACTCAATTTTTAACCGTTCTGAAAGAAAGACACGGACGAGCAAATTCGGCAATATACAGACGAATAAATAATCTGCAGACACCGGAGCTATTCTGACCGCAGTCTAAATGTAGAGGTAGAGTACAATAAGTCAACAGGAAGCAGTGCTCCCGTAAAGGAAATAGCTCTTAAAAAAAACCATTCCAGTGATATCATATAAAATTTACTATTTCCCCTTTTATAATTCTTATCAGAAAAAATTGTCCTGTACATTTACCAATATTATTATAAAATTTTAAACGTTCGATCTAGTTGCCCTACATTCTTGTATCGTCGATACAAAAAACCTTTTACAAAAGATTTTATCAGCTTTGAAATGTCGTTTAATCATCGATGGTGACTTGTGACCCACTAACCGTAACAGTATCGCTTTTTTTCAAGAAATACTCACGCCTCGTTAAAAATTTAGAATTTAATTTAGTCCACCGTCGAAATGTGCACTAAGGGAATTTTACTGATCAATTAATATTTGTTGCTAATCAACATTTTTTTAAATGAAATTTTGAATGAATCACATGCAGTTTATTTATTCTGTCAGATACTTTTTAATTCTTTGTCTGTTTTTTTTGCTCCGCTTCTTTGATATTTATGTATATTAGGTTGCTGTATCCAAATCATGAGCCTGAGCTTGAATTTATTGATAATTTGTTGTGTCTAAAACAAATTTATTGCTTCAACCCTTTTCGTGAAACAATGGATATGTTATCTTAAAATTTAAGGTAGCATATCATTGCTGCATCTCTGGGAATAGAAAAGATATCGTTGCGATCGACATGACGAATTTTGTTATTGATTTATCTCTGCCGACATACATTTTCATCACTCTTACATCCCTTACCTAGTACGATACTCACCTCAACAATTTTTCAAATATATTTTTTTCTCCAAATGATTAACAGTGGATTTTTAATGACACTTGACAGACATGAAAGGTATATTTTTACTGCCCAGGCAGAGAGAGTTTGTTGCTATGCAACATTCCAAGTAATAATTTGAATCAAATTGGTAATCAAAATTGACAATGACATTGGGTGAAGACAAAATGATGGAGTTTTTAATAAAAACAAATACACAAAATTTGTTTTTTCACATTACAACTACAAACTACAACAGAAAACGTTCACTTATTAGAAATATTTATGGTGATTTGTGAACAATAATACAATCGAACTCTCTCCACTTCCGTCCTTTTTCGTAAAATTAACAATATTAGTATCAAAACTACTTGATACTCCGGAAATCCTTTTTTTTTTCGGGTGGAGATGGGAAGCTCATGTTCGAATGGGTCCAGGACCCAAACAGTGTTGGACTCATCCTCGAGGGGATGCATACCAACCAAACCCATCTCAAACTCGTCGCTGCCCCCGCCTCGGAATCACTAGCCTATCATACTTCGAGACGGGCGGCGGACCCTCATACACCGTCGTCTTCTCCCTACTATCACTCCTACCTCTCATGCCATATCGAGTCCTTCTCTCCCCCTAACCATGCTCTCTACTACGCCACTCAGCTCCATCCATTACTCCTCCCCCCTCAACATTATCTCCACCATGTTCTCCCAGTATACCGCCTCCCCTAGTTTCCTCTCAAACTTCTTCAGCACTTCCTTGTTCCTCCAGCATCTAAACACATGCCCCACATCGTCCTCCACTTCACACCTCTCGCACACTCCAGTCTCTCTTTTCCCAATCTTGTGGAGGTACTGCAGTGAACACCTGTGTCAAGAAGTAGTTCACCTCCCCGAATTTCCGGTCCATCCAATCTCTCCTATTCCCAATCGCTCCTTTTAGCGCGCCCTCATACTCCCCCCACCTTCTCTCCATTTCCTCCTCCATCCATTCCTGTATTTCCTCTCTGGTCGCACCCCTCGCGTTTGTTCCTGGCTCTAGCCATCACGTCCAATGGGTATGATCTTGTCAGCACCGCTGCTGCCAGTACACCCACTGTCCTGTACCCCTGCACCACCCTCAGCAGTATACCTTTCTACACCTCCAGGAGTGGCGTAATCCTCGCATTCACCCCCGCTCTTTCACCCCACACCTCTGCACCTTATAGCATACTCTGCTCTACCTTCCTAACAATTACCCTCCTCTTCCACTCTCCCGGCCCTTTCACATTACACATAAATCTCCCCAGCCATGCTGCCCTCACATTTCCCTTCTCTGCCGCCTTTAACATATGAGTTTTGATGGATAATTGGCTATCCAACCCCACCCCTAGGTATTTCACAGACTCCTCCATACGAATTCTCCTTCCCTTCACCATCACCCCCACTTCCCTCGTCTTGTTCCGTCCCTTCACTAGCAACCCCACCGTCTTATCTTCCGCCACTTCCAGTCCGCACCGCTCTATCTTCTCCACAATCTTCCTACACATTCTCTCCGCCTTTCTTTCTATATCCGCCTCTCCCTTTGCCGTACATACCAGACACACATCGTCCGCATATACCGTGATCTCACATCCCACAAACCTCATCAAACACACATTTCCAGAGCGTCGGTCCAAGAACCGAGCCCTGGGGCACTCCAGCCTCCGTCTCATACCTCCTCCCTCTAGAGTCTACTGCCCCAATCTGGTTGGGCTCCTTACAGGGCATTGTAGACTTAACAAACACATGAACAACATCGGATTGGCAGAAACAACCATATGTAGGTTTTGCCAAGAAGATGAGGAAACCTCAGTACACATACTGTGCTACTGCGAAGGCCTGACTAGTTTGAGGTTTTAAACGATAGGGGAGGAAAAACCGCAACCCTCCCAATATATGGAGGACCTGAGGTATGCCATCCGTCTAGTAATAAGGACGGGTCTAGACAAGAAACTCTAGAATAACAGGAGGGCATACCTAATAGTTCTGCAAAGGTCGTAGTGGAGAGGCTCTTAGAAGCACTTAAGCCCCATATTTATCTTATCTTATCTTACCCTTATTTCAATGTTCAGCTTCATTAGAATTGTATTGGAATCTACTCAAATAATATTTTAAAACTGGCTCCAAAGAATTAATTTTAAAATTGCGCGCCCAGTTCTGGACTTTTCAGACTTAATTAGGTACATCCCTGACGGTATTTTATACGTCAAATTATGTCTACGTATTCACAAGTTACAATGGCTTGAAAATGTATGCTTTCTCTTGTCCTGAGAGGTACGAAAATACGAAAACAAATGTGATAAACTATGAGAGCACTTTATATGAAGGGGTTCTTTTGCGGCATCAGTATCAATATGGTACTGAAAGTAAAGCTGAAAAAACGGAAAGATCGGACCATTGGAAAATGTAGTAAGAGTAGTGTACGACCAAGTGAGGCCAATAAGATGTAGAAGCCTTAGTGAGCGTTTAGATAGATTGGTGTCCTAAAAGGACATTGCTACCTGAAGGGGCACCTAAAAAACTCAACCTGGTGGAGAAGGAGGAATGTAAATTCTATGGAATTGAAGGAAAAAAGCCCTTAACATTTCTGCGGAATGCAAGGAGTACAGAATTCCAGGGCACAAAACTTGGAAGACAACCGGATAACAACCGGAAGAATTGTTTAAACTGAAACTTACAGAGATCCTAAATTTTTTTCGATAGATAGGATCAAAGGAAGCACTGGTATCTGAGACTTTCCTCTGGAATTGAGTAGAAGAATGGAGCGCAGTAGATCTTTTGGGTCTCAGTGAGTGTTTACTCCAAAATATACATACATACAAGTATAATTCCATGGAATCTCTTGTTGGTTTCTCTTCTCGATAATTATTTATCTGATTTAGCTTCCAAATCTTCTTAGTTTGTATCTGATTCCCCTAATTTTACATACTCATCAAACACTACATGCAATTGTAAATGTAACGAACCTGTCGAAATCATAGTCGGTTGTTTCGAAGACGGATATTACATTGTTTTAGAATGGAAATTCGCCCCTAACTTACAGCTACGACATAGATGATGCACGGACCTGGCGAGGTTTTTGATAGAGACTGTGATAGAGATAGAGACACTACATAGTAATTCGATAAAATCAGTAAGTGTCCGCAGTAGCCCAATACTCTTCCAGCATTATTTTTATATTTTCAAAGATAAAAATTATCCAAGTCAGAACCTTGACAAACGGCTTTTCCTTTAATGTTTATGCATTTTCTCAAGTATACAAAATCTGACCGACAAACAATAACAAAGAAATGGTTTTGTCTTGAAGTAGGCGTGGTACTTCCTTCTTTAATATATGCAGACATCTAAATCGACTTTATACGACAGTCACTTATTTTTAAAATTATAACAGTTCCTGCATGCCTAACCCATTTTACCGCCCGCCCATGACCTTAATGAGGTGTTCAAACAACTTTTGTCGTTGTCTCTTTCATTCGTCGATTATATAGCCTATAAAAAGTGCTATATTTAAGATATTTAAAAATGACAACAGGTTTTTTCGAGAAATCAAAATACTATTAAGTAGGATAACGGAAAATGTTATTCTGGAATTGTCTTATAACTACGTAATACGAGGGTTGTCAGTATTGCCAGTGGTGATGAATCCTGGATTTACACTCATGAACCCGAAAATAAACGTCAGTCGACTGTTCCAAGATGAGCCAAAACCGACGAAAGTTATCCGCTCTCGAAGTGTTTCCTAAAAAATGGTCTTACAAGCGAGTCATGTAGCAACAATTCCTCTGCAAGATCAAAGAACTATTACTGTTGATTGGTACATATCGATTTTTTGCCGGAAGTAGTTCCCTAGTTTCTAAAAACCAGCCCCCCACGACGAATGATCCTTCACCAAGACAAGTTCCCACACAGCTCGAAAAACAATTCTTGCTTCTAGAGCAAGAAAACATCGAATTGTTGGACCATCCTCTATAAAGTCTCGATCTAAGTCCTAATGACTTTTTTACTTTTCCAAAAATTAAAAATAAATGAACTGCGTAGTCAATGGTTCCAGTCCCCATAAAATGCAGTCAATGCCTTCAAAAACTCTTTTTTGAATGTTCTATCAAGCGAGTGGACTAACTGCTTCCAGAATTGGTTCCATTGAAAAACAAAAGTTATCTATTGTTTTTTTCCAGCTCTATATGCAAAATATAAAAGACAACTCAAGAATTAATTGATTCCTTCACTCAGATTTTATTTAAGTAGCTTGGATGACGAACATGTTGAAATTTCCTAATATTGTATTTTATTTCATAGATAGCCATCATCTTCTTTAAAATATGTGATTAATTGACACGATTTCATAAAATAACACGTCAGAAATTATCGATAAAACCCATGGAATGGCATTGAACGATCGGAGAATAAAAGTGCGGGAGGTTGCTGAAGCTGTAAGCATTGTTTAATAATATAGAGATAGTTAGTCAAGCTTACGGGAAATGGATTTGAAGAAAATGGGGTATAGCGATAGATGGCGACTGTGTTTGCAGCTCCACCATGTGCGATCATCGCCATATTTTATCCAATTTTATTTTAATCATATCAACGCGAGTAAACGCTCTGTTGCCAAAGTTACAATTTTAAATTTATACAATTTATCTACAAAATGGTCCATTTTGAAATTCATGGTCAGAGTTAGGTGATTATTGAATAATTACTAGGTATATACTCTCTCTAATTGCCAAATATATAAATTTTTTTTGAAAAATTGTCAAAAATTTTGAGAAATGGTCAATAATTGTCAAAAACTGTCAAAAATGGTCAATATTTGTGAAAATTCTGAATAAATGGTCAATAATTGTCAAAAATTTTGAAAAATGGTTAAAATTTTTGAAAAATTATCAAAAATGGTCAACAATTGTCAAAGACGGTCAATAATTGTCAAAAGCAATCAAAAATTGTCAAAAACTGTCAAGGATGGTCAAAAATTGTTAAATATTTAAAAAATGGTCAATGATTGTCAAAATTTTTGAAAAATCGTCAAAAATGGTCAATAATTGTTAATATTTTGAAAAATGGTCAAAAATTGTCAAAATTTTGAAAAAATGGTCAATAATTATAAAATACTGTCAAAAATGGTCAATAATTGTTAAAAATTGTTAAAATTTTTGAATAATGGTCAAATTTTTTGAAAAATTGTCAAAAATGGTGAATAATTGTCAGAATCTGTCAAAAATAGTCAATAATTGTTAAAATTTTGAAAAATGATCAAAAATTGTTGAATATTTTGAAAAATTTACAACAATTGTCAACATTTTTGAAAGTTGTCAAAAATGGTCAATAATTGTCAGAAACTGTCAAAAATGGTCAATAATTTATAATTTTTTTTAAAAATGGTCAAAAATTGTTAAGCTTCTGAAAAAAATTGTCAATAATTTTAAAAAACTGTCAAAAATGGTCAATAATGGTTGAAAATTGTAAATTTTTGAAAAATGCACAGAATTTTTGAAAAATTGTCAAAAATGGTCAAAAGTTGTCAGAACCTGTCAAAAAGCTCAAAAATTGTCAAAAATGGTCAATAATTGTCAAAACTGTCAAAATTGGTCAATAATTGTAAAAATTTGGAAAAATGGTCAAAAATTGTCAAAAATTTTGAAAAAATTGTCAAAAATTTTGAAAAAATGGTCAAAAATTATCAAAATTTTTGAAAAGTGGTCAATAAAATATAAAATAATACTGAGTAGAACGTACTGGGTCTCATGTAATTCCCAACATCGTAATCTATTGCGCGTATATTTATTGATGGTTTTCCCAACCTCGCATTCTATTGTGCTTAAGAAGCAAGCTTCTGTCGGTGGTCCGATGACCGCTCACCTTTTTTTTTAATTTTTGAATTGTTCAAATATTATTGTATTGAATGTATTTGTACACAGAATTCTTCTAGTTAGATAGGGTTGAAGTATATATTGTACAGTACAGTACAGATTGGGTGAAAAAAAATACACAGGGTTACATTTTGTGCTGATTATCTTTGATTTTGATCTACTTTAATTGCCCCACCCCCGCCCTTAGAGGATGGGGGTAACTTTGTGAAATCATTATAAAAATCAAGTTTTCAAACTTGGTATCATATTCTACGTAGTTTTTTTACGTATATACCTAAAATTTAATCTAGATGACTTTTTTTTAGAAAGTTATACAGAAAAAATGTTATCAAAAAATTAATTATTTAATGAATATAGCAATCTCCATTATAGGGCTTTACGGATAGGAAAAATATTATTTAACATGTATATAATATGTTGTACACTATTAACTCTGAAATGGAAATTTTTTCGTATGCAAAACTCATATCAAGGGATAACTTACTGGAAATATTGTATCAAATATTGCATCAAATTTCACATTATCTTCTTCGTTTATACCTAAAATTTCACGTTGATAACTTTTTTTAAGAAAGTTTAAAAAAAATATTAAAAAATTAATCACATTATAACGGTGGCGGCTTTACGGATAGGAATAAAAATTTACAATTTGGCACGAGTATATTGTACAATATTGAATTGGAAATAAAAAATAAATTACACGCTTACCTCATATTATAACGGTGGGGGGGGGGGGGAAGGGGTGAGTTTGGGATATATTGGGGTTGGAATGATTTTCAGTACGTCATCAAATTCTACATTATTTCTAAGGTATGTTTACGAGTTAACTATTGCTATAGATAAGCCAAATAGGTCTTTCCGTTGTTTACTTAGTAGTTTTCCGTTTATTCTGTAGGTTAGAAAATGGAGAATTTTCATATTTTATTACAAATTGATAAGCAGATTATTATTGAAATCAGAATTTCTTGCTCCAGGAAAAAAAGTTACTAAAAATGTTGATAATATCATCTACAATCAACTCAAGTAATAAATATGTGAATATATTTTGAATACAGTAAAATAATCAAAATCTTATTCAAGAAAAGAGGGACATTGAAAAACTGTATTTTTAGGCGTTGTTTATTTCCATTCTGTAATCTACAGAATAAGCGGAAAACTACAATAATGATGTAAACAAAGGAAAGCACATTTGCCGTATATTTGGCAATAATAAATGAAAATATATGAAAATTGAAAAACATACTTTTAAAGTGATGTAGACTTTGATGACGTACCCCAACACTGATATATCCCAAACTCACCTCATTCCATCCTTATAGTATGGGGTGAGCATGTAATTTTTTTTATTCCAATAACTACTCGCCATCTCGACTCACAATTTTTTTTTCATTTTTAAATATAATGCCTAAAGGGTTCAAACCCCTCATCTAATATTGACAGGTTTTGTCTTTTTTTAAGAAAAATCACAAGTCGACATATTTTTTTAATGAATATTTTTGGCAATGGTGAGAAAAGAAATTCATAAACATACCTTGAAAATTATGTAGAGTTTGATGACTTTCTTAAAATAATTCCCACTTTAATATCTCACCCCCACCTTTATAGTATTAATTATGAATTTTAGTTCCTATCTGTAGAGACGCAATGACCATTATTATTTTCATTAAATAATTAATTTTTTGATGAACTTTTTTTGTACGATTTTCTCAAAAAAAAAGTCATCTAGATGAAATTTTAGGTACCATATACGTAAAAATGAATGTATGATTTTTATAAATATTTAGTTTCAATTTACTGTTTGGACCCTTACTTCGTGGAATCTACTCATATTACTTTTTTAAATTAAACTAAATAATTATAAATGATATTTTAGAGCTTTCATTGGTTTTTTCAATAAATAGTGGAATTAATTATAAACAGTTAGTTTAATTTAAAAAAGTAATATTTAGTTTCAATCTAATAATAAACATTGTGAAGGCCACGGTAATTATATATTGGAATAATTGATGGGAATACAAATATATTAATATTGTGACACTTCAACGATTGGATAACCTCCAAAGCATCTTACAATAAAAATCCTAAAAAACAATCAAAATTGTCATTTCTTCAAAACCAGTTATTTCTAATATGTTGTGATTCATATTGTTTATGGCAAACGACAGTACTTTTACGACAAAAAATATTTTCTATCTTTTTTATTGAGAATGTTTAATCACTCAACGGTTTAGGTAAACATACTGTTGCCGTTTTCAAGTTAAATTGTAGTAATCTGTATCAATTATCAGTGGCGGCTCCTCGAAGGAGTCTCAGCCTCCTCACAAATTTATCCAGCAAATAGCACCAGGAATATTTTGTTGAAAATTCTTCATTTTATTTCCTGTTTATCTAATAATTTTCAAATTTCACAATTCCCGTTGTCAGTATTTTTAAATCTGACAACAGTGCCTTGAGGCTAGATTCTACATCTCAATACCTAAACACGTGCTGCTCAACACAGTTGCCGTTTTGTCGACCAGTCCAATTGCTTAATACCGTAAAAAATAGCTGAAATGGCAACACTCTCAGGAGGCTTGCCTCTAGCGGTCGCGGTGATGTACGAGCTTATTCGAATTTTTTTCAAAAGAGTTTCACAATACACTTTTAGATAACTTTCTGAAATTAACTTGTTTTCTCTATTACATATTTTTGGCAATATCATTTCTGATTACTCTCGTAATGTAACTTGTCTGTTTATTTTTCTCCTGCCACCGTATTTCGATTCATGATGGCAAATTTGAAGATCTGCGAATTTCGTTTAGTTTCCGCTAGACACCACCATTTCCTTAAGCACTTTACTGTTAGTGGAGAAATGAGGGACGTCAAATGAGTACTCTACGGCGTTTGACCAACTATCTCTATAGCATCAAACAATGCTGTAACCATTTTACCGGAATATTTGGAAATCTAAAAGCCATTCGAGCGGTGCGTGCAGAGACTACAGAATATTTTGAAAAAATATTGAATATATGTTACAGGTCAAAAGTCACATACAAGACGTACTAGCTAAGTGCATATAACGTTAAAGTAACGGATTTTTTGTAATTTACAAAAAGTTTAGGAAGGAAAAGTTTCCAAGGTTCCTTAGAACTGGAAACTCAACCAGTGGGTTGGATTTATTCCTTTACAAACAAATTGTAATTACCCCAACTTGTCTTGTTTTACTTAGAGGCCACCCACCATCATCTGTAAGTTTGTCGACCACTTACTTTTATGTGATTATATTATGAATACTGGCTCAATATCATTCACTTACGTTTATTTCTATTTCAGGCCTTCAATTTCATCTTTCACTTTCAACTTTCCACTTCCAACTTTCAACTTCATTTCAATTTTCTCTCTTCTGACATCTCACGTCGTTGAAGTCTATTCAAGATCCACCTTCTCATTTGGCCACCCCATATCGGCTTGAGGGTGATCGGAACCTTCTAAGAACCCGTGTGGACCTCTGGATCATCCTAGAACGATTTTTTCCCTCTATCTACACGTGCGAGGACTATACTTTTGGAATTAAGCCCCTACACGTCCTAACCTTTCGCAAGTGGTTATCCCAGGTAACATCTAGGACTTCTCTCCGACAACTTCGTATTCTACCAAGAATAAATTTATAAGGTTTTTTAATTGTACATTCATACCTCTTTATATATTTACCTTCAGTAATCATTGTATATATGATATATTAATTCTAAGTAACTCATAAATACTGGGACTCCTAGGTATGCATACTTTGGGTGATTTTCAATAAATTCATATATATTATAATTATATCCATCTAAACTTTCCTCAAATTTGCACGTGGTTATAATTTTAGACATAAGTCAATGTTCAAATTTGATATTTCAAGTTTAATTATATCGGTGGTTCTCACCATAGATAAACCACGTGTTCCCTAACTCCACGTATTTTTGTAAGAGCCAATTTTTGTGAGTACCTTCCTATACATACTTGTAATCTGTATGGCCTACCACCTGTTAGGTCAATCAATAGAATTTATTAAGCATATATCTACATAACGCGATAGTTTTATTTGTACCCCTCAAGAACCCCTTCCTCAACCCTGAGATATTCAAAGGGTGTTTAATATATTTATTTCTACCCTTTTACTGCTTTAACATCCTTTATAACAGGTGTTATATATAATGGGAAAAACATTTGAAAAATAATTATCTTAGATTGGGTTGGATCAGGACCAAAATAATGAGGTGCAAAAGAGAGAACGACAAAGCTGATTCGAGATAAAGATGTTTGGATGGAGGAAGTAACGCATTATAATGAGTGAAGAACGGTCTAAGTGTGATATTAAAAGTAGATTAGCACAAAGAAGATGGGCGTTCTGTTAAAAGAGATAACTTTTGAAAACCAACACAGGGTACAGGGTGCGTCAATTAGACATACTCCGAGAACTAAAGGTATCTGAATCACGAAAATTGGAATGAAGGGGATGAAGAGTGAGCTATTTAATGAAAATATTGCCATCTATTTGCTGCTACTTCCGGTTATACCAGAAGTTGTTTATAACTTCGTTTTTGTAAATGGGAAACCCTGTATATTTTTTAATATCAGAAATATTCACGTTATTCTGAACTTATTTGTTAATACTTCCCTACAGGTACCTATCTTGAACCGTTTTTGAGTTTTAATGTTTTTTTGTAATTTAAATAAAAGTTTAAATTCCTAGGAAATATTTACCATGTGTACCGCTTTATCGTTTACACTGTGAAGTTACCTTTTTTATTATACAGGGTGCTGTCAAAATTGGAATAAAGACGGCATCCAAAATCTTCGCGGAATTCCGTTTTTTAAAATGGGACTCCCAGTATGCGATTCATTATTTTTGAAAAATACGTATCGATCTCTATTAGTATTCCCTATATCTATCTCTTGCAGTTTACAAATGAATCAACTTTATACATTTTTGTCACAAAACATTTATTTATCAAGTCGCCTACGGTATATTCTGACAAATGTCAGTTATTGTTAGTGTTTAGTAGTAATCTTGTTGTATGCCGTTGGGTGACAGGTATAATAATAGTTTGCCTTTAATTTTATTGAGAAAATAATAATGACACGTTTAGGATATACACATGTAGATTTTTTAAATTTAATTATAATTTACGGTGAGTGTATTAGAATAGTATCCAGAACTTGCCGTGTTTTTGCTGGGAGATATCCTGGAAAGCCTCGACCAAATCAACTGTAAAACGTTTGCTGAACAACTGTTCCCAATTTGGTAAGTTTTTAAGTAAAATACAAGCCCAATACCCATGTCAATAATGAAGACTTACAATTAGACATCCTAGGATATTTTACAGCTCATCCAAATTCATCCTTACGGGAATGTTACAGGTGTCGACTAGATCAATTCACAGAATTTAAAAAAAAACATTGGACCCCTTATTCGTATACACTAGCTCAATATTTACATCCTGGAGATTATGTAAGACCTGTAGAAATGCCAAGAAAATTAAGATTTTACAAAAAAAATTATTTGGTGTGATGAAGTTTACCAGAAATGGTATGTTTAACCGCCATAACTATCACTTCTGGAGTGACGAAAATCCTCAAGTCACATGGGATAGTCAATTTCAAGTTTAATATTTTTTACGCTGTAAAAAAGTGAGATACGTCACTTATAATTTTGTGGTGGGTGGTGGTTATTTTTATTTTACTCTTTTACCTATAACCTCACTTTTCTGTGGTTTGTGCTTCGTTCTTTGTTTATGTTTATCAAGTTATCTATCAAATATTTTACTTTTGGAATCTCTTGGTGATCTTCACGGATTCGAATAATGGAAGAAATATTACAAGCTGCCATTCTAGGGGGTGCAAATGACGAGGATATAGAGTTTGCAATACCGGGTGTCCCAGAAGTTTCTGACCCATTTTAATTGCAAAAATCTCGGAACTCAGAAACGATAGGGAGGTGCGGTCTTCGATGAACAATTTCTTCTTATATAAAGTTTTTTCAGTTTAAATGTTTAATTAGTGAAATCTTATATAGGGTGTTTTAAAAAAATGGTACTTTTAAAATGCAAATATCGTCTATTTTCTGAATGAAACACCTTATATATTTTTATTCTATCTGAAAGCTGAACTCTTCCCCTTTCCGAAAATGTATAATTTGTTGAAGTTTAAATGATTATTATTGATTGAAATGATTATTTGATTATTAATGATAAAAAAAACCATATAAAAAAATCTGGAATCGTCAAGTCTGGTGAGTGGGCAGGCCACTCAATTGGTCCGGCTCTCCCAATCGGCCCGGCTCTCCCAATCGGCCCGGCTCTTCCAATCCACGGGTCTTCAAATGTTTCTGCTAAATAATTTCTAGCCACAAGTGAAAAGTGTGGTGGCGCACCATCTTGCTGAAAGTAACCTGAATTTATGATGCCATCTTGTTCAAGTTGTGGATATAAGTAATTTAGTAACATGTCTGTGTAGACATTACCAGTAATTGTAGTTTCTTCAAAAAAGAACGGTCCGTATATTTTTTCTTTAGAAACGCCACACCAAACGTTCAACATCGGTGAATCTCTTTCGTATTCTTCCATTACCCTTGGATTTTCAGACCCCCATATGCGACTATTATGTTGTAACGTGCCTTCCTTCTTACACGTGGCTCCTGCCACAAGAACACGTCACTATGGACACCCTTGATGCAAAATTCAGATTATTAACGTGGTTTGCTCCACGGCCCCTTGACCCTTAGCGTCAAGAGTTCCAGATAGCCTCAGATGGAGGTTACGGAAAATTCCAGGGGTCTTGTTGAATTAACTTTATTTACCTAATCATAATCAAATATGGATCCTCCGATTTATAGATCTCGGGTTAATGAAGGAAACAGGGGTTCAGCAGAATTGTATACTATCTACGGTTTAGTGTATACCTACGATCACACAATAAGTAGGTATATCACAAAATAATCAAAAAGAAACTTTTAGTGTACCAATACTCTGTGGTCTATTTTATGGATAATTCTATAGTGACAATCAAAATTACAGGGAAAATTAAATAAGCCATCTTTACCATATACTTGGTATACTTTGACGGACATAACGGTCAGGTTATCAAATACGGTTCAAATCTACCGGGTTTAACGGGGTCCCTAATGCACGATTTAGATCTGCCGGGTAATCAGACAAATTGTGGCTAAGCCTCTTCCAAGTCTGAATAACCCTTGAATCCAAATGAAACCGGTTACTATTATTCCGAAAATAAGAAAAAAACAAAATATAAATAATAATTCTCCGAAACGGGAAAAGAACGATTTAGATCTGCCGGGAAATCGAACCCTTGAATCTAAATAAAGCCGGTAACTATTATTCCGAAAAAATAAAATCTTCCCACGAGTTAAACGGTACCCAGCTATCGACACACAGAGTAAAAATATTAGTACTAGCATAAAATTAAAATATAATAATATAATCCACTTGGATATCAATTTAATATAAAACTACTGAGAACCAAAAGCATAAAAAATTCGAGAATCCACTAATAATTTATATCAGTTAATTACTATTCAATAAACGCTGTAAATAAAATTCGAAATCAAATTACAGTTCACAAATCTTTATTTCCATATAAAAGAAACAAATAAAAAAAACTCAATTTTAATTCAACAACAAAAGAAAAAAAATAGCCGGTCGGAAAATTTTCAAAACCATACATTTAACAATTTAATATTAAGCGGCGGTACGGAAAGTTTCGAATACACAGTTTATTTGTAAAAATGATTTACCTCATAAAATACAGCTTCCACACACAATCTTAATGCACTAAATTTTCACAATACGGTTTATCGGTTTTCGGTTTTCGGAAGAAAGTTGAGCGAAGAATCACGAAATACTAATTGAGAGCCGGAATGAATCAGAGACGGAATGAATCAGAGAGAGTGATTGAGAGGCTCTTCTATCAATTGTTCGCCAATTTATATCCAAAAATCCTACCTAAACTTTTGGCCTTTTTCGTGGTAAGGGAATTAAACGTGAATTTTATCTACTTACAACAGAAAGTTGTACCTATACTGAACGGCTTCGATTTTAATTAAAATGGTGTATATACCGGGCGTCGCTTCAGTTCAAAAATTTAAATATCGGAAAGGAATAAATTGTGTATGGTAGAATTTGGATTTGCGTAACTCGGACTTATACTAAAATATATAACGGTAATAACAAAAAAAAAATCAATGCGGTAGTATTAAGGGTTGTAAAGTAACGAGTTATATACACCCTAGTGGTAAAATAAAATATATTTCGGAAAAAAAAAATTAAAAAAATAACTCGTTACAATGTTTATAACATTGCCCGTTTAAATGAAAGCCAGCCTCATATGACATTATAAGTAGAGCATTGGGAACTTCTCTAAATAAATCTAGTAATGTCTACGAAAAAATAATTCTGGTTTAAAAATCTCTTGCATACATTTTTTGGTGCATCTGAATTTTATAAGGAGTTAACTTTAATATCTTCATATCACTCTGAACTTCGGATTCTGAAATTCCTGTTGCGCATGATATTTTGCGGAGCGATATTCGATTATTATATTTTTCTAATTTTTCCTAAATACATAGGAGCCTATTTAAAAGAATATCAGCATCACGTGTTTTATATTCCTTCCTTTCCAATAGGCCACTTTGCAGAAATGCAGCGTAACACTTTTTAGTACTGTTTTTCGAAGGTGGATTTTTCCTAAATACCCCACGAAATCTTCTTTTGGTATCAACAATCGATTCAAATTTAGCTTACAATAACACAGTTTTTGATTTTTCAGGTTAACTAAATCGGACCATTATTGAAAATAAATTAACATCAGCCAGCATTTTAAGAACTATTCAAATCGGAATTAATTTCTTTGACAGATTGTGTCAGTTTATGGAGATTGTGAAAATTCCAAAGCATACATTAACATTGACGCCTCTAGGTGCCTACATAACAGCCTATCATTAAAAATCAAATAACTTATTCATTTTTCATCTAAACTTCAACAAATTATACATTTTCGGAAAGGGGAAGAGTTCAGATTGCAGATAGAATGAAAATATTTAGGGCGAATCGATAAAAAAATAGACGAAATTGGCATTTAAGAATACCATTTTTTTAAAACACCCTATATAAGATTTCACTAATTTAACATTTATACTGGAAAAAACTTTATATAAAAAGAAATTGTTCATCAACAACCTCACCTCCCTATCGTTTCTGAGTTACGAGATTTTTGCAATTAAAATGGGTCAGAAACTTCTGGGACACCCGGTATTAGAAAATGTCCTAATTGACAGGGACAATATACGAAATCAAAATAATCAAGGTGCTGCTAACAATTTCACCTTGGATGTTTTTTCTGATGAAGAAATACAAAAATTATTTCGGTTTTGAAGGCAAGATATTCCACGATTGGCAAATATTTTGGGTATACCAGAGGAAGTGAGGACACCGAGAAGAATTAGAGTTCATAGTATGTATGAATAATTAGGTACATCAAAATATGTAATTTTTTTCATTTATGTTATTTGAATCTTTCACTGTATATATCTAACTTTTTCAGATGTAACTGCAATGTGCATTTCACCGATTGCAAGATATTGGTCCATTATTCAATTTATCTCCTCAATCCATATCAGAAATAATAACAACAATAATCGATATCATTATGGCAAATAATGCAGGAGTATTGAATAATCTACGAAAATTTGCAGTTGCTGGACAGAAATAACATGATGTATTATTCACAAGTAAGTTTTTTGTAAAATTTCAGTTCTTGGTTCAGTACGACCTATTTTGTATTTGCAAAGTATAAGCATTGTTTAATACAATGGTATAAGTAAACTTTTATCAATCTTGTTTATTTTCGACTGTGAATGAATTTTCAACTCATTTATGTTTACGGCGACTTTTTTACATTTTCAGGCTGTTCATGCAAAAGGAGGTGCAATGGAAAATTGTTGGGGGTTTATTGATGGTACAGTCATACAGATATGTCGCCCATCAATAGACCAAGAAAACTACTATTCAGGACATAAAAGATATCATTGCCTTAAATATCAGTCCGTTCTGTGTCCAGATGGGATAATTGCCAGCTTCAAAGGAGTCTATCCAGGCAAAAGACACGATGCTGGTATATTTAGGGAATCATTGCTTAAAAATAAGTTAGAGCGAGTATCTGTTTTTGGGGAGGATCACAAGTTTTGTCTATATGGAGATCAGGCCTATGGGTACATCCTGAGATTTTCAAGTATGTACCGAAATAACCCTAGAAATGCTAGAGAATATTAGAAGATAATTCTCTGATAGATTCTTTTACTGCCAAGAAGATATATGGGAGAACACTTTGTACATTTATTACGTTAGGTGATTTTAGATTCACGATAGGTCAATAAAACCACTAAAAAATCATAATTAAGTTTTCATTGGCGTAAAGGTAAATAAAATGTCTTCCAAATGAGGTATTTTGTGACCTTAGTTTCCTTTACAAATTTTAAAGATAGTAACGCTCTCTCTATAACACAATTGAAGTCAGTTGCTCGCCACTATTACTAGTAATAGTATAATTTCCTCTAGTTTGATCTAGTTTTTGTTTCATTATTATAGGTTTGTTCCAACCACAAATCACAAACTGATTTCCAACTATTTTCAAATCGTTTTCAACGAGCATGTCTATCAAATAATCTGATCCCTAATCAATTTATGTTTATGTTTGGAACATCTGACAACTTCAGTCTGTACTGTACATGCGCTTATGTTGGCATCGTTAATCAGCTGATCCAAAGGCATTATGATCAAAATTAGGAATAAAACCAAGCTTTTTAATTATATCTAAATACAAACACAATTCACACTTTAAAAGTTCTAGTTTTAATTATATTTAAATACAAACACATTTCACACTTTAAGGTTATGCTGCAATTAAATGAAACAGCGAAAGAAACTGTAAAATAAAATAAAAACACAGCGATTCGCATGCGCCAGATTAGTGGTCAGAAGAAAATCCGTAAACCGTTCTGATAGTTTTCAAACCGTTTTAAATTTTGGTTGGAACAAGAAACTGATCGTTAACTAATCGTTTGTATGTCTGGTTGGAACGTATTTAAGTTACTGCGCAGAACCCTGACGGTTTCTGACGCTGGTTGGAACTAACCTAAGGTTTGTTCCAACCACAAATCACAAACTGATATCCAACAATTTTCAAATCGTTTTCAACGCGCATGTCTATCAAATAATCTGATCCCTGATCAATTTATGTTTATGGTTGGAACATCTAACAACTTCAGTCTGTACTGTACATGCGCTTATGTTGACATCGTTAATCAGCTGATCCAAAGGCTTACACGATTTTTATTATGATCAAAATTAGGAATAAAACCAAGCCTTTTAATTATATCTAAATACAAACACAATTCACACTTTAAAAGTTCTAGTTTTAATTATATCTAAATACACACACACAATTCACACTTTAAGGTTATGCTGCAATTCAATGAAACAGTGAAAGAAACTAAAATAAAATAAAAACACAGCGATTCGCATGCGCCAGATTAGTGGTCAGAAGAAAATCCGTAAACCGGTCTGATAGTTTTCAAACCGTTTTAAATTTTGGTTGGAACAAGAAACTGATCGTTAACTAATCGTTTGTATGTCTGGTTGGAACGTATTTAAGTGACTGCGCAGAATCCTGATGGTTTCTGACGCTGGTTGGAACAAACCTCTTATATCTCATTCCTTTCAGAAGTTATGAGGGGGGGCACAATTTACGACCGCACTGTATGCACCTCAATAAGTATCGTGCACGTTAGAGAGCGCTATTTTCATTTACTTTTAAATCTGGTTCTCTTTGGAAAATATTGAATGAAAGCTTACAGTATTTACAATTTACAATGGAATATGAAAGTAGACCAAAATAGTAGCAAATATATTTTTCCTATCCCAAGATATTTGAAAAAAAGACGTGTGAAAGGTGGGAATTCTTTGCCCAAACTCAAAAAATAGGTTAGCCTCCACGGAAATGAATAGATTTAGCTTTTTCAGAAAGGCCTTACATTACATACTACAATTACCGTCCCCGCTGGAGGGCGTTATCTAAAATTTAATCCTCATCAGTTTTTAATTTTTTTCACAGATAATTCTTTATGTAATTTTTTTTGGAATGTGGTCCTTAAAATCACCAATGATTCTCCAATTCAACGATATGTAACATGTCGATCTTCTTGGATCAGCTTATAAGTACAGCATCGACATTTTCCTGGGTTACTGCCGTTGATGGTGGACCTGTTCTTTGATCGTCGCTAAGATTAATCCTTTTAAATTCTCCATAACAACGAGAATTTGTCGGTGCTCTATTTCCAAAAACAGAAACCAACTTAACAAGTCATTCTTGTTGAGAAAATTGTAAAAAATTATTGCGCAAAAATTTTCTCGGCTCAATCCCATTTTTCATCAACTTAAAAATTCAGTTTAGATACAGCTTTAAACTGAGCGGACTGAAACTTTGGCATTAAGTTAACTAAGCATGACAGTTAATTTTGACATTTTATATTTTTTAACAAACGCAACACTTAAAAGGCAACCCTCGTACAGACGAAGCTTATAAAAGAATGATGAAAATACTTAAAAAAAATCATATTTAACCTCACGTGTAATTCTTCTCCTGATCTATTATTTATCCTGTGATTTTATGTGGATTAATTTGTTTCTCAGTCCAAATTTTCACTTTTCCGAAAGCACAAAAATGTTCATCCACTTTTTCTAATTACACACACTACCCGGTATCTATTAGATATAATATATTTATGGAAACGATTCGTAAACATCTACAAGCAATAAATAAACTAGAAAAGTTACTTTTTCATTCTCGTAGACATCTCTAGGTTACTACACTCATCTACTAACGCAAAACACAACACTTTAATCACGACGGTAAATCTGCACGCGATAAAAATCTTTGGCACTTGCTACGCGTCGACTAGTCAACATCGAGTGTGCCTCGCATGACATATTCCTCATTTGCTACATTTGTTTTATTTGTTTTAAAGTTATCTATGAACGTAAGTAGTGGAAGGTCAGGTGGCTGGCGCGTCCCGATTTGGAATTAGCTCATGTATATTGTGTCATAGTGTAAATTAGTGTTATTATGAAGAAGTAATTGCTTGTAGGGGAATTGAACTCGGGTGGTACTAGAGCGTAAAATTGTATATAAAATCTGTTTCGCTAATCTGAATTGACAATATTTGGTTTTAACAGTTTTCAGTTACGTGATTTATGTCAATGGAGATATCTAAAAAATCGGGGGAAATTCTCATTACGAAAACCGTCTTGTATGGGGGACAAGTTGAAAAAGTGTCCACCTGTAAACAGCAAATTATAATTCGAAGATTCACCGAAATGGCGCTCGTGCAGCTAATGGAAATAATTTGAATTTAGAATTATATTTCATATGTATGTTTGTCTATTATATAATAATTTAAAAATACGCGCTGTAATAAACCGGAAGTATTTCTTCCCTTTTTTAATTTTGTATCTTACTCTAATAATTCATTGCGCTGTTTTTAAAATCTTTCCACTTGCTACTATGGCGCCACCTTAATTTGTTCCCTTTCGATGGACACTTTTCAATACATTCAGATGGTTCTCGTTCCTTCTACTCTCCATATAGTCCAGGCATTATACACCAAAAATCGCCTTTTTGCGATAATCGCTGGTATCAGCTTGAAACTTTGTATAAAGGTTGCAAAAAATACGTACAATAAAATAGTACTAACCCGCAAATGCAAAACCTTGCACGACATTGTTTAAATGACCATATTGTGCTATTTTCTAGTAGAATTACTCGTTCATTCGTGAATATCTTTTTTGCTCTTGATTATGAAGGAAAAATGTTAAATACTTTTTTTTGTCTTCTAAAAACGAACAATATGAAATCAACCGCGTCGAAAAATATTAATTAGATCAAAAGTTATTGATGATTAAGTTTACATAAACATTAGTTTGATTAAACAATATTAGATTATTTTGTTAACAATGACAATATTGTGCTTAATGACTGTACTCCGTCAACAGATCACGTGTGCCAAACCCGCAAACGGTAAGTTGAATAGTTGATGAGTTAAAGCGTTATAAACAAAATGACGGTGTAATCGAGCGGCGTCGTTATTTTTTCAAAAATTGCAATTGCACGGCCAAGGTAGGGTTTTTCTACAAATAACAACAAAAAATGTATACTTTGTTTGACGCACACGCATCTACTCAGGTTTCAATATTTCCAGATTTTCGACAACGGGAATAGATTTCTCTCGTCGCGAGGTATGAAATTAAAAAAAAATCATCCAAATATCTTTATTGGATCCCAAAGAAAAGTCGACTTTAAGTAGCACCGTTCAATTTGAATGCCGCTCGGCCGACTCGCTGAAAATCTTGACGCAGCCATTCAAATTGAACGGTGCTACTTAAAGTCGACTTTTCTTGGGTCCAATAAAGATATTTGGATGATTTTTTTTTAATTTCATACCTCGCGACGAGAGAAATCTATTCCCGTTGTCGAAAATCTGGAAATATAGAAACCTGAGTAGATGCGCGTGCGTCAAACAAAGTATACATTTTTTGTTGTTATTTGTAGAAAAACCCTATTTTGGCCGTGCAATTGCAATTTTTGAAAAAATAACGACGCCGCTCGATTACACCGTACGTAATCTACTTTAGAAAAAATCAGCGTCATGCAGGGAAAGTGACAAAGTGGTACAGGTTTATTGTAAAAAAATGCTACGTCAATTTGTTTATAACGCTATAACTCATTAACTATTCAACTTACCGATTGCGGGTTTGGCACACGTGATCTGTTGACGGAGTACAGTAATTAAGCACAATTACAGGATATTGTCATTGTCAACAAAATAATCTAATATTGTTTATGAATTAATACAGTTTCCTGTAAAATTGTCGTATTTAGTAAAGCGTTTTAACAACAGATGTCGAAGAATAAAATTATATTATTCTACGCTTCACAACTAGTTTTGAAAAATATTTTTCAAAAACAGTGACCGTTCAACGAAGAAGAAACACTACTTCCCGGGCTACATGCCCCGACAGATATTGAATTACACTTCTAAGTCAAACGGGGTTGGTAAATCTACAAGACTAATGTTTATGTAAACTTAATCATCAATAACTTTTGATCTAATCAATATTTTTCGACGCGGTTGGTTTCATATTGTTCGTTTTTAGAAGACAAAAAAAAAGTATTTAACATTTTTCCTTCATAATCAAGAGCAAAAAAGATATTCACGAATGAACGAGTAATTCTACTAGAAAATAGCACAATATGGTCATTTAAACAATGTCGTGCAAGGTTTTGCATTTGCGGGTTAGTACTATTTTATTGTACGTATTTTTTGCAACCTTTATACAAAGTTTCAAGCTGATACCAGCGATTATCGCGCTAAACTCTAAATCGCCTGGACTAATAGTTAACTTAACGCAAAAGTTTCGGATCGCTTCGCTTAAAGCTGTACCTAACCTGAATTTTTAAAGTTGATGAGTCAGTCGAAAATAGTTATTTTCCTAACAAGTGCGGAAAGTGGCAAGCGGTCAAGGGCGGGAAAGACACTTTACGCATAAGTTAGGAACATTATTTTTTCTACGACCGTATATACAAAAAAGTATACCAACCCATTATTCAAAAATTATTTTATTTCAACATACATATACAAAACTTTAACTAAAAACTACTAATTATTATAAATATTAATATTAAAAACACAATTTATTGCATTCTGTAAATTACTTAAAACTGCCAGTCCAGTGGAGTTATTTGGTGTAAACTGGTAAGTAGATGACGTCGATGAGGATGGCATCGGTTGCAGGTCGCATAAAGATGACGATGACGGTGACGCAACGGTTTTAAGTCATTTGTAGATGAAAGAATTTTATTTGATATATTTTTTTCCTGATTCTCGGAGTCCTCCAAATAGCCCTCAGCGACAGTAGTAGACTCCTTAAAAATGCAACAAAAAGCTAGAAAAGATGTAGATTTTATTTGATGGACTATTTCGTAAATATTTATTTACCTGTTGTAACAATAGTTATAACTTCCGAAGTAAAAAACTATCTAATAAGGTCAAAATTTGTACTTTCAAAACTAAAATGCGTGCGGGAAATGGGTTAAAACGCACGGTCGTAGGAAAAGGGAATTTAGAATAGAAAATTTTCGCGCAATGATTTTTTATAATTTTCGAAGTCGGTTGTCTCAACAAGAATGCCTTGCCGAGTTGGTTTCTGTTTTCGGCAATGAAGCACCACATCAGTGGACAATTATTTCTCTTCGTGATGAATACTTTGGAAAACAATAGCATTTAAAAGTTATCTACAGTTAGACTATGCAATAAAACAATTTAATTCGCTGAAATCTCCATTTTATTTTGAACTGATGTTTAATTTAAAATTAGTGACGTGTTTCGCTACACAGTAGCTTTATCAAACTAGTGAAGATATAATGAAAAACTTTTAATTTATATACTGCCTTAATACGGTATTCTAAAATATTGACAACATTATTATAATATGTTTAAATGGAAATAAAGTACAAAAAGTGCCTAATTAATACGGAATTCTACGAATATTAACAAAGGTAATGAATAAGTTGACCTGGAAATTTATTCACAACCATCACAACTGAATTTTTTTCTAGGTTAAAAGGTTTAATAAAGGATAATGATTGATATCTATTTGGTCGTTAAGAAGATCACCTGAATATTTATTTTTATTAATATCAAGGGCTTCTAAAATATTTAATTTTAAGGATTTGGGTTCTACATGCAATATTTCAAAATTTGAGTCGAATGTGTGTTGGTTTGTTAATAGATGATTTGAATAGTTGGAATCTAATTTGTTGTTGTCATAGCTACGTTTGTGTTCTGAAATTCTAGTTTTAAAATTCATCTATTCAATTTTATCTACAGTTGTTTTCTAGCTCTAGATGTAAAATATAAAGGACAACCCTCGTAGTAGTATTAAGTAAAAAATCAATAATAACTTGGTAAACATAGTTTATTCACAATCGGTTAGTAATATACACATTTCTTACCTTTAAAACGGTAGGGAAGTGACTCAATTCTTAACTTCACTTCCACGCTAACTGAAATAGTTGTTTGTACAAATAGTGCACAAAGCGTTACTTTTCCCACGAGCGCAGAAGTAAGGCGAGTGCCGCAAATCTAGCGAGTGGGAAAAGTGCTTTGCGTACAAGCTGTACACAATAATATAATAATAATAAGTTTAGTGCTTATAGAAAACAATGTTTACAGCAAGGTAAGTGTCTGATAATATACAAAAAAATTTTTTTTCTACGACAACCTCGATAAATGTTCATTTTATAACCGTAACTTCAATCATAAACAAGCACTTTTTGTACAGAATTTCATTTTTGCATCGGTTGCTAGGCAAGTTGCTAAGCAACAAATGCGAAATGGAATATTTCGTGTTAGGTCTAGGTTCACTCTAAAATCACGACGACTACGGCTTGTCAAATTATGACGTCCAGCGACAAATTGATGAAATGTCAGCAGATCGTTTCTGTCAAAGTTTTAGTAGGTAACGAGTAATTTCATAGTTGTTTTCTATAAAAACTAATCAATCAAATGGAAGCTGATAGTGATATTGACTTAGATTCGACACCTCCGAACATAATAGGAGCAACGAAGGTAACAACACTGAATTTATTACCGGAAACGTCGAAGAGTATGTATCAACGCGCTTATAACCTTTTTTGGAATGGAAGGTAGATCAAAAGACAAAATCGTTTTCCGAGAACGTTTTAATGGCTTATTTTGGCGACTTAGCCAAAAAATTTAAAAGTTCCTTTTTGTGGTCACACTTCTCAATGCTGAGAACGACTCTTAGTATCTATAATGATATAGATATTGCCAAATATTTGTAACTGAAAGCATTCTTCAAGCGGCAGTCTAACGGCTACAAACCCAAAAAGTCAAAGATCTTTACAGCAAATGACATCGATAATTTCATTGAACAGGCTCCAGATGAAATATATTTGGCAACAAAAGTAAGTTTTATATTTCCATTTGATGCAAAATATGTTTAAGTTAACTAATTTCCATTGTGGGTTGCATTAGTTATGGGAGTAATGGGTGCATGTAGAAGACATGAATTACATCAAATGAAAATTACTAATTTCAATGATCTTGGCTCAGCTATTTTAGTAACAATACCAGACAGTAAAACCAAAATAGTACGAAATTTTACTACAACTGGCAAATTCTACGAAATTTATAAAAAATACGCGAATCTTCGCCCTCAAAATGCTAATGGTCTATGGTTTTCATTAATTATCAAAAAGGGAAGTGTACCATTCAGGGAATAGGTCTGAATAAGTTTGGAGCTGTGGGAAAAGACATTGCCAAGTATTTGAAATTGCCAAATTACGAATTATATACTGGGCACTGCTTTCGCCGATCCTCCGCAACAATTCTTGTTGATGCTGGAGGTGACATAACCACGTTAAAACGCCACGGTGGCTGGAAATCTACTACAGTCGCTGAGGGATATATTGATGAATCGAATAAAAGTAAGCTTGACATAGCAAATAAAATTGCAAATGCAGTACAGAACATACCATCAAGCATACCAACGAATTTAGAAATGGAAAATCGCGAGAAGCCGTCTATTTCAACGTCGACAAATTATCAATTTCGAAAAGAATTAAGTATTCAGCAATCAAGTTCTCCAAATATGATATTCAATAATTGCACATTCAACTTCAATTAGATACATACATACATTTTTATAGGCTTCTATTTCTGTGTACCTATTAGAAATAGCAATAAAGAAAATATTTACATATTTCTTCAATTTATATTTTAATTCTGATAGAAAGCCCATTAGCGGCGAATTCGGAGTAATGAAATATTATCAGTTTATTTCTTTCACAGTTTTTGCAATGTATGCATGTATTAAACGTGAACGATATGTTGTCATAGAAAAAGTATAGTATGCAACTCGCAACAAAATGGCCATTTTGCACTCGTATGAATTGCAGCACTTGCCTTCGGCTCGTGCTGCAAATTTCATACTCTTGCAAAATGGGCATCATTTTGTGCTCATTGCATAATATACTATTATTGTCTGTTACTAGAAGTCCTTTTCTGAGTATCTGAACTGTTCAATTGTGTTTTTCTCGAAAACGGATAAAATATTGTGTTTAAAAAGGAATACCAATATTTTCTAAACAAAATCACTTAAGAGTTACGTGAAAAAAGTTACAGATGATTTCATCATCAGGAATCAATCACGTAATGCCCCCTGAAACAAAATGTAAAATGATGCATAAGTTAATATTCCTTGTCTAAAGTTATGCCTCTGTGCCGATTTTGATAACAATTGATAAGTATACTGCTGTTTCACGACGAGCTTACACTATCTATACAGAATGCCTCAGAAGTCTGGAAACGGCCAATCATCTCGTGAACTGCTAGTCCTAATTTTACAAAATTTACGGAGATTCCAGATTTGACATTTGCAATGTTGCCAGATTTGTCGTTTCTCTTATAATATTAGTAACTTTGGTTTTTCAAATTCATCACCCTGTATATTCAGTCATTATTGGAATCTCCTATTCAATACGAGTTCAACCATATGTAACACTTATGATTTTATGTAGTCAGGAAGGAAATATTACAACATTTTCAACATAATGGTTACTTTATCAAGTGTTCAAAATGTGCTCCTAATCGATGGTAGAATGCGTCTACCACATTTCTCCATGATTGCCTAGATATTAATCGATAATTCGTTGCTTTAGCTCTGCACGTGCTGGTTTAGTTTTGTAAGCTGAATTTTCAAGTATCCCCAATAAAAATAATCTTTAGGATTGAAATCAGGTGAACGTGGAGGCCATTCAATTCTACCTCGTCTACCAATCCATTGCCTGGGAAATATCTCCTCTAAATAACGCTGATCAATTACATTGATCGTCCTAATAATCATCACGACAAGATGTATTTTATTTGGTATTGGGGATGTTCACACAGAATTTTCAAAATGAAGGTCTGTACCTGTCAATTTTTTGAAGCTTGCTTCTTATTGCACGACATAGGACTTTTGAGAAGGCTAGTGAACTCATAAAACGTGTAACCGTTACGAAAAGTCTGTCACGCAACAGTGTTGCCATATTTCTGAAAAGGCTAGTGAACTCGTGAAACGTGTGATGTTACGAAAAAGCGTTCGTCACGCGATAACTCATTCAAGCGACTGTGCGCAATCTCCCTTGCCGCACTGAGCTCGAACACCCATAGGTGTGAAAAATTGTCAAAATTTTGAAAAAATGCTTAATAATTGCCAGGTATGTTAAAATTTTTGAAAAATTGTAAAATTTTGTTAAATATGGTCAAAAATTTGGGAAAATGATCAAAAATTGTCAAAAACTGTCGAAATTTTGAAAAAATAGTTAATAATTGCCAAATATTTTGAAAAATTGTCGAAAACTGTCAAAAATGGTCAATAATTGTCAAAATTTTTGAAATTTTTGAAAAATTGTCAAAAATGGTCAATAATTGTCAAAGACGGTCAATAATTGTCAAAACCAATCAAAATTCGTCAAAAATTATCAAAAATTGTCCAAAAGGAACAATAATTGTTAAAATTTTGAAAAATGGTCAAAAATTGTCCAAATTTTGAAAAAATGGTCAATAATTGCCAAATATGTTAAAATTTTTGAAAAATTGTCAATAATTGTCAAAGACGGTCAATAATTGTCAAAATTCGTCAAAAACTGTCAAAAATGGTCAATAATTGTTAAAATTTTTGAAAAATTGTTAAAAAATTTTAAATATGGTAAAAAATTGTCAAGAATTTAGAAAAATCGTCAAAAATTGTCGAAAACTGTCAAAATTTTGAAAAAATGGTTAATAATTGTCAAATATTTCCAAAAATTTGGAAAAATGGTCAATAATTGTCATTATTTTTCGAAAAATTGTCAAAAATTTGGAAAAATGGTCAATAATTGCCAAAAATTGTCAAATTTTCCAAAAAATTGTCAGAAATGGTCAAAAATTGTCAAAATTTTTGAAAAATGGCCAAAAATTGTCAATAGTTATCAGAACCTGTCAAAAATGCTCAAAAATTGTCAAAAATGGTCAATAATTGTTAAAATTTGGAAAAATGGTCTAAAAGGGTCCAAATTTTTTTAAATATTGTCAAAAATGATCAATAATAGTCAAAATTGGTCAATAATTGTCAAAAATGGTCAATAATTGTTAAAATTTTGAAAAAATGGTCAATAATTGCTAAATATGTTAAAATTTTTGAAAAATTGTCAAAAATGGTCAATAATTGTCAAAGACGGTCAATAATTGTCAAAATTCGTCAAAAATGGTCAATAATTTTTAAAATTTTTGAAAAGTTTTTAAATATGGTCAAAAATTGTCAAGAATTTGGAAAAATCGTCAAAAACTGTGAAAATTTTGAAAAAATGGTTAATAATTGCCAAATATTTCCGAAAATTGTCAAAAATGGTCAAAAATTGTCAAATTTTCCGAAAAATGGTGGATAGAATCCGAAAAGTTAATAATATACATGGTGTTACATTTAAAATAACAAAGTTGTCGTTCACTTCCTGTATAACCGGAAGTGACATGTATGTCAAAATATTTTCCATAAATTCGCCATAACCGATGCATTTTTGCCACAGTAACTTAAGTGACATTTTTGGTAAAAATCATGTTTTTTCATTAACGTAAAGATTTTATTGTTAAGAAGGTACTGCCAAAGAATAGTAAGCCTAGATTATACTTTAAACTTTATTTTTAACTATTTTAAAAACGTATGTCCAGAATTTTTAAATCATACCCGTAAAAGAAACGCAACTTTTACACTATTTCCACCATAGTAATGTAAGCTAACGTTTCTTACCGCCATAATAACGTAAGTCCCGGCCGTTTCTGCGACTTACGTCAATTTTTCGCAGTCACTGTGTTTGACTTACAACAGTGACAGATTCGTGTTACCATCGACTCAATCATTGATTTTAAGTAAGTAAAATAACGGAAATCGTTTTTTTGTTCTTGGAATTCAAAAATATTGCTTCCTTAACTTATTGTGTACCTATAAAAGTCCATTTCATATTTAATTTCGAGTTTTCCGAACCCGTAAAGTAACGTAAGTATCAATTAACCACTAAAACGATACAAAATCTTTAAAAATTCTTTTTCTTCGTTAAAATTATAGACCTCAAAGAATACCCTAGTAAATTTTACACAATTTCAATAAGTTCAACCAGGTTAAATTAAAAACACGTTTTTTCTACAAATCGTTTTTGGTGACTTACGTCACTTTGGCAAATACCTATCGGACTTGTTCTCCATCTATGCCAATTTTCATAAAAATCGTGTGATATAGTGTAAGCTCGTCGTGAAAATACATTGAAAATACTAGCAAAAAATCGAATAAAAAATCTCAAATTCAACGCCATGTATCTTATTCTTCAGTTATATTTTATTAGGGCATATTAGGTCTAATCGCCACTTTTAAGTCCAAATAATCTGCCCTTAGACTACACGTCCAATAGTTACGAATCGCCCTGTATTTTTAGAATTAAACATATTTGTTTTCCATTCATTCATTTTTCAATCCATTATAAATAAAGCATACAAACTTCATTTTATTTCTTGCACTCTCATTTATTTACCGATATGTTAGGAACAAAGTGCATACATACTAATTGTTTTAGATTCACCGAGCCATGCAGATTAAATAACTCCTTTCGTGCTAATAGACGACTAACATGCCTGAGAACACCTATTTTTCTTTATTTTCCGATAATGCGCTCTCACCTCGGACAAGACTACCAGAGTACCAGGTACTTAGCATATCAAATGGCAAATCACCCCATAAAATATTCTCAGTACCAAGGAACGTAATCGATCTAGGAGATGCGTGCTGACTCAAGGCCTTCTCGATATAATGGAGCATCGATGTTGCCACATACTTTGTGGTTTTTCGAAAAACTTGTAAGGTGTAGGATATTATACAGGGCGTAATTCCAATAAGATAATAGCTGCGATTTCAAGCTAAATTTGCAAGTAACCTATGTTAAGACTTTATTACTTTTTTTTCTTATCTTCCTTATGAATTAAAAAAATTTGGCAATTTTTTTCATTTGAAAAATTGATTAATTCAGTACATCCCGTCGAGGTTTTGATTCCGCGACAGCTCAGCCTCTTGGTTGTACCGTTTATAAGAAAAAACTGGTGGATTCTGTTTTTTACTAGAACCTTCTTGGAGAAAACCTCCAATGAGTCACAGATTTGCATTCGAAGATAATGTTTGAGGCTTTTCCTTCCTCTTCCATACAAAACCGACAAGTAGATTCTTCCCCATATATGTTCATAGTATGCATGTATGAACCTCAGGGAGCACTCACTGTTGAGTAGTCTTGTCGCTTTTTTATTTTGACACCTACTTATGTTTAGTATTTGAAGGATTTTTCTGACTAGGAGTTTGCTCTGTTCCTGCTCATTTTGTTTAAATCCACCGGAATATACATGCCGGCTTAGGAAGCTTCAATAAGATATTGCATTTGGCTGTTCAGGGACATTATCAAAAAATATTTTAATCTCTGTGCTTCCTGTACTGTATATAACGTTTACATAGATGATGAATCTTGAATTTATGTATGTTATTTCGAAATAAAAAAGTAATCTACTATAGAGAACTCCAAAAGCTACAAACTTGCTCTCACTCGAAGTATTTAGAAGAAAATAGTTGCTAGGTCTTTCGACAAAACTGGATATGGAGCAGCCACAGTGTTGGAATATCGCAGAGAGGTCAATTCTGGATGCTACATAATCATTTGATTGTCAAAATTATGCGGTTAAATGAGAAAAAAGAATTGCCAAATTTTATTCTGCAACGCTAGCTCAAAGAACAGCTTCGATTTAACTGGTACAGAAAAGTGTATTGACCTTTTTCAAGAATATTTGGTATTCTAATTAAGCCGTCTTCGATAATATTTCCTGAATATTGAATAAACAGCGAATGGGAAGCAAATCTACAAAAATTATTTAAAATGAACTGAAATACTTGACAACATATTCATGTTTGGCAACAGAGTATGGTATAAACCAACTTCAATAGAAGTTTGAACACCCATTAAGGCATGTTCACAGTCTTGTTACGTCGAAAGATAAAACGCAAAGAAGAAAGACAAAAAAAGACGACGGTTTTCATGTTGGTTCTTCGGATTTTTCATGTACCGATAGATTTTTACACCTCCGAGTGTGGGATATTCTCTTGTTTTTCTTGACTCTTGTCATTTTTTTGCAGTAAAGGTCGGAATTGTTTAATCACGCAAAGGCATGGGATTCTACCGTTTTTATTTTGAAATTAATTTTCTCATATACGGTCACGACTGCATTTTTTTTTCAAACTCAGATGAAATAATGCAGTTGAAAGTAAAAAGTTTAAAGCAACTTGATATGAACTGAAGAATAAATAAATGCAAAAAATATTGTTCAACTCTTATTAATATACATTCATATATATTAATACACATCTGGTGGAATAAAGAGCTGAGATCGCTAAGGAAAGAAACAAGGCGCTTTTTAAACAAAGCGAAAAGAACGGGTAACTGGGAAGCGTATAAAGCTAAACTAGGTACATACATACAAAAATAAAGGAATCCAAAGAGAAGTCCTGGAGAGAATTCTGTGAGGACATGCAAGGTGTCCCTGACAGCGTCAGAATCAACAGGATTCTCAAAAGGGATACTTCTAACAAACTTGGTTCTATTCAGTTGCCGAGCGGAAATTTTTCAAATACTGAGGCAGAGACTCTAGAGCATCTCCTCAGAGTGCACTTTCCAGGTTCGGTAAAGATAGAGTCAAGCTATGACAGCAGGCCGGTTGCCAAAACAAAGGCAACCAAAGAGGACTGGGAACTCACGAATAAGATATTCAGACCACATCTTATCAGATGGGCTGTAAACTCATTTGACCCCTACAAAACTCCATGACCAGATGGCATGTTCCCCAAGCTTCTGCAAGAGGGACTAGACATCATAATGGGTCCTTTAGTTCTGATACTTCGAAGCAGCCATGCTCTAGGGTATATAACAATTGCATGGAGAGAGTCAAAGGTGGTGTTTATTCCTAAACCAGGAAAAGAAACGTACACCCAGGCTAAATACTACCGACCAATCAGTCTGACATCAAGTCTTACAAATGTATTTACAAGGAAGAGCGCTTAAGAGCGTCCCTCTACATAGACTACAATGGGCTTATCAAGCAGGGAAAGCAGGTGAACCTGCCCTGCATAATTTGGTCTCAGGTCTCGGAAGGAGCCTAAATCATAAGGAAGTAGCCCTTGCAGCATTTCTAGACATCGAAGGTGCTTTTGACAACACATCGATATCATCAATTAACAGATCCCTTGAAAACAGAGGGATTAACAGTACCACATGCAAATGGATAGGATCCATGCTCGAGCATAGGAGAATATCAGCACATATGCATGATAAAACATACACCGTTAGGACAACTAAAGGATGTCCTCAAGGTGGAGTACTTTCACCACTTTTGTGGAACCTAATTGTGGATGACTTGATCTGTAGGTTGAATGATCAAGGCATATGGGCGCAGGGCTTTGCGGACGACATAGTGATTGTCACCAATGGGAAATTCGCGGAGGTGGTAAGAATGTCCTACAGGAAGCACTGCGAATTGTGGAGGAATGGTGCCTTACAGAGGACCTTTCAGTTAATCCAAAAAAACCAAACTAGTTGCTTTTACGAGTAGGAGAGTACTTCCGCAGGGTAGAGTACTGTTGTTCGGAGAAGAACTAGAAATATCCAAAGAAGTCAAATATCTGGGAGTGACCCTTGATTCCAAACTGAATTATGGAAGGCACACCTGGAAAAAATTTCTACCAGGGCGACTAGGCTTTTCTGGCAATGCAGAAGAGTTATGGGCAAAACCTGGGGAATACGGCCTGAGGTGGTTCACTGGCTCTACACAACTGAGATAAGGCCAACGATCACCTATGGTACAATAGTCTAGTGGAGGAGGACAGAAGTGTCCTCTGCAGTTAATATGTTAACTGCAATCCAAAGACAAGCGCTTCTTGGTATTACCGGGGCAATGAACAGCACGGGGACGGCATCAATGGAAGCCCTTATTGGATATCCTCCTCTAGAACTTTTTATAAGGGCGGAGGCAATTATGGCAATTCTTAGGCTGAAATCGGGAGACTTATGGTCTCCGAACAATGTTCGAGAAGGACACACTGATACAACTGGGACATTACTAGACGAACCCATATTTCACATGAGTTTTGATAGCATGCCACCAGAGAATATATTCACTGAGCGAGTGAATATCATCATCCCATCTAGAGAACAGGTGATGCACCCAGGTAATTCTGGAAAAATAATCTGGTTCACCGATGGCTCCAAAACAAACTATGGCACTGGGGCTGGTATAAAAGGACCTAGAAAGAGTGTTCTTTAGCCTTGGTCGATATACGACTGTGTTTCAAGCAGTGACGATTTCTGCTATAGACTGTATTGATGAAAACATCAGAAAAGGATATACCGGACAAAAAATTGAAATATTCACTGACAGCCAGGCTCTGCTTAAGGCTATCAGTAATCCAACAACTAGGTCTAGATTGGTGAAAAACTGCAAAGAATCCCCCAACAGGCTGGCTAATATGGGTGCCGTCTCATGAGGGGATTGCAGCTAATGAAATGGTGGACCAGTCAGCTGAAGAAGGCTCTAAAGGAGACTTCATAGGTCCGGAACCATTTTGTGGAATCACAAAAGATTGCATGAGAGGGGAAATCGGGAACTGGCTAGATAGCGAACAACAATTCAAATGGAGGGTGACACAAGGGCACCTTCATACAAAGAGTTTACTGAACAAGGTAGACAAGGAACTCTCAACCAGGCTACTGAAACTGGGTAAGAGACCTTCGAAGACAGTTACCGACCTGGTGACAGGAAACTGCACCCTGAGGAAACACCTGTACAATATGGGCAAAGTTAGTGAACCTAAGTGCATAAAATGTAAACTTAATGATGAAACACCTACTCACATACTCTGCTTCTGCGAGGACTTACAAGAACTTAGACGGAAGCACTTTGGAGAGAAATTAATACAACCGTCACAACTACTGAAGATCCCTCTAGTCAAACTAGTGGCCTTTATAGAAGACACGAAGCTTTTGGAATGGAAGTAGATAACATGGGAAATGGTACAAAGATTCAGTTCAAGTGCCTGATGAGCACATCCCAAATATATGAATGAATGAATATATTAATACAGGGATAAGTGAAAGCAAAAGAACAAAAATTTTAAATTTGCAAAGAATATTGACAATTGTTTCATAGAACCAGTAGAATTATACCATGAGTACAAGTACCACTTGATTTAACTCAATTGATAACTACATCAATAAGTTACATGCAAGGTTTATATCTTCTTCATTTTTTGAGATTTTTTGTTCAAAATCCAACAAATTCAAGTTTCATCTTTGCTAGAGCAAAGGTGAAGACTTAAACGAAATTGGACCCGAGCAGAAGGTACTGACAAGGAAAAAGCTGGGAGAGAGCGGGGAATACAAGGATAGTTAATTTATGTTCTTGAAGTAGATATAATAGCACCAATATTTCCAATTCAAAACTACTCCTAAACCAACTGGAGTCGACGTTAAACCGGAAGCTACCACCCCTTTAAATCTTGAAAAAAAAAGACATCAGATAAGATGGTCTGCAAAGCAAGGGTCTACTGGAATAAGATACTAGCCTTTAATCAAGCCAAGACATTTTTCAAAGGACCTTCAAAACTGAAAGCAGAAACTTTGCTGGACATGGACAGGTCCGTAACTTCACTAGATACTGTAGATTAAACTATTAACTGGGAAGAATTGTCATTTATTTTTAACTTGAAAAAAATAGTATAAACAAAGACATGAGATTTCTCAAACTTCTATGACGTCATCTTATGGTATATAGGAATGCACCACGACGCGTAACGTTTTTAAGACAATCATTTGAACATTTTTTTCAGTTTACATTGAACAAGGAAGTTCAAGAACATTTTGTTAAATAACAATCGCCTTACTTGAAAAATTCTTCCAACGGCAACGGTGTTCAGAATACATCATAATTTTTTCAAATTTTGTAATTAACAATTAATAGTTAAAAAAAATTATTTAATCCCTGTATGCTTTTGACGAGGCGCACGCATACCGCAGACCTATTTTCGGCGTCGAATTAAAATTATAAATAATGGAGACAGAGTACCGGGAGTTCAAACCCTTTTATTGGACATTTCCTCCTCTTTAAGGATAATTTCTTTAAATTCCTTAAATATAAATAGTTTTTGAGTTATTAACGGAAAACTAAAAAATGCTATCTTTTTTCATCTTAATTTGTTAATAACAATTGCAATTTTTTATGTGCTAATACATACTTTCGATACATATTTCTAGACGTCATTCCAAATCAAATGAGCCATCTCTCATATTCTTAGGAGCTTTATCAAGAATTAACACATTTTTGATGACAAACAAAAACACGTGGAAGGCGACCAAGGGGGAGACCACGAAAAACCTGGGATGATGCAGTAGCGGAAATCCTGAAAGAACGTGGACTAAATTGGCAGGAGGCGACGTTAAAGGCTGGAAATAAACGGGAATGGGCTGAATTTGTACATAATTAAAAACACCTTAGGGTACATTACGGTCTATTTTAATTTGTCAATTATGTTAAAGTGATTTTTTTGAACCTAAATATAATTAAGTTCACTTCGGAATATTGGACAAAATAGATACAATAAATATTGTTTTTTCACCGCAAACTTATTTTCTTACCGAATACAACTCCAGATGAGATTATTTGCAAAAAAATTTCTCTCGTCCGACAACATTCAAAATATTTATTCACACCTCTGAAAATTTCCGCATTTAGTTCAACTTCTGGTTGTATTACAAGCAAAAATACTTTTCTTTCAGCTTTACCAAGGTGAATTACCACTTATCTCCATGCAAAATTCAATTCCACGAAAGTATTAAATATTTTTTCAAATCGAAAGAAGTAAATGTACTGTTCAACTCAAGGACTATTTCTTTTTGATATTCTTTACGTAAGTACTCTACGTTAATGCACATTACAATTGCAAATGCGATATATGTGAAAACGCATAGGGGAATCGGTATGACCGGCGAATGTACAGTTTAAATACCTTATTTAAATACAAAACGTCCGACAATCTCGCCAATAATAAATCATTTTGTGGACGGTGATTTACAACCGCAACTTTTAAACGTCTGCAATCCATTGGCTTCGAACGAAGAAACTAAATAACTAAAAGTAAAAGATATACATGCTATGAATCAGTGCCACCTCATTTCTTCAAATTATCATATTTGAATAGAAATATAAAATAACTAGTAAAGAAATTCGGTAGTTTCTCAATTGTTTTCGAGCTGTGTTGGAACTTGCATTGTCTTGGCGGAGGATCAATCAACATTGGGGGTTGGTTTTTCGGAACTCTGCCATTAAGGTAATTGTGTATAAGAGTACGCACTTAGTAGAAAACCTAAAATAATTTCTCAATTCCACACGAATATACAATCTTTGCTATTTCATAATCGAAAGTAATTATCTCCAAACATGTTTTGAACAGGTTACGCCCTAAATTATTTCAGAAAAGTGAGATATTTATATTTGTTCACAATTCACAACTTTGCAAATGCCTGCTCTTATACACGGACGTTTTTAAGAGTACGCATCCTGGCGCTTAAGAGTACGCACCCCATCTTGACATAAAAAAGGGTTAGAAATAAATCCATATTTAGGTGATTGTAAAAAACCAACTTGTGAAAAATACTAAATATAGTCACTATGATCAGTTTAAACAAACATAGTCTCCTATTATATACGTGCTGGTGCAAAATTCATGCGACCAGCTGTTACAGGAAGAACACATAATCCAGTCTTCATCTTCCAAACATTCTGAGTACGTGTCTATACATCCTGGACAGCCTACATCCTTTTCGTCACATTTATTTTCCATCTTTTGCAACTTCTTCACTTTCTGACGTTTTGAGCCACTGGCAACTAGTTTTCTTTTTGCTGCTCCAACTTTCTTCTCTTCTTTACCTTTCTTTATCTCAGCAAGTTCTTAAAGCTCATCCTTGAATGGAGTGCTAGACTGTATTTCAGACATTTGTGATCTGCATTTGCAACGATTTGGTTTTTTTTTATTTGCGGCAAAGGCAAAACTTCTGAAGCTGGTTCTGGCCTCTTCTTCAACATTTTGCAAATTATTTGATATAAGTATCCCATCTTCACATACTATATCAAGATATTGGCAATATCTAGCGGTAGTTGTGTTGCCTGTAATGGAATACTCTTAGAGGACTCTGGCTCTTCCATTTCTCCCACTAGAGGATTCGGGATCTTCTACTTCTCCCGCGATTTTTTCATTGGCCTGGACATTCTCTGTATTAATGGGTGCGTCTGACACACAGGAAGGCGCAAAGTCATCATCGTTAAACTGATCTGGATTGTAGGAACAGATTCCGGAAGCTCTGAATGAGTTCTCTGATTTTTCAATATTGGAAACGCTGGAGTAAGCATGGTTAAACAGTCCGTCAATTTGCATCTGTGTTATGACTTTTTCCGGGTTATTTACCATCCATTCAACACACTTCCTACTGTAGGCACACTTTAATGGGCAAAATAAACCAACATCCAGCGGTTGCATGAGGTGGTAAGGAGAGTAAATCTATGTGATTTTTCCTGCAGAACTGTATGGATTCTAGATCACGGTGTGAGGAATGGTTGTCAAGGATCAAAAGTATTGGATTTTTTACACTAGGCTTGCTGTAGTTCTTGAAAACCATTGGCAAAATAAATGTTTGTTAATAAACGCAGACTCCGATATAATTTTGCACGTACCAGTAGGTGCATTTAAAAAGAGCTCATCCTTCACCCTTTTTCTGGGAAATATCATAGCTGGAGGGATATATGTCCCTGTGGCGCTAGAGCAATATACAGCTGTGACGAGCTGTCCCCGGTCTGCGCTAGCTACTTCTCCGACCAGTTTTTTCCTTTGCTGTTTCGTCCATATTGTAAATGGAGTTTGGTAGGTATTTTCTTCTTTCATAAAGAGATTTTTTAAAAACCGATCTACTTAAACTTTATTGAAACCCATTTTCGACCCATTGAACATTTCTCTGGCTGTCGAAGTGTTATTTTGTCTCGTTGACAAAACCCTTTTATCCACGAATCCACGACTCGCCTGTCATTTATTTGACGTTGTTAAACCTGTGCTGAATTTTTTTTGCTTCAGCAAACTTGTAAGCCGGGATTTTCAGATCTTTCTTAGTTATACCATAGTCACGTACTTGTTGTGCTAAATCAGCTTCCATCTCTGCAGGAAAATCTGTTTTAAATCGTCCTAAAGAGCTTGGGACGGTTCCAGTTTTTAACCGTTTTCTTAGTGTTGCTTCATTTATCCCCATTTTTCTAGCTATACTTCTTTTACTTAAACCTTCTGTCTCTAAATTTCCTTCGGTAAACACTAGATTTCGCCCGCTTTTTCTTTTATAAAGGCTCATGTGCGGAATTTAGTAATCTACAAAAAAAACTTCGATTTCTATACTATATTCACTACAGCAATCTTCCGCATGAGAGTACGCACTACGAAGTATAAGAGCACGCCCTGCGTACTCTAACATTATGACGTCACAACTATGGTAAGCAATCATGGCGCGTTCATAGTCACGTGTTTTCTTTTTAAATTGTATCAATTTTTAATTGTTTACAATCAATTGAAAATTTTTTTTTCAAGTTTTTAGCATTAAATATCGATATTATTAATAATAAGTTTTAAAATACATTAAAAAAATCAATATTTTTTTTTTCAAATTCCCAATTGAAGAATTATTATGAATACAAAAATATACATTTCAGAATTGAATGGTTCATCTTCAGCTGACGATAAACGCTCTCTAGTTCTCATACTACAGCTTGCCTATAGTGCTACTCACTCGCTCCTATATACAGGGTGTCCCAGACTAATTTATCAAGGCTATATCTCTTAAACGAATAGAGATTTTCGAATGGCACAAAAACTGATCTATTCCATTTCTAATACACTTTAATATGGCGTAAAAAAAATCATCCCCTAAATATTCATCCCTTAGTTACAGACCCTAATTTTAAATTTTTTAATAGCACCCTGTACATTTTTTATAATTTTGGATGTGGTCTTCCATCGTCTATTCAACAAATTTTTCAAAAATAAAATGGGTTCATAAGTAATCAAGAAAATATCAGTTTATTTTTGTTAAATTAATCAAGAAAGCATTAAAGCTTAAAGGAACAATAAAAATACATGTAATAAAGATTACATGGCTTGAATCATTACAGGAGTAATTTGGCGACATGCTTGTCTTAATTTTCTTTTAATTCGTCTACATTTTGCGGTTTTGATTGATAAACAATATCTTTGATCACTGGCCCTCGCCAGGTGAACCCTTTTCCAAAAAGGGTCCAGTACTCAAAATCTTCCTCTTACTGGATGGCAACCAACAAATAGTGAACCAACATCAACAACATGTGGCACACCTCCAATGCCAAAACTTCAACGTTGGCGCCTTCAATCGTTTGAGTGCAATATATCCCCTATAAGGGTTTGTGAAAACGGCTTCCAGAACAGGACGGAATTCTCCAACAATACGAACTCCTGTAGAACAAAATACTAAACCATATATTCCACAACTAATTCAGAACGAGAACCTATAAAACTCAGCAGGGGATGACTTCCCAGTCATTAACAAAATTCAGATTCTCGTTCGATGCACGTTTGGAAACCAAGCCATCTAGTGGAAAGCACACAGCGGAAAAAAGTGACTGACACTTCCTCAACTTCAGTACAGAATACTACCATAGAGAAACCTACCCGAAACATGCATCCGAATTACACTGCTCACTATACCGAGCGAGTTCCGCACAGATCAAGTCATAAAGTGCTACACTTTCCTCTATGTGAGCCACGGCATGACAAACGAACGCTTTTATCCAAGACACGACTGTCACGGCCAATTGTCAATGTCATCCAACAAATAATTCCACTTTGTAAACAATGGACAGAAATAATAAAGTCTGTACTAAGGATTATTCAAATAAATTTTAGCAATAGATAGTACCACAATACTTCCCTAGAAACGTAAACCCCCTGCCCAAAAGAAAGAGTCAAGAGGTGACAAATCAGGTGAACGTGCCGCCCACATAATTTCTGGAGAGTTGTTTACTATCCAGTGGTTATCGAAACGGTTTTGTAGGTGGTCGCTAACGATTCTCGCATTGTGTGGAGGAGCTCCGTCTTGTTGCTTGTTTCTTGATTACTTACGAACCCATTTAATTTTTGAAAAATTTCTTGAATAGGCGATGGAAGACCACATCCAAAATTATAAAAAAATGTACAGGGTGCTATTAAAAAATTCAAAGTTAGGGGTTGTAACTAAGGGATGATTATTTAGCGGATGATTTTTTCTACGCCATATTAAAGTGTATTAGAAATGGAATAGATCAGTTTTTGTCCCATTCGAAAATCTCTATTCGTTTAAGAGATATAGCCTGGATAAATTAGTCTGGTTTATTTTTTTCTTAACTCTTCAAACATTAAACTACAATATAAAAAAATTTCAAATTGCCTCAAACATATTTTTGGCAAAAACATTAATATTTAATAAAAATTTAGTCCCGCTACTTACCAGCAAGGTCTGAAACTCCGTGTTGGGGTTTAATAATGAGGGATACCTATCCAAAAATTGGTGCCAGATCTACTACTATTTAAATTGATTTCTTCATAAAAAAAAGTTTCCGATTGCACTAACATCATTAAACATCTGTTCGTTCTTCATTCTATTCCAAAGATCTACTCATACAAAGCATGTACCGTTAAAATATATTTTCGGTACAAATTGCTGTACCTTTCGCAGGCTGTATTTTTCTTTTCTAATTGACTAGCACAAAATCCCAACTGTTGTTTTCATATTTACATGCAACACTGGCATGTAATCGAGCCACGTAATGATAATGATTGATCTTTTAGGTCAGCAATCTTTTTACACGGGCATCAAGTTGAGTATGTGGTGTCCAAATATGGAGGTGGGTATGTTGTGTCTTACCTAATGATAGGTAGTTGTATGGTTGTGAGGCGAGCTCGTCGCTTTGTAACATAATATAGAAGGAAGTAGATATTCTAACCATTGGTAGTACTTACGGGGGAGTGAAAATCCTATTTGTTTTAGTATAAATATACAGAGTGCCCCAAGAATTCATATAGCAAACAATAAATAATACTTCATATGAAATTTAAGCCTTATCCAATAGTTCCTCATAAGGGAGCTAGCGTGATTTGAAGATGACTCTGTCAAGTAATTTCTGCATATCTGCTATCTACAAACTTGGTGATAAACTGTTCACTACAAACTTGGGTTGAATGTTTTGTGTATCAGTTTGTTGACAATTATTTCAACTGACCCCAAAACAAGAATCGCATGGATTCAAATCTGGCAATTTTGCAGGCCAATTTACTGTGCCTCCTCATCCAAAAAATCGACTTCCATGCCTACTGTCAAGATATTGATGAGCTAGATAAAATGAGCAGGCATTAATCATAAGGGAACGTCGTCCATTGAATCAGGTAAATTATTTGTTGAGGTAATCCTGTCCTGTTAAATGGCCAGGTGAGTCTATTGGCCCCAGTAGTTGATTGCCGATTACACCTATCCAGACATTTATGATACATTTTTGGAAGTTCTTCTTCTTTTTTTATGGCGTGCGTATTTTCACCACTGTAGGCATAATGATTTACATTATGTAAATTATAAATTTCGTTTCGAGTGAACGTAGCATCATCGCAAAATGAAATTTTCTGGAGAAAATTTGGATCCTGGTCCTTTTTGTCCAGTAACCAGTTTGTAAAAACTACTCGAGCAGGGCAATCACCATTTAGCATCGCATGAACTTTTTGGAAGTAAATCTTCTAATACTAAACTCCGGATTCTGTTCTATTTCGCCCGAATGATCATTTTCGTAAACCTCTGTAACATCCGAGTGTCTACCAGTTCCAGTACTTTTAGGTACTACTGAGCCGTTTATGGACAGCCGTAAATGTTGATTGATTGGAATGTCGTCTGTTATGAAATCGTTCGGCTGATCGAGTGTTACATTGCATTACATTGCACCTCACCATGGATTAAATGTGTATCAGCATATTATTCTTCATACGAATAATTAGCCATTTTGATAAAAAATCAGAATTCTTTCTTTTTACAAAAATAACAATGGGCGCGTTCAGCCGGGCTCAATGGTTGGGTCTAAGCACAAAACTTATCATAACCTAACTTTCTAATAATATAACGCAACCATTGAGTCAGCAACTCAACCTTTGAGCCCGTTTGAAAGCTCCCAATAACTCTTTAATTTCAAAGTAATTTGACGTAATTTCAATTCTTGTTAATCAAATTTAGTAATCAAATAATGACAATGGGTTTGTTTGTTGAACAAATTTTCTTCTAGTTCGCAGAACGAAAATTTCCAATCGATAATGCCTCACAAACGGAATGTGCTATACCTCAGCCTAGAGGATGAGGTGTAGCTGGCGAAAGAACCAGCATCTAATTAAAACATCATATAACATAACGAGAGTTGCAAGAAACTTATTATATGCGAGCCGCGAGCGCTGTAATTTTACAAGCATGTAATAAGCTTACAACTCAAGTTGTGTACTATACTTTTTCTACGATTATTTTTATTTATAAAAATTAGAAGCCTAACAAGAATAGTATATTAAAGTATAAGTGGATGTTTTAGAGACCTTAATATCCACGAATACTTTACGCTATTTTTTTTATTGGTGCACTTTGAAATTATAAATACTGGTATCTATTACTACTACAACAACAAGAAATGGAAATAAGAACTAATAATGTAAAATGGTTGAATTCGTGATGCTAAATCAGTATACCTTGCGTTGTCATGGAAATTAGAAAAACATAAACTAATTTGCATTTTGTCTTTAAGATTCATTGTTGTCACCGCAGTGCATAAAAATGCATTCTAATAGTATTAATTTAAATACCATTTGCTCCGATTTGAAAAATCGAAATATTAATTTCTCAAACAATAACAAATGTACTTTCCAATTTCATTTATAAAATTGAAATTGTTAAATATTGTTCGAATAAAGGTTTTGACGTTACAAAGTACTCCTGTCAGATCAATAATAAAAAAATTGTCATTTAGACTTTGTTTCTCGAGTTGTTGATGTTGCCATGGTAACTTTAAAAAACGCGCGTTTTTGAAAGTTCGATTTAAACACGCTGAGGCGTGCAAAAAAATAGGTAAAATAGTTCACCAATAAAAAAAACTTTTATTTATTCAACAAAATTCGGAAACAATTTCAATTAAACATTTATTGATAATAATTAATTGTAAAATTTTGGCAATTATTATTTGTAACTATACCCTTATCCGTGTTTGGTGGCTTTTCAATAATACGAGGTGAATGGTGGTATGACGTAAACTGTACGGTGTGTTCTTTTTGGACATTGGTATTTTCACTGTATGTAAAAATCTGAAAATTACTCTCAATTGAATTTATAATTCTATTGGCTGTTGACGTCTTATTAATAAATAATAACTCATCAATATATCCTTCGGCTATTGTTGAGGATTTCCAACCGCATTGTCGTTTACAAGCCATTAAATCACCACCGGCATCAACCCAGAAGAGTGGCAAAAGTTCGTCTTAAACAGTGACCTGTGTACATTTTGGGATCTATTATTTGTTTAATCCTACCACTTGTTTCGTACATTCACCTCTTTGATACTTAGGGAAAAATTAATTCATTTGAGGATCGCTAATTTGTTGTCGAATCTCTATATATTGTTTATGCGGATTTTATAGAATTTTCCGGAAATTACGAAAGATCTACATACGTTGGTTTTCGTTTCAGGAATTTTAACCAATAACATGGTACTTAAATTTTTCCTACAACCTCCACATATTCCGACAATTGCAATAACCTTAAAATAAAAGTATTATAAGTAGGTGAATTTATGTTAGGGTGAAGTGAAGTATATGTGATAATGGGGCAATTGTGATAGTCGGTTTAAAAATGGCTATTTAAATAGATATGTTTGTTCCACCTATTAGACAGAGCTCGAAATATGCAAGTCTAGTGAGTCGCCACTAGTAACTGTCGAAATTCAACTTGGATTTCAGTTGAGTACAGATAAGCGAAGGGTGCGCTTCGCTTTTATGTAAATTTTGTTTTACATTTACCCCGTTCGTGCAATAATATATTATTTTTGCGGTAAGTAGGAGTATTATTCTTATTTTTATCCATTCAATAGTTCATAGTAATTTAGGAAAGCATATTATATTGGTTATTTATTTAAATACTTAATATTAACTTCGGAATGTTGCTAAAACACATTTGCCCCTTGCAGTGTTGTTGTTGGGGTAAATGTGTCATAGTATATCACACTTATCCTGTTTGTATAACTTCCTAGAATTATAAATGGATCTCTTAAATTAAACAGTTGTAGAGCAAGTTTTAGAAGATTTACTTGTTATAGATATCATGGTGCAATATCCGATGTTTTAGCAGACCGTACATCAATTCATAAGGCTGCAAAATTATATAAAATACCATTATGTGACTCTACATTCCCGTGCAAAAAAAGCAACTAAAGAACGTCCAACATCAATACTGCTGACGAAGTTAGATTAGCCAATGGTCTGAAAACTATGGAGAAGTGGGGATATGGATTATCAAGAAAAGAAGTTTTAGAAATTGTGGGTAACTTTGTGAAGACTAACCAAATTGAAACTAATTTCAAGGATGGCGTTCCACGCGAAGATTGGTTTCTGGGGTTTGTAATTAATAAATATTTTCATTTATTAAAATCAATAAAGGATGAACATGATCTTCACGACAAACCTAAAAGGATCTGGAATTTGGACGAGAGCAGCTTAGGTATTGATCCGAGGTAGAACAAAGTTGTAGGAGGTATAAATGCACCCTCGTCAAGAACAGTTAGTAATCCAGGGAAAGAAAATACCACTATGGCTCTTATGTCTAGTGCCGCTGGTCAAAAAGCGCCACCACTAATTATTTATAAAGTCTTGTATTAATGGGATCAATGGATAGCTCCACCAGGCACCGATTTTGAGGGTACTGTTTATGCAGCTACAAAGAAGGGATGGATGTAAAAAGTCGTTCTAAAAAAAATACTTCATAAACACTATAATTCCGTCACTTCCCCCTGAAAGATCTGTACTAATTATTTACGATGGACTTTCCACTCATATGAATATCGAGACGTTAGAAGTGGCTATGCGAGAACAAATTATAATTTTAAAGCTACCGCCGCATTTAAGTCACACTTGAACTGGCTGTTTTTAAATCGTTCAAAGTTAAATGGGATGAAAAACTTACCTGGCAACGGCAGCATGTAGGTCACAAATTACCAAAACAAATATTTTCCCAGTTTTTGTGTACAACATGGAAACAGGTGAACCCGGAAGTTTATTAATAGTTTAAAAAAAGGTGGAATTGTTCCTATTAACCGTAACGTCATCCCTGAAACATCTTTTCAACCAGACCTGCTCAAAAAATGGAAGACGATAGGACGTCCCAGTTCATCCATACACGAAGACGGTAATGAAGTAATGGTATCCACTGAAGCAACCCCCGAAACAGAAGAATGTTCTTCTCAAGGAAGAGAATCTATGGCTGCTGCTATAAGCGAAACTGTCACTTCTAACGAAACAAAAAATATTGCTGCGAGAGTGGACGAAACCGAATCAATTAAACCTTCATCAAGTAGAGGTCAATCAAAAAAGAAGAACGTTACTTTTGAAGATTTGTTGTTATCAACGGTAAAGCAATTTCCGAACGCACCAACGAAAAATAAAAAGAGGTTATGCCCTGGATCTGAAATTTTGACATCACAACAAGCTATTGATGTTTTAAAAGAGAAAAACCAGCAAAAAGAAAAAAACTACAAAAATTATTAAGATAGCTAAGGGAAAACCAGAAAACGAAATAAATGAGAGGTTATATATCAAATAGTAGCAGCGAAGACGAAGAATTGATTACCCCAATATTAATGGATACGGATAACACCGACGAGTTTCTGAATACAATTTTTGAAGTAGAAGTAGATGAGGAAAAAGACGCAAATGATGAAGACAAGAGCAAAGAGAATTTGAATTCAACAGGAAGTATATGAATGTATCTGTCGGAAGCGTCAAATTATTATATGCAATTTACTAGTAAGAGACTAGAAAAATTACTTTTCAGTTCGATCCACCAGAAAAGCCAGTATTTTATTCATTTTTTATAATAAATAATTTTTTCTACAATAATTAATAAGAGTGACGTTTTTTTAAACGATTTTCGTACATAAAATATGAATTTGTTCAACAGTTTAAAAAAGTGACATTAGAGTGAGATAAAGTGGCATTAGGGTGAGATATTGTGCAGCAAGGGGGGAAAGTTTGTCGTTTGTTTAAGGCACTCGCCCTTCGGGCTCGTGCCACAAACTTCCACACTCGTGAGAAAAGTACTTTCCCCACATGTTGCACACTATTCTTTTTCTACAACTGCACAAATTTAAAGAATACAAGTAAAGTAACTTAATATTTATTTTTATGGTTAGTAAAACAAAAATAACACTAAAGTATCCCATCTCTATACTGTTAAATAATTTTATTTAAAATTATAGTTGATGGTGAAATTTGTACAATTTTGTATGGTCAAATCCGGAACGTCATTTCTTTTCACTCAATTCTTCGTTATATTAATTAATCTGACAGTTTCGTGACAACTAAGTAGGTATTTAAAGATGACAGAAGCCTACTAAATTTTTGTCCATTTTATTTGATTCTCCATATAAATGTATGTGGCGTGGGCAAAGTGCCGTGAGAAATAATATTTCTCACAGTATGAGCAATATTTGGTTTTGAAATTAAGTAAGATATGAGAAACTCGTCACTTTTCATAGCAGTTGTAGAAAAAAATAGTTTTTTTAACGGTAATTAAGAATATTTCCGCGAATGCCTCTGCAGATTGCACTCATCTGACATTTTGCTTAGCGTTTTGTCATCATGACAAACATAAACATTCAAATCGACGCCATTTTTAGTCCATTTAGTGCAACCTAAATTACACATTTTTTGGTTTTTGCTTGATTGTAGAAAAAATAGTGTATGCAACATATGCATAAAGTGTCTTAAGAGCATCACTTTATGCACTTGTTGCATAAATAACTATTTTTAGATGACTAACGTATGGTGTATGCACGAATCGACGCTTCTATACACGCACTTAATGTTTCACATTATTCTACGTACAATCAAAACAGCAGGAAAATATCTATTTGAAGTGTAAATTTATATCATCTAAAAATAAATGTCATCTCCTTTGATGCAACCAAACAACTTCCGTGAAAACCGTAGTTACTTCAATACTAAATATTCTTCATTGGTATGTAACAGCTATAAATACCTAACGATAAGTACCGATACGGTCATACAACTATGAGAATTCAACGGTGTTTTATTTGATTGGAAATAAAAAAAAACTTCAATAATACGTTTTCGTAAGTAACTGTTTCCTTTTGATGTTTGCTACTTCTTTACATGACAGCTTTGCATATGTTATGCATACGAATATTAAATTCGGTACTTATTAAGGTACTGCATAACTCTTTCTTGCAAAACACTGTCATTTACATAGTTAAAGGTAGACACGTGTTACGAAATCGATAAACTGGCAATAATAAATTCAGGTACCAGTAAATGTCGATCACAGTTGAGAATAAATTAGGTTATACAATACCAGTCATTATAAACTTCAATGATTATTAGTATATCTTAAAAATAATCCTCAGTAAAGTTTTGTTAAGAACTACAGAATAGTGATAATTGGTAATTGATTCCCAGAAATTGGAACAGCACAATAGATTGTCAACATCACATTGAGCACAGCATAGTAGATAGAGAAGTATGGAAAAGTGGTACAGCTTTGTACCATGGAAATTGAATTGAGTACATACCTTCAACTGAAGGACTACAATAGAATACTAGGCTCGCTTCTCTACTACATCGTGGAGTTAGATGTTGAGGAAAAATCAGCACCTCCAATTCGTTAAATTAGATTGGAAGAACTTCGAAGAGGTATAGGACCAACGGAGTTCTACAACCCTCCAAGTATTCTACCACGCACAGACCAGTGCAACAACAAACCCGTGATGTACCACACCGATTCGATCAGCACCTAAGAACAGACAGGTTAGTCACCTACGCCAACCTCCAGGCAATGACAAAAAGTCCAGTAATCTGGACTATCTGAGGGATTAGAAACCAATTCCTGCAAAGACCTTCATATTAAATATTTAATGCATAATTAAATTTAAAAAAGGTGAGCGGTCGTCGGACCGCCGACAGAAGCTTGCTTCTTATGCACAATAGAATGACCATTTTTCGTTAATTTTTCACCATTTTAAAAAAAATTTTGACAATATTTGACCATTTTTGACGAATTTTGACAATTATTGACCGTCTTTGACAATTATTGACCATTTTTCAAAAATTTAACATATTTGGCAATTATCGACCATTTTTTCAAAATTTAGACAATTTTTTCAAATTTTAATAATTATTGACCATTTTTGACAATTATTGACCAATTTTGACAGTTTTAACACCTATTGATCATTTTCGACAATTTTTCAAAAATTTTGACCATTTTAGACCATTTTTCCAAATTTTAACAATTATTGACCTTTTTTGATAATTTTTGAGCATTTTTGATAGGTTCTGACAATTATTGACCATTTTTCAAAATTTTTGACAATTTCTAATGATTATTGACCATTTTTGACAGTTTTTCATAATTATTGACCATTTTTTCAAAATTTTGACAATTTTTGACAATTTTTCAAAAAATTTGACCATTTTTCAAAAATGTAGACAATTATTGACCATTTTTCCAAATTTTTGACAATTTTTGGAAATATTTGGCAATTATTAACCATTTTTTCAAAATTTTCACAGTATTTGACAATTTTTGACGATTTTTCCAAATTCTTGACAATTTTTGACCATATATAAAAACTTTTCAAAAATTTTAACAATTATTGACCATTTTTGACGAATTTTGAGAATTATTGACCGTCTTTGGCAATTATTGACCATTTTTGGCAATTTTTCAAAAATTTTACCAATTATTGATCCTTTTGGACCATTTTTGACAATTTTTGACGAATTTTGATTGGTTTTGACAATTATTGACCGTCTTTGACAATTATTGATCATTTTTTCAAAATTTTGACAATTTTTGACAATTTTTCACAATTTTAACAATTATTGATCCTTTTGGACCATTTATGACAATTTTTGACGAATTTTGATTGGTTTTGACAATTATTGACCGTCTTTGACAATTCTTGACCATTTTTTCAAAATGTTGACAATTTTTGACAATTTTTCACACCTATAGGTGCGAGCTCAGTGCGGCAAGAGATATTGCGCACAGTCGCTTGAATGAGTTATCGTGTGACGAACGCTTTTTCGTAACATCACACGTTTCACGAGTTCACTAGCCTTCCCAAAAGTCCTATGTCGTGCAATAAGAAGCAAGCTTCAATTTAACTTTCATTGGATTAGTGGATTATTCAGAAATCTGGCAAACAAATCTGACGAACCCTTATTCGCTTTTTCGTAACATTACACATTTCACGAGTTCACTAGCCTTTTCAGAAATATGGCAACACTGTTGCGTGACGGACTTTTCGTAACGGTTACACGTTTTACGAGTTCACTAGCCTTCTCTATGTCGTGCAATGAGAAGCAAGCTTCAAAAGTGTGTTAATAATTGGGATTCACGATTGGACTTCCACTATGACATGTTCTCATACAGGGGAGCACTCGAATCATTCGCACTCTATCTCAAAAATGATTCACCGTATAAAAAATTTGAGAATTTGATGCTCTTCGACTATTATTAAAAATGCGAATACGATTTAAACTTTAGGAAGCGACATATTTCCAAAAACCAGATTTGTGCAATCTCTCAACCTTGAATATCTTGAAACACGCACGATACTTATTGCGATATTTGAGCCAACATTTCTACAGTCAGAAATTTAACTTCTTATCCCTCACTCCAAAGTTGACTACTTTTTTCAGCCTTTATATAACCGGAAGCATCAAACAATAGGATGACGATTATGACGCCAACATCGGCACCAAGAGTCAGCTACGCATATGGAATACCCCAAAGAAATAACGCCTACTACCTCGACAAAGCTGCAAATTCTCGAATAGGTTGTTGTTAGTTCAACTAATGGCCTAAAGTCACCAGCTTAGGAGAAGATCCACTCAAGCAGGAGACCGGTAAGTAGGTGGAGCGTTTACCCTTCTGAAGTCTGCCCAAGAAAACTCCATCATGGAATAACAAACTGGACAGAAAACCACTGAAGAAGCAGACGGTCTGTGATACAGAATCGAGAAGAAGACCCTTTGGACCCGGTCAGTTGCCATTTTTTAGGAAGCTAAAGAGCTCGAAGCACAAAGAGTGTGTAATGATGGGGATTAGGTGTGGATAAGCCTCTTTAATTGGTGGTATTGTTGGTCACTCGCAGGGTCATCTTACTTGAATGAAACTACTACTTCTGGCACTGGCACTTCTATTTATTAACATACTTTACTATTACACATTACAACTACTTAAGAATACTAAATCTATATAAGTATCTATCCTTATAGTTTAACTGGATAACATAATGACTACAACTAAATTAGAATGAATATTGATTACTCTTGATTACTGATTCTCTTGATTGTGTTGTTACCTGTATATTTATACTACAGTTCAAGTTCAGTTGCATGTTATTTTCCATTAAATGTTTATATACGTGATGAACTTGACTACGTACTTGTCCACCTCGCTACTTATATTTATGTAATATTCCAACGTTTAATGATTCATTAAAATTAGTTTCATGGGAATTTATTTCTTATTAATTTTATTATTATATTAGGCCAAAGGGCATCACATGTGTATGTCATCGGATGAGAGAGAGGTGGTAGAAGTATTTTTCGAAATACATTGATCTCAATGAGTGTATTTCGGAAAGTACGTGTTCATCTGAAGCTGTGAGTGTGCACAGCGCAGCCTAGCCATGTCTGCGGTAAATAATTGTCTAGGATTGCTTGAAAATTCTACATGGGTAATCTCAAGGGTAATAAAGAGGCAGCACGAGGTGCTCCTATTGGTCCATAACCTTTTTGTGGTATAAGGAAAGCGCTCCAAAAAGCAATTTGTACCATGAGTACATGAATTAAAATGCAGTCTCTAGGATAATGGAAAGAGACCGGCCAAAGAGTTCATCAAAGAACCATCGTCAAAGTTCACGAAGTATTAGAAAATGCGAACACCCATCATCTTGTCTGGACTCCTAACAGGATAATGTAGACTCAAAAAACACATGAACAGCATTGGATTGGCCGACACAACCATGTGCTGGCTTAGCGAAGAAGATGAGGAAACCTCAGTATACATATAGTGTCGATAGGGGAGGGAAACTACAACCGTCCCGATAAATGGAGTCTAGTGATAAGAACTGGGACTGGTCTGGACAAGGAGGTCTAAGATAACATGGGAATAAACGCAATAGATGGAGGTCCAAGTGGAGAGGCTCCCGGAAGTACTTAAGCTACATATTGATAAAGTAAGACAATACCTCAATCAGTTGTATTTTTCAGCATTTCTACTGTGATATTTACTGCATTCTTAATTATTTATCATTTCACTTCTCATCTGATAAACAAATGTTTTATACCATTCAGCTTACGATCATAAATGTTTTTTCCCTTTTTGGGAGCGGCTCTCATGCCGGGAGCATCGCAGCCCTGGTTCATCTTAAATATAGGATAGGCAAGAATGCGCGTCAAATTTGACTCATATTTACAAAGTTACGACTTCCATACCTTGAAGCAAACTATAATTATAAAAAATTGTGCTTGATATAACATAACCACTTAAATATATAATATACGAGATCAAGTACGTATAGAAATACCCACGTCTATCTAAAAACTGTATGTGCCAATTGTTTGCAAAAATTTTTTTGTTTCAAAATCTAGCAATAACATAAATCTTTTTATGACAAGTAATTAATAACTTTCTCACCCTAAAAGAAAATTAGTCGCGTGGGAAGTCGCCAAAATTAGTTAAGTGAGTCAATCAGTCAGTGGGTACCTCCCGATTTTTTTCTATAACTGTTTTAAATTCGTCATAATAATATATTCAAGACCTGGATATGTCAAAATATAATAAATTAGTCACAAAAACAGTTATAGTCGAAGTTAATTATATAGTTAGCAGATCTTCAAATTGCCGCAACATCAAATTATTGTTATTTTTGAAAGGACGTATTTTTTTGGGAGTTAATAATTGATGTAACTGTACAAAACTATGATCATTATCTAAACAATTTCTTTTATTAATAATTGTTCGTGTGTGAGTGTGTGCGATGGTGACGAGTTAATGTTTTTTGTAAACAATTCGCTATATCAAAGTCGATGACTTTTATTTGTGTTTTCATTTTAAAATCTCGATTTTTTTTTAAACTTGTATTTACAGGTTTTACATGAAGTCGTAGCGAAAACTGTGACAGCAGAAGAATTAGTTTAGTTGGTTGTCTCTTTCCGTTAAATAAGCAGGTATTTCACCAAGATTATTCGTTTTAGAGGCTGTCAGCTCATTTGAATGACTGAAGAAAGACGCACATGCACTTTCAAGGTCTTTTTCACAAACTTTTATTTAAGTAAACCCCGAATACAACTCTGAATTGACGTTTTTAGAACAAATATTCGACACAAGGGAGAACAAACATAACTTCAGTTTTTTTGTTACTGTCCAATGTCCGATAGAATTCGTGTTTGGTTGAGAAATTATCTACCCTTAAGTTCCTCCGCACACGAATCGTCAGCGACGTGGTCGACACGATTGCAAAGATGCCACAATATCTGTTGAAACCACACGTTCAACAATTTGTATATTTATATTTTATTTCCTTTGTATATTCATTCGAAATTCCTACCGACGCGCCACTGCCTCTAAAATACTTCTACCTTAGTTCAAAATCAAGTTTTGTTTTATTTCTCTGGCGGCTGACCGGCGCCTTGCAATATTTACTATTATTCTTCGGCATAATCAGTGCATTTTTCCATAAAGTTAAACTTTAACTTGTGTAGTGATTAAAACCCGAAGCAAAGTTATATTTCAAGTGAATAGTGCTTTGAAAACCACAAAGGAAAGAGTAAGATCATTCTAATAATTACTATTTCATACTGAAAGGCTTGTTTATATTCATCGTTACATCTGTATGTATTTTCGACGTTAAAGTTTATTGAATTGGTAACGAAATACAGTTATTATATATGCGAGAGAACCAGTAATCCTATAGAATTGCAGAACACTAGGCATCCTATTTTTTACGACAGAATAAAATTTGTTGTAATTTCAACTGATGTGGTATCAACGGCCACATCAATATCATTCGTACCATTTATAAGAAAGGCGCGTCTGCTTTTCGCATAAGGGTCGATGTTTTCTTACTCGATGCGGGTCTAATCAAGAGGGAACTACCCATCTTTTCCCATCTTCGAGTAGAAAGTTTTCGCTTGAAATGAGAAGTTCCAGTGGTGAGAATATTGTTTGTAGGAGAAGACACAACGCAGATTATGGTAAATTTTCAAACTCAACTTTTTGCTGCTGCATGTAAAATGCTGGTGACACAAAATGTTTCAACTTTCATACAATGTCAAAAGAATGGTATATTAACTTATTAGAAACTTTTGCTCCAGTCATACATTGTTCCATGCTTTTTCATTAGCAACCCTTTTTGAATACGCCCGGAGGATGTAATTGTTTATCTCGGGATATATCTTCACTTCCCCAACGAATTTTATATTGAAATTCTAGTGAAGTACAACAAATAATGGCCAAATAAAAAAAGATATGACAATTAAGTGCTTCTATTCTAATGGCGTAAGACTGAAAACGAGGAGATCCCTAATCGTAGTTTTCGAAACGACCGTGAGGCCCAAATAGAGAGTTCTGCGAAGAAGTGTAACTATATACAACAATACAAAAATAAAAGAATCCAAGGAGAACTTCTGGAGAGAATTCTGCGAGGACACGAAAGGTGTCCCTGACAGTGTCAGAATCAACAGGATTCTCAAAAGGGATACTTCTAACAAACTTGGCTCTATTCAGTTGCCGAGCGGAAAGTTTTCAAATACTGAGGCAGAGGCTCTAGAGCATCTCCTCAGTGTGCACTTTCCAGGTTCGGTAAAGATAGAGTCAAGCTATGACAACAGGCCGGTTGCCAAAACAAAGGCAACCAAAGAGGACTGGGAACTCACGAATAAGATATTCAGACCCCATCTTATCAGATGGGCCGTAAACTCATTTGACCCCTACAAAACTCCAGGACCAGATGGCATATTCCCCAAGCTTCTGCAAGAGGGATCATAATGGGTCCTTTAGTTCTGATACTTCGAAGCAGCCATGCTCTAGGGTATGTACCAATTGCATGGAGAGAGTGAAAGGTGGTGTTTATTCCTAAACCAAGAAAAGAAACGTACACCCAGGCTAAATCCTACCGACCAATCAGTCTGACATAATTCATGGTGAAAACCATGGAAAAAGTCTTACAAATGTATTTACAAGAAGGAGCGCTTAAGAGCATCCCTCTACATAGACTACAATGGGCTTATCAAGCAGGGAAATCAGGTGAAGCTGCCCTTCATAATTTGGTCTCAGGTCTCGAAAGGAGCCTGAATCATAAGAAAGTAGCCCTTGCAGCATTTCTAGACATCGAAGGTGCTTTTGACAACACGTCGATGTCATCAATTAACAGATCGCTTAAGAACAGAGGGATCAACAGTACCACATGCAAATGGATAGGATCCATGCTTGAGCATAGGAGAATAACATCACATATGCATGATAAAACATACACCGTTAGGACAACTAAAGGATGTCCTCAAGGTGGAGTACTTTCACCACTTTTGTGGAACCTAGTTGTGGATGACTTGATCTATAGGTTGAATGATCAAGGCATATGGACGCAGGGCTTTGCGGACGACGTAGTGATTGCCACCAATGGAAAATTCCCGGAGGTGGTTATGAATGTCCTACAGGAAGCACTGGGAATTGTGGAGGAATGGTGCCTTACAGAGGACCTTTCAGTTAATCCAAAAAAAAAACTAGTTGCTTTTACGAATAGAAGAAATCTCCCGCAGGGTAGAGTACTGTTGTTCGGAGAAGAACTAGAAATATCCAAAGAAGTCAAATATCTGGGAGTGACCCTTGATTCCAAACTGAATTGGAAGGCACACCTGGAAAAAATTACTACCAGAGCGACTAGGCTTTTCTGGCAATGCAGAAGAGTTATGGGCAAAACCTGGGGAATACGACCTAAGGTGGTTCACTGGCTCTACACAACTGTGATAAGGCCAACGATCACCTATGGAACAATAGTCTGGTGGAGGAGGGCAGAAGTGTCCTCTGAAGTTAATATATAAACTGCAATCCAAAGACAAGCGCTTCTTGGTATTACCGGGGCAATGAACAGCACGGGGACGGCATCAATGGAAGCCCTTACTGGACTTCCTCCTCTAGAACTTTTTATAAGGGCGGAGGCAATGATGGCAATTCCTAGGCTGAAATCGGGAAACTTATGGTCCTCGAACAATGTTCGAGAAGGACACACTGATACAACTGGGACATTACTAGACGAACCAATATTTCACATGAGTTTTGATAGCATGGCACTAGAGAATATTTTCACTGAGCGAGTGAATATCATCATCCCATCTAGGGAACAGGTGATGCACCCAGGTAATTCTGGAGAAATCATCTGGTTCACCGATGGCTCCAAAACAAACCATGGCACTTGGGCTGGTATAAAAGGACCTAGAAAGAGAATGTTCTTTAGCCTTGGTCAATATACGACTGTGTTTCAAGCAGAGACGATTGCCGCTGTAGCCTGTATTGATGAAAACATCAGAAGAGGATATAACGGACACAAAATTGAAATATTCACTGACAGCCAGGCTCTGCTTAAGGCTATCAGTAATCCTACAACTAGGTCTAGACTGGTGAAAAACTGGAAAGAATCCCTCAACAGGCTGGCAAGAGACAACAAAGTGTCTCTAATATGGGTGCCGGCACATGAGGGTATTCAGGTAATGAAATGGCAGACCAGTTAGCTGAAGAAGGCTCTAAAGGAGACTTCATAGGTCCGGAACCGTTTTGTGGAATCACAGAAGATTGCATAAGAGGGGAAATCGGGAACTGGCTAGATAGGGAACACCAATTCAAATGGAGGGTGACACAAGGGCACCTTCATACAAAGAGTTTACTGAACAAGGTAGGCAAGGAACTATCAACCAGGCTACTGAAACTGAGTAAGAGTCATTTGAAGACAGTTACCGACCTGGTGACTGGACACTGCACCTTGAGGAAACATCTGTACAATATGGGCAAAGTTAGTGAACCTAGGAGCAGAAAATGTGAACTTGATGATGAAACACCTACTCACATACTCTGCTTCTGCGAGGACTTACAAGAACTTAGACGGAAGCACTTTGGAGAGGAAGTTATACAACCATCACAACAACTGAAAATTCCTCCAGTCAAACTAGTGACCTTTATAGAAGACACGAAGCTTCTGGAATGGAAGTAGATAACATGGGAAATGGTACAAAGATTCAGATCAAGTGCCTGGGCTGATGAGCACAACCCAAATTTATGAATGAATGAACTATAAACAACTTTATACGACTATAGACGATCGGATTATTGCAATAGAAGTGCACAGGTTTCGACATGGGGGAAAACATCAGAAAGTCCAACATATCCTGGTCATCTTCGTGGTTCAGCTCGATTGGTCCGAGAAAATTTTCACTTCACACGAACAAACGACAAATGTTGGTATCCCTTCTGTGAGTGTTGATCTCACTATGTCCGCCCCACAGCTACACCACATTATACCCAGGCACCCGTTCTGTGTGAATTGTCTCTTACACTGGCATACATTCTTTTGATTCCCCCTGGTGGTAGTTTCCCAGGAGTATTCATGTTTGTCATAGCTCTACTATAAAGATCTTTATTCCAAATGTTGTTGTCTTCTTTTCCAACGGATCTTGGAACTCATGCTGTTCTTGTCTAGTTCATCAAACTTTTCCAGGTATTCTCATACCATCTTAGAACTGATTACATAGGAACTTAGCGATTTAATGGCTGCTTGACTGTATGCATTGATAAAAAAATAATCTCTTACCTACTATATATTTTATTAATATTTAACTGAGCACACCTAACCGCTTGTAATATACTTGGGATTTTTCTCAAACTTTTAGGTTCTTAGGTAGTACATATGAAATTTGCTGAAACTAAAATACAGTCCTCGTATAACATAATCATCTTATTTATGACGTTGTATGTGATGAAGTTGTAACGAACAGAATTACAATGATGTATTATGAGCCGAGAAATTATTCAGTTGGCAAATATACAACAACTGCATTATCTTCCTATCCGCCTATACCGAAGCACCGTATAGTCGATCGCGGTACCGCCGTTGGTACTAATTTTAATCATTCATTATTGGCCATTTAACGTCCGATATAATACTTCTTAACTACCGGTCTTAGATCGACTAAGTACTTTTAATTCTTGTAGTACTTCTGATGTGAACGCAGTAGCGGTATCGTACTATCCACGCTCAGTACTGTTTCTTGTTCACGTAGATGGTCTCATGATGAAGAACCGTGTGTGGGATGCGAGAGAAACTTATATACGAGGCATGAATAAAACATCTGACCGATTCCGAGCCGACTATTATAGAAAGAAAAATCCTGCCTTTTACGAAAGAGTAAATAGAGCTCTAGACACTTTCAAGGTCTCCATCTCTAATATATTTCCCACAAGCATCAAATCCGCACCACCACGTAAGAGTAATAAGAGTAATAAGAAACCAAGTCTTTGAAAAACGCTCTAAACTACACCAATACGCAGACGCTTCCAAGATGGAAAATGGAGTAGGAGCCTCCGTTATTGCACATACCAAGTTTATTAAAATCAGATTACCACCCGCTGATAGTATCTTCACTGCTGAATAATATGCAGCTGCTCTTTGCGAGTAAGGATGATTCCCAGAAATTTCTAATAATAACTGACTCTATAAGTTCCATTGATAGTCTCCAGCATATTTTTCCCACGTGGGTACCTTGCCGCGCTGGAATTCCTGGGAATGAACAGACAGATTCGGCAAACAAGGGATGCAATACGGGACCTCAATTCTCACATAGTTTCAAAAGTTTCTGTTTCGGACGCAATATAACTTCATGAAACATTCAGTCTATAAATATTGGCAAGATCGTTGGACTGAATCAAATTCTATTCCCAATGAAAAAAAGTGAGCAAACGATCTTATCGCGCCTAAGAATCGGACATACAAGATTCTCTCATGACTATATGATATCCCACTCCACGGCACCAGTGTGCGACCTCTGCAATCAGCCACTGACATTAAGCCATGTACTATTAGAATGTGAAAAATTTCGGCTTCAGAGACAAGCAACATCCCCAACAAAATAGGAGAGGTACTTGGTGAACATTCGCAAGAAATTCTGGTATAATTTTTATACATATTACTAATCTCAATTCCACTTGTTTTTGCATATTAGTAGAGTGTGAATTGGTTATACCAAATATAACAAGCTGAGCTGTAAACAAAGCTGGTACCATGGTGTGATGCCTTTTGGCCTATTATAATAATAATATTAAATAAGAAATGAATTCCCTTGAAACTAATTTCAATAAATCATTAAACGCTGGAATATTACATAAATATAAGTTGCGAGGCCGACAGGTACGGAGTCAAGTTCATCACGTAAATAAACATTTAATAGTAAATATTAAATAAACATCGAACTGAACTTGAACCGGAGTATAAATATACATGTGATAACACAATCAAAAGATTCAGTAATCAGTAATCGAAAGTAAGCCATATTCACTTTACTTTAGTTGTAGTCATTATGTTATCCAGGATAGATACTTATATAGATTTAGTAATCTTAAGTAGTTGTAATGTGTAATAGTGAAGTATGTTAATAAATAGAACTTATTCCAGTGCCAGAAGTAGTAGTTTTATTCAAGTAAGATGACCTTCTGAGTGACCAGCAATACCACCAATTAAAAAGGCATATCCATACCTAATCCCCAACATTACAATGGAGACTATATACCTAGTCTCGATGGTTGGCTCAATTTTTTTCATGCCATGTCAAGTATACAGATCTGGTCATTTTTTTACCGACCATACCGGTATGGTATTCCCATCTCTACATTTGCGTGACGAATACACGCATAACAGGTTGCCATAGTTTGCTTGATTAAGCGAGATCTTTCTCCTTCCTTATGTCAAATTTTGTAGGCTCCTTTTTGTCAAATGTATAAAATCAACGGCCTGATTTGTGAGCCGTATTAAATTCTCTATTTATTCATTTTAATTTTGGTATAGATGGCGGAGATTATTTTGATCTATTATCCAAGCTTACGTCCGAATCCAAAAAAGAAGAAGAATGAGTCTGTCCACTAATGTTTACCGTTTTTTTTCTTGGTTATGTTATTGTTTTTCAATTTTTGAAAAGAGAAAATACGATGTCGTCAAACGAGAAGCGATAGTGAAAGTGAAAGCCTGCTGGAATTTGGAATCGGTGATGAAGGAGCGAAGGTCGATGCGTTCTGGACAAACGAACGAATTTTGGAATAGATGACTCCACTTCTAGTATCTATCCCATCCCTTATTCACATCTCATCATTGTATATAGCTGAGTTAACCACAAAAGGCAAAGAAGGTAATATTTATTTTTTTTTGCGATTTCGTGAACTCGATCAATTTATTTAAAAAAAAATCGCTCTATTCTTAACACCAAATCTCGCTCGAAAATAAATTATGGACGGTTTCATAAGTATTTTTAAAGCAGACTTTAAACCGAAAAGCATCCTTTAAGTTATAATTGGTGTACAGATTCAATAAAATCCTCTCTGAAAACAAATCAATTTAATCACTTTTCATATGACGCCAAGCCGTACCTGTGTATTTTCAAAATACCCACCGGTTTCCCTCCGTTTAGATCACTTGAATTATCTACGCCAATCACGGCATGAGTTTAGTCTTAACGGCTACATGTGCGCTCAGAACGCTATCGCGGTGCTAATTTTCGTCCGACTGTGAGAAAGTCCAAGGAGTTTTTTAGCCTTGTAAAATGTAAAGTTTTAGTAAAAAAGATAATGTAGTAGTAGTAGTAATGTGATAAACCAAAGATGTATTAAATGATGAAGTGAAAAAGGCAGATGATGGAGTTTCATTTCCATGCTTCCCTCCTAGGATAATGGCGGCAGACGCCATTGCTTATCAAACTGGACTAGTACTATAAATTAATGTTCTTTCACTAAGATGGTCCTTCGAGTCGTTATAGAGTATAAGTCCTTGTACAATTGGGTTTCATAATGGTCAAACCAATGTAAAGTCGACTTAAGCCGTAAAGTGCCGAATTCTGGCGGTAAAGTATACTTTATAACCTAACCTAAAACAACATAAAACAAAACAAATTGACTTGTCACAATCTAAACGAAATTGTTTCGAAATGAATATACTTCGGGATTTAAGTAACTCCTGGGATAGTAATAAGAAGACGGCCTAAAATATATAGAGCACGTCACCGATTTTTTGAAGAGTACGACGATGTGTCTTTTTGCGAAAGATTTTGGTTAACAAAGCCGACAATTATTGTACATATTTTAACCTGAGACCGCCCCTGGGGTCCAAATGGGTACGAGTTATTTTCTAGCGCTCCACGTATATTCGTGTTTGGAGGGAGGGGATGTCTATGCGTTCACAGGTTCTTAGGAAGTGTAAATCGAGCTCAGTATTGCATTTAGCTCTGTAAAGTGAACCCGTGTGTTTTATTTGCGTATTAAAAATGGCTGACTTTTTGGACCTTCAAGGCTTAAAAGATATTTTGAGGTAAGATTTACTTTTTGACTATAATTTTGCTGTAGTTATGTTAATAAATGTTCAATCATTTTATGTACATATAGTTTGACGAATTTATATTGGTGTAAGTGGCGTTTGTTGACTTTTTCATGCCGTACCCATATGGACCCCATGGGCACTTAAACTTTTCTTTGGTTTCAGGCCTGGTTTTTCGTTACAGGAAGCAATAGATGTTTTCTTAGAAGACAATGAAAATGTAGAACCAGAAGAGATTTTTGTTGAACCTCCCCCATGTAATATACTTACTGATGAATCCGGAGACGAAGATGAAGGGGGAAATTTAGACCATTTATCTGGTAAACAACTTTTAGCACCTGTAGAGCTAGTTTTTACTAACGGTCGAGTTGGAGGTAATTCTGATGATGCTACTCAGAAACTTTCATCTATTCCTTCAGCTGCTTCATCCTCTTCTCATCAGTTCACACCAGGTCCCAGTACTTCTTCAATTATGAACAAGAATACCAATGAAGAGGCTCTCTCTGAGAGTACTGACCAACAACACCTACATAATACTTCAGCATTTATTAATCCTTGGTTGGATTACCGAAAAGAAAATCTTCAAAACGTTCAATATATTCAAAAGGTTCAAAATTCGTGTCTTAGGTTAATTTATGGGATTCGCAGGCGCCAGAGAACTTCACACAAACTCCAATCAATTGGATGGTTAAATATGAATATCAGAAGAATACATCATGCGTTATGTCTGTTTTATAGAATTATAAGAACAAAAAAGCCGTCGTATCTCCACCGTAAAATTAAATACCGAACTGATGTACATAATCTTAATATTAGATTTGGGGGAATGATTACGGTGCAAAGATTTAAAACTGAAGTCTACAGACGGTCCTTCAGATATCAAATTTATCACTTGTACAATCCCTTACCTAACGATTTTAAAACATTAAGTATTGGCAAATTTAAGTTCAATTGTAAAAATCATTTGTTTACTGGTCAATGATAATGACGTTGGCTCGTGTTTAAGTAGTATTTTTGTTTTCTTTATAACATTGTAAATAATGTATGTAACTATTATAAATTTGAATTATATAATTCATAGTGATTTTAGGGTTAAGTGGAAGAGCATTGCTTGCAGGTACTCTATGTAGTTGCAAGAAATGAACTTCGCCCTTTATTTCTCTATTATTTGTCTGTATATACTGTATTATTATTACTATTGTTTTTGTTTTGAGAAATAATAAAGACATTATTATTATTATTATTATTGAAGGCGATGTGACGAAATATATAAAAGAAACATTCCCTGCACCGAACTATGAGCTTTACAAGAATAAAACTCCCATTTAAGTTTTTGAAATAAGATCATTGAAAACCTCGCTCAGGAAACCAATAAATATACGGCTTTCAATAATCAAGAGAACCAAAATATTACAACAGATGGAATAAAATGCTTCATAGGAATTCTGATTTTGAGTGGTTACAATTCTGTCCCTTCTAAACGTCACTATTGGGAGAAGTCCGAAGATATCAGAAATGACTTGGTATCCAGAGCTATGCGAAAAAACAGATTCCTTTCCACCATGAAGTACATTCATTGTACAGACAACACGAAAATTGATATGACTGACAAGTTTGCGAAGGTCAGACCTGTAATGAATATGATCAAAGAAAGATTCTTGGAACTATTTGTGCCGGAGGAAAATTTAAATTTTGATGAAAGCATGATAAAATATTTTGGTAAGCAATTTATTAAAGGGAAACCGATCCGGTTTGGCTATAAGGCTTGGTGTATTAACACAAAAGAAGGCTATTGCGTGACATTCGATCTTTATCAATGGAAAAATGCTACAATTCCTGATGCATATAGCACAAGTTTTGGAAAAGCTGCTTCTCCCTTTGTAAAACTTTTAAGTGAATTTCCTGAACAAAAAATTAACTTACCATACCATTTTTTCTTCTACAATCTCTTCACCTCAGTAAATTTATTCTCTTTTCTTAGAATTAGAGGTTAGCAGGCAACTGGAACAATGAGAACTAATAGAATTCCTAAATTAGGAGAAAGAGAAGCAAAATCAAAGAACTCCATTACAAAATCGAAGAAACAAAAACTGAATGTAACGGTAAAGAAAGTCTTGCCAGAGATACTTGATCATCACTTACTTAAAAATAGAGGACAATTCTGTAATTTACTATCTTGATACTTTCAATGCCCACGGGGTCCATATGGGTACGGGCTAAATTCAATATTTAGAATTGCAAAACATATTTTTTCAATTTTTTATGTGTTTTATATATAATTTACTGTAGCATATCAAATATTCACTAACTAACTAAGGGCGTTCCCAGGTTAAAGCAAATAGTACATCGAAAGCTACTTGCGCATTAATCAAAAAGTGATAAAAATTGTAGGGGTGGAGCCATATATTTAATGGAGCAATTATTAAGTTATCATTACTGATATCACCACTGGTTCACACAACATTTTAAATAGAAATGCCTTCAAAGCTTCAATCCATACCGAGCAAGTGGTGGAGTGGTTACGCTGTCGGCTTGCATTCGGAAGGACCGGGGTTCAAATTCCAGGTCCGCCTGAGAGGTTTTTTCGTAGCAATAGGCGAGTGCTGGGTCAGTTCACATCTCTCAGGCAGCTACCATCCCCTTAACCAAACAATCCTTATTCCTTCCAATGTTGGCTGAAGTGGCTCCGGAAAGCCTATAGCGGCCGGCTCCCCTCGAGAGACAACTTTAAAAATATTTATGAAACTAAACACACTTTACCGTAGTTGGAAAGGACACTTTACCTCAGGGCCGGCTTTACTTATGAGCTTAATGGGCTCCAGCCCAGGGCCCCCGGGTTCCAGGGGCCCCGAATAATAAAATAATAAACCAGTTAAAAAAACAAATGAAAAATAAAAAACCCGAGATAACATATCAAATTTTTTTTAATATTCCAGAGCAATTTACTTTCGTTCTTCCGCCCTACTACCATCGAATACGCGGGAATGGTTAAAGTCATTTTCTCAATCTGGTTGGTGCAGAATCAGTTAAGGATGCAACTGAAATCGTGAACTTCTTTGGTTTAGTGCAACAAATATATGTTTTCTTTTCTGCTTTGACCCTTAGATGGGATATTTCCAAAATTTGCAGATAAATCGACAGAAAAAGCTATGTATGGGGCAGAAAAACTTAAAAGAGATACGCTTATTGTTGCGTATCCACGATCGTTGCTAATCCTCGATTCAAATAGAAGTCAAGTATATGCAGAATACAGTGAGAAATTTAAATTTTTTATGGATTTGCAAGATCAAAGTAAGGAGAACATGGACCTGGAGAGTGTACGCGCTATTATTGATTACTATTTAGATGCCGTAGACCAGCATTTACTAAATGAATGTGCTCAATTCAAAACTTATTTCAAACAAACTGAGCTAGAGTCCTATACTATACTCGTTGACGTTTTTCCAAATTTATATACTATTTTGAAGATTTTTCTAACGCTCCCTATTACTGGTTGTGAAGCGGAGCGTGCGTTCTCTGAAATGTCCCATATAGAAAGCAAATATAGGACAACAATGACAAATACAAGACTTAATTATTTATCACTTCTTTCCATTAATACTGATATCACCAAAGATCTTAAGCAAATGTAAGAATGTGCAGCACAAAAGTGTAGAAATGTGTTATTGTTATGCATTATGTTCATTTAAGTATCCTCTTTCATTAAATTATGTTTGTTAAGAATTTATGGCTTTAAGTTTTTGTTTACCAAAGATAAAGAAGGTACCTGTTTATTTTATCTACTTTGACCTAAGTTTATAATGTATTATCGTTTGAAATAAAAAAAAACCTTTCAATTTTCCCGCATAACCCCTTTTTTATAGGAAATGGCAAATCTTTTAATTATCTCTTGGGTCCCACGGATATCGTTAGCTCAGGGACCCCAAAGGTCGCGGTGCGGCCCTGTTTTACCTAAAAGCCTCCTTGTCATAAAGGCTACTAACATATTATGAAACCGGCCCTAAAGCTTTAATTATTGTTCAATTGTTAAATTTTCTACTAAAATTAATTCACTCTGCCGATAGGTACATTCCAATATGAAATATTCATTATTTTTAATAATGAAATACGTACGTCATTATAAACATTATAAAGTTACTTTATTGGAATTTTAATCTCCGACGACCTCTTCTGCTTATTTTATTCAAATTCCACGCATTCTAAGCATAATTTTGTTGTGTTTAATTAATCACTTTCCTTTATTGCATTTTCTTATTACCGTAATCAATAGCGAGCTTTTTTCCACGGGCATTGGCATGTTGCAAAATTTGAAATATGCGAAAGACATGCCTATATTGAATGAATGATTTTAAAAAGGAAATGTCACGGATTGTAGATAATCTCGATATGGTAAAGTATTCATGGAGAAAAGCGTCTATTGAGATATCTATCTAGAGAAAAATCGTTTATGAATTTATTGTACAAGGATAAATCAGTCACAAACTATTGTTTCTTAATACGGTATTAGTGTGCTGCAATTCTAATGACTTTTTGAAGTGGACACTTTAGAAGCGGTAAACAGTTTTTATCTGTCAACCGTCACCTGTCACTGTAACCAACACCTGTCACCGCTTAACCGACACCCGTCACCGTCAAGCTATAGTAAATGAGGTTAGGTTGGGTTCATCTGTTTCCTTCATCAGGTAATATACCAGGTTTTAGGCAATGTATGTCTCCCAATGTGGTCAGTTAAACTAAAATTTGAAGAGGTAAATTGGCATCTTTCTCGACTGAAATTCTGGTTGGGTAAGAATTTAAGAATTATGAACACAAAGGTGAAAAGTTTGTTTAAACGGTGCATTGTTTAAATTGCGATTTATTGAAGTGAAAACTTCTTCAGCCGAATTGTGTGATTTTTAGAAGGGGCGAAACGTATCCACGTATATAAGGCGTACGATCTAAATTTTAAAAAGGGTCAATTTTTTCTGGGCGAACAATCAAATTTCTATGAGGGATCAATTTGTTTGCAAAAGTTTTAATATTATGGAAGTATGATAAAACACTTGAAAGAAGTTAATTTGTAACAATTTCCATTTAGCATAGGGGGAAAATAGGAGTAGGTACTTGGACAAAAAACAGTCTCAAAAATGGTGAAATGAGACGGGCCAAAGGAATCATCAAAAAACCATGGCCAAAACTCACGGAGTACCTACTGAGCCAGAATAGGCCATCAACCAGGATATTGGTTGGGCTCCTGATAGAGCCTGATAGAGAACAACATTGGATTGGCAGATGTATGTATATTGGGGTGACATTCACTGAGACCTAAAAGATCTATTGTGCCTCCTTACTTCTACTTAGTTCCTGAAGAAAGTCTCAGAGACTAGCAGCTGCCTTAGTCCTATTTCCCGGAGGGATTTTGGGATATCTACTGGCTTCAACCTAGAGAAATGTCCCTCTTCTATCCAGTACTCTCCTAGGTGTTGTGCCCTAGGATTCTGAATTGCTGTGCAATTCGCGAGTATGTGGATGAAGGTTTCTTCTTCCATGCCACAGAATCTACATTCTTCTTGTACCACTATTTTGAGTTTTTCAAGATGCAGGCGACAATGTCCCGTTAGGATCCCTGTTAAAACTCTAAGTGTAGTTTTACTTTGACTTATGCATTCATTTGATCTCAACAGGTTGTAGTCATCCAGAAGAATCTCTGATTGTCTAAGTCCTACTAGATCTTTTCAATGGTCCGATATTCTCTTTTTTTGGCTTTGCCTATTTCTTCCAATATTACATTGGAACTGATACCGCAAAAGGGTTCCGGCTCCCCCTCTTTGCTAGCTCATCTGCTATTTCATTTCCTTCTATCCCAGTGTGTCCTGGAACCCACAGTAAGGTTCTCGCCTAGTTCATTGAGTTTGCCTAGGCATTCCGACACCGTTTTGGAACTGACTACACAAGAGCTCAATGCTTTAATGGCTGCTTGAGTATCCGCTATGGAGAGTCAAGAGGATTGGCAGATAATGTGAAGGCCACAACCCTTCCAATATATGGAGGATCTGAGGTCTGGCCTATGTAATCTAGTATTAAGGACAGGTCTAGACAAGGAACTAGCACATCATAAGGGCATTCACAATAGATGTGAAAAGGTCGTTGTGGAGAGAATTTTAGAATATTAATATTAATCTTAAACTTATCATAGGCGTACGATGAAAATTTATAAAACGGAACATTTATTTATGTTTTTACTTCTGTCGGCAGTCACTAGGAATGGAGAACTATCGATATTTATCGATAGTGCTACATTTACTGTCGATAATTTTCGATAGTTTTACATCGGTAAAGTTATCATCTGACATCTATTACTCTGTTGTTTATATATAATTGTCAAAATTTTTGAAAAATTGTCAAGAATGGTCAATAATTGTTAAAATTTGGAAAAATAGTCAATCAATGTCAAAAATTTGGAAAAATTGTGAATAATTGTAAAAGACTGTCAAAAATGGTGTATAATTGTTAAAATTTGGAGTAATGGTCAAAAATTTTGAAACAATGGTCAATAATTGTCAAAAATGGTTAAAAACGGTCTAATATGGTCAAATTTTTGAAAAATCGTCAAAAATGGTCAATAATTGTCAAAAACTGTCAAAATTGCTTAATAATTGTCAAAAATGGTCAAGATTTTCGAAAAATTGTCAAAAATGGTCTAATAAGAAAAAAAAATGCTTACAATATTCCGAGGGTCGTGAACCTTACCGAATGCGTCTTAGATTCTGACAGTTTAAAATAATAATTGTAATCACACGCAATACACTCTCTCTCTCTCCCGTCTTTCGCTTCCTTTTCTCTCTCTCTCCTCTCTCTCTCTCTCTCTCTCTCTTCCATATCTCTTTCTCCCATCTCTCTCTCATTTTTCTTTCTATTTCTCTCTCTCTCTCTTTCTTTCACTCATCTTTCTTTCTTTCTCTCCCATTTCTCGCTCTTTCTTATCTCTCTTTCCCTCTCATTTAACTCCCATCTTTCTTTCTCTCTCTCATCTTTCCCATCTCTCTCATCTTTATCTCCTAGCTCTCTCCCTCATCCCTCTCCCTCATATCTCTTTGTCTCCCCCTCTCTCCCATCACTTCCTATCCCATTCCTCTCTCTCTCATTTTTCTTTCTCTCTTTCATATCTCTATCTTTCTCTCTCTCTCTCTCTCTCTCTCTCTCTCTCTCTCTCTCTCTCTCTCTCTCTCTCTCTCTTATCTCTCTTACCTCTCTCGCCCCCCCCCCCTCTCTCTCTCTGTCTCATTTTTTGAACGCATTTTTATTCCATATCAGCTTTCAAAATATATTCTTCACCTAAACTTTTCAAGTATCGATAGTACCGAAAATTATCGATTTTTTTCGATAGTCAAAAATATCGATAAACCATCGATAGTTCTCCAATCCTAGCAGCCACCATAGCTGTCCATGCCTTTTTTTCCATTCCAGGATGTTTATTTGTTGTTTTCTGTGAAGTTTTCGAAATGTATGTAAGTAATCTGAACTTAATAGAAAGTTGGGACAAAAATAACTCCATTTAAGTCAATTTACCTTTGTATGAGTTTGCTACAGAGTTTTTATTTCAATATTTTTGCCGCAATTCAATTATTTTTTAAATAAATACAGTATGGCTACTTAATTTCGCAGCATATGGGAAACTTTTTATTATTGATTTTACGAAAAAAAGTGGTTCCACATAAAAATTCCTGCATGGTCTAAAACCTGAAGTGCAAGAATCTGGCATCGACATTTGTAAGTCAGATACGAGGTATATAAGAAAATATGAATTTTACACAATTGTAATATATTTTTATTTTTGACCAAATCAAAAATTGTTGTCAAAAAAATTCACTCAATATATAGATTACAGATTCTGTGCTGCTCAATAATGGATTCTCCTTATTCACTTTTGTTCAATATACTTAAGGCTATATCTGAATTTCTGATTCATTTTAATTGCAAATATCTTAGAAACGATCGGGAGCTGTGCACTGAACAATTCAAATCATTTTTACATGAAAGTTATTTCAAATGAAAATATGTTCGGTTTTTTAACGTAACACTCTATATTTTGGAGCGGAACTTTACATTTTTCAGAATATGCATAATTGCTTGTAGTTTAATTAAAAAATTAATGAGTTATTTGGATTTTAAGGATGGTCTTTCATGTAGGTGTTTACGAGTTTTAATGTTAAAAATATGTTTTGGTATTTTTATATCTGTCAAGATGTCAAAGTGATTAATTTTAATTCAAAAGATTGTTGTTAATTTACTGGAATATTGTAAGAATCTTTAGTTATAGTCTGTTTGAAAATGATTGACTGTGCAGTGTTTAAGGAAGCAGTTAAAAAGGTTTTTCTGGAGACTGGTTTATAGCAGAAAGTTATAGTTATTCCATGTGGCACTTTCATTATGTTCATACATAGACCCAACTAAAATACAATAACATCATAAAATGTGTGTGTTTGCTTCTTCCAATATTATCACAAAGCAATAATAAAATTTCCTCACCTATTATTAACGCATCATTCAGATGAAAACATAAACCCTAAACATATGAAACTACCAAATACTATATCATCCTATACCAATTATAGCAAATTTTTAGTAGCTCTATATAATTTGTGCTTTCAATCATTTTCAAATAGACTATAATACCCAACGAAGATTTCATGTGGTATTACAAAGTTCCACCTTCAAAAGAAGAATTGAAAATTATTCAAATCCAAATTAATTATTTTGACATTTCACTGACATAAAAATTTCAAAACATACTTTTCACATTAACACCCGTGAACTCCCACTTATAAGCCTAACCTCGATAACCAAATATTCCACTCATTTTATAATTAAAGTACAACACATTATACATTTTCGGAAATCAAAAGACTTCAGCTTTCACATTTTTACTAAAAAATATCTATCTATGAAGAAATTGTTCCGTAAAAACTTCCGAGCTCGAAAATTGATATTGATATCAAATGTGTCAGGAACTTCTGCCGTCGTTCATTAATTATTATTAACAAAATAAATGTACAAAATAAGATTTCTTTTGCTAACGTACTGAGATCCATCTGCAAAAGATATACCTTACACTATTTATAATTTTAGTATTACCGACAAACCATTGTTTTCCAATATTTTCGATAGCAAACGAACGTAATTGCATTGTGATTAACTGTGTTCAACTTGTAACATGTCTATCGACCTGTTTAGATTTTATAGAATAAATCCTTTTAATTACCGCTCGACGTCTCATTAGCCACCCCAATCTTCAACCCTGACCATAAGACAATTGACGTCTGCCAACGGTCGCTTCCATTTTTTCAACTCCACGAGGGACAGCCCTTTCCTCTATCGACTCTCTTCGAGGAAAGACCTCCATTTTTTTATCGCTTTCATTCCTTTCCTATCTAATTAATTTTGCTGTGGTAAGTTCAAAATCATAATTTATAATTGATAAGCTTCTTCTAAAGTACTGTCTGGTATAATTTTTGTATGCGTTCTTTATTTTTTTACAGAGATAGACGAAATTAAATTCAACACGTGGTCATAAACTGTTCTTTTATACTAATATGGTAGTTTTAAACTAAATATTCTTTTATAATTCACTGTTTTACTTTTGTGCAAACATTTGCAAGCTTTTTCTGTTGCAGAATAACTTTTTAACCATAAAATAACATTTTTATAACAGAACGAATCTGTTAACCTATAAAATATTCTTTCATACCGCCAGTGCCGGTTTCGTATATTTCTTAAGCACGATATTTTTCCATATAACTACATGGCTTTTTGCTATAATTAGTTTCTTTCAGATCCTTAGTATATTTTTTAATTTAGCCGATAATTGCTTTTTCCCTGTTTTAATATGGGACATATATGCTGGAAAGCTTTCAGTTAATTGAACATTTTTTACTTTCAAACAACTGCCTTCAGCTTCAATAAAACATTTTTCAATTTCAAACAACTGCCTTCCTCTTTTTAACCTGAAAAGCTGACCAACAAAATGTGCCCATTACATTCAAGTTCCTATATATCCCTAATCCACCTGTACTTCTAGGTAAGCACAGCCCCAAGACCTAGACTAGGATACAAGCCCTAGACCAGGATATAACTCTAGACTAAAATACCGCCCTAGACCAGAACACAGCTGCTAGGATACCGTTCTAATCAAGACATCTCTATCTTTCTATATTCTTCGAGATCTAGTCTCCATCTTCTCAAGACTTCGTAGAGGCAAGACCTACCTACCTTCTTCAACCATCACCTTTTGCGGAAACAACCACTCCATAAGCTGAGTACCTATAAAAGTACAAATTCTGCCGCCTTGAGACACCTCAAGGTAGCTATAATAGATGAGACTAACCCGTACGGTTAAATTACCACAGAACGGGAGAGTCTAGTCAAAAACCAACTGCTGGACGAGACCATCCTCTCCACCTCCAGCAGCAACAGTAAAGCGCCCACGTTCAAGTCGTTGATATATTCCGGTGAAATCATCAGTGTGGTCTGCGATGACGACGTGACGCTAGAGTGGCTGAAAATAGCCACAAAAAACCTTAAGCCGTTGAGGAGGCATCACTGGCGGTTGTCAGTGTGGATAAGCTTCCAAAGCTTACCAAAGCCTCTCTCTGGATCTCGGAGGACGTCCACAAGACGACATCCGGTGAAAAGAAGAGGATGTTGGGTCGGACGAAGGCGCAGAATCCTGATCTGGCGGTGGCAGGATGGTGCACTTTCCACCATGAGGCAAAGGAGAGCCCACAAGGACACCTCTTCGTCTTCGGGATCGGAGACGAGGATATGGCTGTCCTCAAGAAGAAGTCGATGAGGACAAGCTACGCGTTTACCCCATTGACAATAAGGACAACGAAAAAAGAAGCTTGGAAGTCGAGCCACCTAAAGTGGATATCGACCCCAAGGCCACCATGGGTCCCGAAAAGGACGTTGAGGCATCCGAACAGATGACAGTCGATGACCTGACGGAAGAGGCACCCGAACTCAGCGAGACTTAAGTATGAGCAGTTACAAAAGTTCGTGAACGAATCTCTGCAAGATTACTATATCAATTTTCCTTGTGCGTCAACGAATGCCCATTTAGACGATGCAGATATGGTGAGTAACACGAATTCAACTTCATTGCTTATACTCAAATTTGATTGAAAATAATGATAAATTCGAATTCCTCGCCCCCAAAAGTATTGGAAATATTCACCCCTATTACTAACCTCCACCCCCAAACGTTTTCATATACTAACATGTGCCTTGATGTAAGAATGAGGAATCCTCAAACAAAATCCATGAAACTGGAAGAAAATTTGGAAACAAAAATAATTTACACATTTCAACCCTCTTTTCACCCTCATCCCTTCATTAACTACTAATTTCAATTCAACTAAAATAGTAACAAAAATTAAAACATTATTATATTTTATTTTCAGCACGAGTAATCCTCGGAATACCTAAACACGGAATGCTCATGGACTTGGATCACTTTTCCAGGCAACAAAGAGAATACAAAGTTTATTTAATTCAACAAAATTTCTTCCAATGTTTTTTTTGAGTTTTATGTTAAAGAGTTACTGCCTACAAATCTAACTCATAATAAAATACTCTCACGACCTGCTATCTTTTATTATTTCTGATGCTATATAATCTTCAAAGTTTTAAATTCATTTTCTCACAAAAGTAAAAAAATGTGACTTATATAGTTTTTCCCGTGTATTCTAAGTTTGTTTCTACATATTATGTACTTTTTAGCACAAATACAGCTTGCACGCTGCTAAGTGTTTTACACTGGTTGGGCTTAACCAATAGCCGCAATATTTTATTGAAACTTTAAAAATACAGAGAAGACAAAAAATAAAGGAAAACCAGTTCCTTAATATTCAAATTCTAAACGAGGAAACCGAACTGCAGAGAAGATTAGTGCAGCGCCAGGTGCTGGAATTGCACTTTAGGATGCAGTATTTGACTTAAAAATTAAATTTAAAAAAAAATTATATTTCTTGTTTAAACGATGTAGGTTAAGACCGACTCTTATAATCATCACAGAGGTCAATAAAATGTTCTAGTACAGATACATTCCTTGGTAACTGCACAAGACAAAGTTGTAGTTGTTTAAAAGGCATTTTTATTAAATGGTTAACATTCCTGAAGAATTTCTATAAGAAAGCTACATGTGCAAAAAGTTGATTGCATTAGTAGAAGTAATTGCTTCGTGCTAGACAGATGGCTAAAATATTCTTCCTTTTTTTTCAGGAGCTACCTCGTTGCCTAAAACGACCGTATACGTTTATATGTACAGAACGTGTTAAACAGAACAGGGTGAAAATTACTTCAATTACAAAAGTGTCAATTCTCCTTTTTAGCACGGAAAATATGCTAAAGGTTTTTTTTTAAATATGAATTAATATAAAAATACAGTGCAAGTGATTTTTTCGATTCTGTGAATTGGTTAGTTCTAAATTCCAATTCTGTAAGTTAATACTTGTACAATTTCTCAGTGAATGACAAAACTGTCAAATATAAATTTTCAACCAAAAAACAATTGTATGTAATACAGTTCTTCGTTTATACAGTGCTTCTCAAAAGTCCCCTACCCTCCTCTTTTCTTTTGAATGGTGATATTTAGACTGATGAAATTTGGAGGGAAAAAATGAACTATTGTAAGCTTCTCTACTAGTGGTAACAGGTGACGTAATAGGCATCGGTGACGTCACCAGGCAACTGAAACCAATAATATCAAATGGGACCTTATGGCAAGTGACACCTCGTTTGAAAGGTATTTAGAATACCTATTCAATCATACTAATTTTTTTTGGATTTACGATAAATTGATGATTAAAATAAATAAACACTAAAATTTGAGTTTCGCTTTTAATTAATAAATATTTAAGAACAAATTCTCACCATCTTGTTGGAACGTTATTTCCAAGTTCCAAGTTACCAAATTCATCTGAATTATCTTCCAGAATTTGAAGAATTAACGGTTCAATTGCGTTTTCTAACATCTCGAGATATACTTCACCGGATAAATTAGAGTTCAAAAAAAGAGGCCCGACTATGTGGTTTCCCAAAATACCTGCCCAGACATTTACTTTTAATGGAAACTGTGTATGTTTTTCACGAAACTTGTTAGGATCTATGTCACTCCAGTACCTCACATTTTGAGTATTAACATTTCTATTAAGGAAGAAAGTACTTTCGTTACTAAAACAAATTGTCCTTACATAGTCTGGCCGTTGGACAATTTTAGTGGACATATTTTCTCAGAATTGCAGCCTTCGGTCGGGGTCGTCATGTGAAAGTTGATGCACCATTTTTAATTTGAATGGGTGAAATTTGTTTTTGGTCAACACCCTGTGTACTGTACTATGACTGACTCCACAGGTAGACGCTACTTGGGCTGTGGAAGAAGAAGGGTTTACTACAATGTCTGCAACTATATCAATTTGTTTATCAATACAAATATTTGGTCGACCTGATCGTTTGGCATCATGAACACTACCTGTATGTTGAAACTTATGAAAAAGCTCCCTCAAATAAGTCCTCGATATAGGGTGATCGGGATATCTCTCATTAAAAATGAGTTCCGCCGCATGAAAATTATTTCCACTTTCACCAATAATTAAGATAGCTGTTACTTTGATTGATGTTTTCTATTCCAACAATCCGTTGTAGCACATTCGAAGGTGAGAAGAGTGATCAGTAGCTTAACCTGATGTTAGAGTTGATATGAGTTTCTTACTCCCATCAGTAATATTGGAAGAAATAGGCAAAGCCGAAGAAAAGAGAAGATCTGATCATGGAAATATCTGGTAGGGCTTAGACTAGACAATCAAAGATAGGGAGATTACAACCAGGTGAAAATAAATAAATGTCATCCAGAGTAAAACTTCACTGTTTTAACAGGTGCCTTCGTCACCTTAAAAAGTTCAAAATATTCGTTTCTATTAAGCTTACAGTGCCCTGTTAACCTATCTTCTACGTCTTTGACAGTTCTCCTATCTTTGCTCATTAGGTCTGGCGTAAATTTGGGTGAATGTCCTCTAATAAACTAATTCGCCTGTCTTCAACCTGATGAAATCTCCCACCATTCTAGAAGGGGTCATGTTTATTGTCAATTTTGTAACGCCGCATAAGGATTCTGGTGCAATGAATGACATTGATGAGCCTTGTCTGGCTTTCCTCAGCCTTTTCGTTGCTCTTGCACAACTTGCACGGATTGATTAGGCTAATGGAACCGTAGGGATCCGCAGTCAATATCACAACCTCACACACACACACACACACACACACAACTTGCACGGGTCTTGCCTAACAGGGGTATAGTTAGTAACTCCAGTATAAGTATAGGAGTTTCAGTTTCCGTAAATTCCTGTACAATGCTTAAATGAGTTCAGTAAAATAGGAATTCTAAATTTCACTCAACCCTCGTATAAATGTCGCAACGTAAAGCAATAGGTTATAAATAATTTAAGAAAAAAAAAGCACGCAGAGCCGTCGCTCCCACTGGTCAATACCCCGATGGCATCCTTATCGAGCTTCAATTCGAATTAAAAAAAAACGAGAAGAAAAAGAAGTATTCAATGGAAAAATAATAAAAAGAGAATTCGTTTGGTTCTTCACTTGTGTATAGCGGTAAAGTACCATCTATACCACACGAGTATCAAGAGATGGAAACCAAAGCACAATATAATAAACGAATACGTATGCAACAACGAAAGTTCAAAACCCGTATAAAACGATGGTTGATGGTACCCCGTACCCGGTTGTTGGACGAGGTCCATATAAGGTTCTTCGGGTTCTTATATCCTGCAGAACTTGTGTGTATACATTGTCTGATGTTGCCTAGCGAGTCAGTGTCACAGAGAAATATTTTTTAAGAGGTTCGTCTTTGTACAGTGTGTCACATTCATGATGAAAAAAGATTCTAGTTAATCGAACTGCGACTTAGTGCTCGAAATGTTTTAAACAGTTTATGTATTTTTTTTATATTTTCTACTTCACTTAACTAAACTTCAGACAAGAGTCATCATTTGATTAAATTATTGTTTTTTATTTAGATTTTCTCGACTTGACAACTGAATGTTATTGATATATTCGGATAAAAAAAGAAAATGCTATATCTCAGAAAATATTTAAAAAAGTTTGTATAACGAAGGAAAATGCTCCATATTTTAATTTTAATCAAAAGACAGATAGACAAAACATTCATCATGGTGTGGGAAACTCAGTGAACTATATGCGAGAACAATATAGTCACCTTACTGAGGATTCCAGGACACACTGGAATAGAAGGAAATGAAATAGCAGATGAACTAGCAAAGAGGGGAGCTGAAACAACCCAGATTGTAACACATTTTTGGAATTAGCTTAGCAAGGTGAATCCGCAAATTGATAAAAGGAAGAGTTTCATTTAAAAAGCAAGTGCTGACGTTATCACTCAATGGTTATTCATACAAAAATATTAAATCTGCTTTAGATATTTTTCAAAATCACCGTTTTTATTGCATGGACATGCAAAAAATTGAAATTAGTAAAACAAAGTTATTAGTGTTTCTGTTACAAATTTGATGCAATTTCTAAATGAGTCTGGCGAAAACCCATCTTTTAAATAACATGTCTTAAAATACAGTCCACTAACTTTATGGTTTAATTATGTACCTAACATAATTTTGGTCCTTCGAGCCGGATTATTTGTGCACCATTTGTGCAATGAAAAGGATCTTAGCTTTAAAAGGGCTATCAATTCCATCTTGAGATCTATAGCTTCATGTACAGTATCTGCACCTGTTAGGATGTCATCAACATAGGAGTTGCTTAATAAAGACTTGGCTGCCTTAGGAAAATTTTTTCCTTTTGTGTTTGCAAGCTCCACTAAGCACCAAGTTGCTAGAAACGGAGAGCTTTTTAGGCCATATGTTACAGTCTGTAACTGGAGACATTGTAACTTTCCTTCAGAGTTTCTCCATAAAATGTTTATTTGTAATACCAGAACTGTTAATTTGGTTTTAAACGAAGACAAATCTCTAAAGATTGCATATTAGAGAGTGGACAAATAAAAGGACACTTTCAAAAATTTACTTACGAGTGCTTCATCGACTCAAAAAAAATCAGTTGATTAAATAGAATAATGTAACATGTCTATCGACCTGTTTCGAATTTTCCGAAATTTATTGTAACCCCTTTTAAAGTTACAAGGCTCCGGTAGCTTTTCGTCTGGCGAGCAGTGGTCGTAGGGTCTTATTAATCACAAGAATTACAGGGCTAGGGCGCCACTCGTTTTTTGGTATACTTTCAAAAACAAGAAATTAGTTTCATTTTTTTTACGATAACTTACTGTGAACTCGTCTCAACCTAGCTTGTATAAGAGAATAATACTTTAGAATAAAATAAAAAACAAAACCTCACTATATGGTTTTTTAATCGACAAAATGCAGTGTACTCAGCTATCGCTGATAAACAATTAAAAATTATATTTGGTAGGTGCCCTGAATGTACATAAGAAAAGAACCCCTAAATACAGCTGTATTTAAGTTCACAGTTGGTGAACAATTTATTATGATTAAAACTATATACCGCATTTACCTTCTATACTTAACTTTACAAAAAAAATAACAGTTTATCAAAGAATTAACGTACAGACTTTCGCTTCGTTGAGAGACTTAGCGATTAGAGTATCAAAATTTGAAGTTACACAATTTTTTATCATTGAGATAATTAGAAAATAATATGTATCACTGCATTACAACAAAAAAGGTAGTATTACTAAAAAAATAGTACTTTAGTACGCTGATGTGCTTCTTCGGTGGCGATTTAGAAAATCTGAACGAACTCACCCACGTGTGAAAATGGCTTTACACCTTCTGCCCATACTTAACGAAATGAATATTATAGTTTCTTTTCCTCCGGAATTACCTCCCGCGACGGTCTCAGGCAGATAATCAGGGTGTCGGGATCTTGGAAATTCAACTCCTTCAACACATCCCAGAACATGTGGTTGCCTCCAAAATGGCTGCCCCAATGTCGAAAAACCGCTGCTACAATTTAAGAGGTCTTTGTAAGACCCTACGACCACTGCTCGCCAGACGAAAAGCCACCGGAGCCTTGTAACTTTAAAAGGGGTTACAAGAATTGTCGCAAATTCTTTAATTCCCGCTCGACGTCTCATTAGCCACTTCCAAGTCCCCAGCCCTGACCATAAGACAATTGTCATCTACCAACGGCCGCCTCCATTTTGGCAACGCCAACGCCGAACTTACTGTGACCACCACGAGCAAAGCTCCTTTTCGCTATCGACTATCTTTAATGAAAGACATAATTTTTCTGATTGTCCATATTTTCTTATCTTTTTTGTCTTTCTTCCCAAATTGCTGTGGTAAACACCTCAAGAATATTCTCCAGGACACCTCTTAGGATACTCCAAGGATGCATTCCAAAGATTGTATCATGTAGGTATCACATGATAGACTTTTAAAATCCCTGGAATACCTCCAAGTCCATTTAACAAAATTAAACTTTATTGCGTGCATAAAACACAACTAAAACACGAATGTAATACAATGTTTCATCCACAGTCACAGTCATTTAGAATCAAATTTTATCAAAAAGTGATTTGACATTTCGCTCTGACAGCAGCTGAAACGTCAAAAATTATTGAAATTGATTAAAAACATTTTGGGAGGTGTTGAATGATTGCTATTTATTTTTCATTATTCCACTAGTGAATAAAGTGGCACGTTTTATGCTTCATAAGTGTGGATAATAGTATATTATTCAACAAGCATATACTGATGGCTATTATATGCGAAGAGAATGCTATATTTTGTCCACCACTATTAATTACCTGTTTATAAATGAATTTACTTTTTTTCTATTTTCCCAATTTAGGAAGGGATTATGGGCTTTCATATTTTTTCTTCCTTTTTCACCTTAGTTTTCTTTTATTTAAAATCATTTTTATTCTTTCGTCGATGTCTCGAGAAAAGTCTCAAGCCGGTATCTCTCTTGAGTAATTATTATGATAGAAGCATTGTACAAAGACAAAAAAGTGACACTCTGTATATTTTATTACAATTCAGTCGTATCGCCTTCTTGTTAGAAATACAAATGATCCACCAAAAATGGTTCACTGATTAAAAACAATTGAGAATCTGAAGTTTTCGAGTTCAACGATCTCGTGTTTTTCTTTTTTAACATTTGCTGCATCATTGAAAGTGGCCAAAAATTCTTAATTAAATATTCTATATCATTTCATGTTCTACAAAAAGAACACGTTGTGGGTGGTCTGGGAACTATATTGTTTGCGAGTATTTTATCATTATAAAAAAAATAAAATACAAAAGGTTCTGATGTAGTTGAACCTAAAACGGATGTAGTACTATTATTTTGAAGCTATTAACATGACAATTATTATCTTGTATATTAACAAGATTATGACTAACGCTCTTTCGAAGCATTTTTGCTTTTACGAGGGTTGTCGCATATGGAGCTAGAAGACAGTAGATAACTTTTCAACACTATTGTTTCTCAAAGTATTCTCCACGAAGAGAAATGCATATTTTCAAATAACCAGCATTGAAAATGTATATGCATATTTGCTCGTCTCAATTTGAAAAATAAGACTAGTTGAACGACCAAGATCAACATGTATATTTGGTAAAAAAATATTACCAAAGTTTAGCGGGCTGTAAAGGTGAACTTGAAGAAAAGTTTCGTACACATCTCTTTATTCATTCATACGATTTCGGTTAAAAAATTATAAAAGCTGTATCCTTACAAAGAATGTTCCAGTGTTAAGTTGTCTAATCCTCTCGTATGATTCATTACAAGCAATTATAAATGACTGAATTCCTTTTGTACCAGTAATTATCTACGAAATTAACAACATAAACAGTTTGATATGATAAAATATATTCTTCATTCGTTAAATCGCACAAACAATAGAATAAAAACGTGTCTTGGCGATCTTCTTTGCTTTTCTTTGACATGACGTACGACCTTGCTTGTTAAACTGATTCCCACCATGTTTTCCATGACAGGTTAATTTATATGAAACACATTGTTTAATTATACACAAGATAAACGTACGGAATAGGTTTTTAATTTATCAGTATGGCAGGGACAGCATTTTAAATGCCCACCTACCTCTTCGTAAGTATAACAGACAACACATTTTAATTATATTTTTGCTATATTATTTAATGAATTACTATTCAGAAATGAACAAGATAACTTTTCGTTGACTGTAAATTTATTTAACAGAAAACATATTGAAACCTCGATTGAAATGTCCCAGATTAAAGAAAGAAGAGTCTAAAAAACAAAAGGAAAATCATGGAAAACCACATTTAAAGTGTGAATAAAAGGATAACATCTATAAATAAATTGAAAATGGATAAAATACGCCAAGGAATAGAAAATGATAAAACGTGAGCTGAGGTGGATATTTCCATACTTAAAAATTGCACCCACTTATCCGTTTTTCTTTAGCTGTTAGTAAATAATGTTATTGGAATAGGTACTGAACATAATTATCATTAATCTTTTTTTTCGGGTCGAAATGGGAAAGTCATGTTCGAATGGGTCCAGAACCCAAACAGGGTTGGACTCATCCCCAAGGGGATGCCTACCAACCAAACCTACCTCAAACTCGCCGTTACCCCCGCCTCGGGATCACTACCCTAGCATACAACGAGACGGGCGGCGGTCCCTCGCACACTCTCCGCTCTCACCGTCTACATCTATCGAGTCCTTCTCTCCCCCTAACCATGCTCTCTACTACGCCACTCACCTCCGCCCTCAACATTATCTTCACCATGTTCTCCCAGTACACTGCCTCCCTTAGTTTCTTCTCCAACTTCTTCAGCACTTCCTCGTTCCTCCAGCATCTAAACACATGCCCCACATCATCCTCCACTTCATACCTCGCGCACACTCCAATCTCTCTTTTCCCAAACTTGTGGAGGTACCCTACTCTCGACCCATGTCCAGTGAACACCTGCGTCAAGAAGTAGTTCACCTCCCCGAATTTCCGGTCCATCCAATCTCTCCTATTCCTAATCGCTCCTTTTAGCACGCCCTCATACTCCTCCCACCTTCTCTCCATTTCCTCCTCCATCCATTCCTGTACTTCCTCTCTGGTCACACCCCTCCAGCGTTTGTTCCTGACTCTAGTCATCACGTCCAATAGGTAGGACCTTGCCAGCACCGCTGCTGTCAGCCCTCTCTTCCACTCTTCCACTCTCCCGGCACTTTCACATTACACATCAATCTCCCCAGCCATACTGCCCTCATTTTCCCCTTCTCTGCCGCCTTTAACATGTGTGTTCTGAAGGATAATTGACTATCCAACCACACCCCTAGGTATTTCACAGACTCCTCTATACGAATTCCCATTCCCTTCACCATCACCCCCACTTCCCTCGTCTTGCTCCGTCCCTCCACTAGCAACTCCACCGTCTTATCTTCCAGTCTGCACCACTTTATCTTCTCCACAATCTTCCTACACATTCTCTCCGCCTTTCTTTCTATCTCCGCCTCTCCCTTTGCCGTACATACCAGACACACATCGTCCGCATACACCGTAATATCACATCTCTCTTCACATACTATTCCACAAACCTCATCAAACACACACTTCCAGAGCATCGGTAATTATCATTAATCTAGAAATCAAGATCTCACCAACGGTATCTTAAAGGTAATAATCTGATAAACCGTTCATAACATACAGCCATTTGAAAATCTAATCTAAGACTGTCTATATCTTTAATAAATTTGTTTGGGTATATTTGTTAATGTGAACGGGAGATGGTTAAAGATGTATAAAGTCGTGAACATATCAACCTGCCTGGGACACTGCCTGGGAGCAAGCGGCAGCCTTTTCCAGGAAACGTCGCATGATCTGAGCAGTGCAACTTGGCAAATAATCTTAGATGAACTGAAACCCATGCAGATTTATCCAGGAGAGCCTTATTGGTTTGATATAATCCTAGAGGCAAAACACTTATCAAAGGCCATGGGATTAAACAGTGGAGATCCGCAGGGATAAGTACTAGGACCAACCCTGTGGAATATCCTTTATGATAACATCTTTCGGGTAGAACTACCAACTGAGCTGTCACTAATAGGGTTTGCAGACGACGTGGCGATTGTTGAGGTCGCAGAAAATTAGTATATTCTAATGGATAAAGCAAATACCGCGCTAATAAGGGTTGATAAATGGCTGCAAACCAACAAACTGGAACTTGCGTCGGAGAAGACAGAAGCTGTACCACAAAAAGAAAGATTACACCAATAGAATTCCAGGTCAAATATACAATAGTTATCAAGCCCAGTAGAGCACTGAAGTATCTGGGAGTATGGCTAGACGCGAAACTTACCTTCGCAGATCACGTTAATCAAACGATTAACAAAGTAGAGAAAACTGTATCAGCTCTGGCAAACCTGATGACGAATATTAGATGCCCTCGGGCGTCTAAAAGGAAAATACTGACAAGCGTAGCGCACTCGCAAATACTATATGCGGTACGGGTCTGGAATAGAATCATAAACAATAATTACATTTTGAGTATAACTTTAACTGATTTCTTTAGTTCTTTACACCAAGGTTTGTTTTCACCAGGAATGTTAAAAACGATGCAGGCAGAGGTTTACACTATTTATTGAATAAAATCAACCTCACATGCAACGAGAAGACAGACTCCTTTACCAGGGAGAGTGCAGAGGGTGGCTTCATTCTACCATTGTCTTTCTAGACAATGATTATACCAGAACCTGCAATTGGCAACTTATTGACAAACTAAAACTAAATGCCAAGATTCCAAGGTGAGACTTTTGGCAAAATTTACCAGGATTTATTTGAAGGCTTTTAAACATCCTCCAAAGAATGTTACCAAACAAGTGTCAGACTATAGGCTATAGCAGGTGTGATCTATGTTGTCGGCCAGTTCTACTGTCACTGTCGTCTAAATCATCATACAGCGACTGTTGGAATATCCAATATGTCGTCTTTATATGGGAGATGGCAAAAAAGCCATGATACTTGTCCCTACGCGTCTGATGTCTGGCAGAGTCGCCCTCAGACCTAGAAAATAATGAACGAGTAGGTTTTGTTAAGAAGCTGAATTTGCTGAAGGAGATATGGAGGGTGAAAATTGATTCTGAGCGTCGTAGGCACTTCCAGTACGCCAAATTTGTCCATCGTTACGTGCAAGATATGGAACAACTTAAAGATAGCCATCCGGAGGCTGAAAATGGGTACTTTACTATTAATCGCACAGGTACACCTTGGGCAGGTGTTTGGTTAGATATGGTCATAGAGCAAACGCTTATGCGCTCCATGAAAAGTTTAGGTGGCCTGACGCGAGGAAGAGGAATTACTAACTCTGTACTCGCTAAGTGGGTTTGCGAATCACCAGGAGGCACCGCAATCTGCACGTCATTGGAGTGAAGTGGTTTTCGCAACTGGAGAGCCAGCCACACGTTGATTTCCGGTTATCAAGGCAAACAAGAGATTCACGAGATCGAGCTTAGATTCACGAATGGTTCAATGACCATTCCCCTTTTCCAAAGTTGCAAATTTGCCATCAGTACTGTTGCGAGGTCACCAACTCAAAGCCGGCCCTGTCCCCCCGACTGTAAATTTTGGTGGCTGCGCCGGTTTTCTCCCCTTGCGTTAAAATGTACTCGAACATTCTGGAACGGTTTCGTTCGCGCGTAGCCCGAGCGCCGAAGGCACTAGAGTTTTCCAGAACCGATAAGGACTATATATACGCGGGTTTTCGAGTGCGTAGACAGTTAGTTAGTTAGTTCGAAACAATTAGTGAAACGAGTACAGTACAGTTAGTTCGGAAGAATCAGTGAATTAAATAGTGCAGATAAATAGGGTAATATCCAAGTGGTAAAATAAACTAGAACTAATATACCGAGTGTAAATAGATTAGTAGACGTTGAGTATAGTGTGTATATAAATTAAGTTTAATACAGTGTGTGTGTTTCTTTAAATAAATAGATAGTAATTAGCCATAGTGTGTATAATTTTATCCCACAAGTAAAAACTGTTTAAATAAACAATAAAAACAATACAGTACATTGCCTATGTACAGAAACATTACGGTGAAAATTGTATGGTGGTTTTTGATGGTTATAGTGATGTAGACAGCACAAAACGAGCGGAGCAGAAGCGAAGAGGGATCACAAAAACTTCTGTTGACATCAACTTTCATTTTCTTACTAACGAAACAAACAAAACATAGCTGATTCACTTTCTCAGCGAGAAAATGACAGCAGCCAGGATTGAAACAACTGTTGCTACAAGGGATGCTGACGGCACTATTGTGAGGTGTGGGTTGGATAAAGCTGCTGTACTTCCAACTGTAGTAATAGTTGGGGAGGATGTGAACTTGATAGTTCTCCTCATTGGATTCGCACCACAATCAAGCCGGGTCGTGGGAATGTGGAGACCAAATTGTTTTAAGTGCGGCAACTTCAACAACTTCCAATCGCCAAAACGATTCTCCTTCTCCATAGCTTCTCCGGATGCGACACCACCTCGGCGATTCATAGAAAGAGTAAAGTGAGAATAGCTAAGCTCATCACAGTAAATCCTGGCCTTATTCAAGAGATTTCAGCAATATTCAAGGATCCCTCAGCATCACCTGAGGATATTGAACAGGCTGGCGAGAAGCTTTTTTTGGCTGTATACAAAGCGCCTTCTCATCAATACAACCTGAACGAACATCGGTACTCGGCATTTTTGAAAGCGTCAACGAAGCCCAAATCAGACATTCCTCCAACCAGAGGAGCTTCAAAGAAACAGTCGCTCAGAGTATATCTACAGGTGAATCCATTTAAATACCTACTACTTTCTTTAAATTACAAATATTAATTTGTGATGAATTTTTACGTTGGTCTCATTACTTTCTTACAGATACAATAGTGACTCGGCAACCCCCTAACACCCATCCAATGGGGCTGGGTCAAGGTAGATGATGGGATCCTTAACCCAGTTAAAACGAACGACCCTGTGGCAGCCGGCTCCATTTTGAAAATGATCTTTTGCCGATGCACGACTAGGTGTGGGGTGCGCTGCGGTTGCCGCAAAGTAGGGATTGCCTGCTCCGGTGCCTGTGGATGCCTCAGCTCATGTACGAACGGAGCCCCCGTCGATGAAGATGAAAGTTTAGATCTCGACGAAATTTAATGTTCAAGATACATTATTAAACTCCATTTTCAACAATAAACATATTATTTTTATTAATATTATAAATGAAACTAACTGTTTCTAATTAATTCCACTATTTAATTACAAAATTTATGAAAATTATTAAAGGATATTGATAATTATTTCGATATTGACATATCATAATTATCAATATCCTTTAATAATTTTCATAAATTTTGTAATTAAATAGTGGACTTAATTAGAAACAGTTAGTTTCATTTATAATATTAATATGAGTAGATTCCACAAAGTAAGGGTCCAAACAGTAAATTCAATATTATTTTTAACTACAAATATTTTATTTTTAACAATAAACATTTCATTTTTAAAAATAAAAACTTTTTTTAAATTTTGCATTTCACCCCTCCATATCTCCTCAAGCATTGATCCAAGCAAAAAAGTGTATGGAATTTTTTTTATAGAGAATTTTATGTAGATTTAGTATATAAACATTTTTTCGCTAGAGGCAGTATTTTTCGAGTTATTAACAAAAAACTGAAAAAAAGGAATCTTTTGAGACCCCTCCCACCCCTCAGTACTTTTAGTATGTTGTTATGAACACCTTCCTCTACAAGTGTGCCAAAATTGGCTCCTACATGAATTATTTCCGCTATTTTTCCTTCGTTACCTGAACTATTACTAATGTTTCTACAGCAACAAAACCTTCATTAAGTGACAATTGACAGTAAATAGTGAATACCTACAAAAAAGACACTAAAATTGTTATCACTTGTTGTTTCTCGATATCTAGAACTGAGTGCAATGAGCTATTACGTCTTAACTGTATTGTAGTCCATATCGTCAATAAGATGAATTTATTTTCTTAGTTTTTGAATAGCGAATGAAGAGTCATACTTATAGGGTGTTCTGTATTCGACAGAAAACGCTCTACCCCAGAGAGCTTCTGTTAATTATTGATGAATTTTGATATAGGAGCATGCACAAATTCTCAACGAATGGTTTGGCCAGCTTGCAGAACTTTGAGCTGCACTATAAGGAGAATTCAGTGAAATTCCGTTTAGCAAGAGGAGTGCACACTTGATATTAACGCATTAAGTACATTTGATTTTTTTCCAAAATTTCAGTGATTTTATCCGACTTCTAAGAGATATCACGTTTCAATATTATTTATATTTTTTATACCGTTGATTTAAAAACAATTTCGGGTAAAAATAAGCCCCTCTACTATTACCATGGATAATAACCAAAAACTTTTCGACGATATTGTACCATGACAACTACCTGAACATTTTTGATTGAAAAGCAAAAAAAAAACAAAGTATTGCAGACTGTGCAATACACTTTTTTGTTTTCTTAACCCTGTATATCACATTTTGAAAAATTTCTAGCAGCGCTCGATAAATAATGTCTATAAATTGTCAATTTTTTTGTTATGATTCATTTAAACCCAATATTAAGTGTGTAAGTTGACCTCGTTTAAAGCTAGTACTTATCGGAACGTATCCCCCGCTTTAAAGAATTTTTTCTCTATTGCTATTTTTACCATTAATCGCGCATTGAGAATTTTTTAAATACTCGTAATTACTCAAGGACATTTTACAACATCCATAATGGTTTTTAAGAATTTCATAAATTGTGTAGACGGCGCTAAGACGGTTGTGTGGAAAGTTATAAAACAACTGGTTATTTTTTTTATATTCGTCGGAGTTAAGATGGATTTAATAGCAATTTCTGTATAGTTAGTTGTCGGGAAAATAAAACTCAAGAAACAGTTGTAAAAAAACCGTATGATCTCAGTTATGTTGATGAAAGGATGACTTTTTATGTTCAGTTTTTTATGCTTATTTTTTTAATCATAATAGTTATTTATGTATCAGAGACGAAAAACTGTCTATTATAATCGAGACTAGCAAGCAGACGAGACAATAGACAGTTATTCGCTGAGGTGCATATTACATTTTTTCGTCGATCTTCACAAAAAATTACTAATTTTCTAATGAAAAATCGACTATTTTTGAAGGCAAGTACTTTTCGTCCGCATACTCTTTTCGTCCGCTGTGCAAAAGATAAGTTTCATCTATCACAATCCTTCTTCTTCTTATTCTCTTCTCTTTCTACCTTTTCAGGTGTCGGACGAGTATTCTGGTTCCTCTTGTACCCAATGCTTCCACTCTTTCCTGTCCCTTGCTAATCTTTTCATTTCATCTACAGTTTTTCCTTTCTTATCCCTTATCTCCTCTATTTGGTCTATCCATCTTCTTTTCGGTCTACCCCTTCTCCAGTATAGTACTTCCCACTTCCATCACCTTTCTTGTAATTCTGTCTGTCGTTACTCTGAAAATATGTCCATACCAATTCAATTGTTTTCTCTTTATTTTTCTCATTATTGGTTCTTGTTCTGTTATTGGTCTTATCTCCTCATTTCTACATTTGTCCCACTTTGTTTTCCCTGCTCTTCTTCTTAGGTGCTTCATCTCAATTGTGTTCATCTTGGCTTCATCCTTCTTTCTCAATTTTCACTTGCGTATGTTTTTATTGTTATCGTTATTGTAATGTGGATCTTCATTTTCACTTCCATATCAATATCTCTATGTCCCAGTATTTAGTCTTATTTAGTGTGTAGTACAGTCTCGTTGATGTATTCTCCCTATGTGTTATGTCTGCTTATATATTCCCATCTTCTGTCAATATAGTTCCCAGATATTCATACGTCGTTACTCTTTCCAGTGTCTCATCTTTGCATTTTATTTCATTAGTAATTTTGATCCTGTTGTTTCCAATTTATGATCATCACTTTAGTTTAATTAGTATCCACTTCCATTTTCATGTTTTCTATTTCCTCGTTCTTTATATTCACTAGCTTCTGCTCCTTATTTCTGGTATTTGCTATCAATACCACATCATCTGCATATAGTAGTGAAGTCATTTTTACTGGTTTCAGATTTTTGTTCAACTGCTCAGTTTTGTCTTTCATTCGCTTCGTTATTTGATCCATTTGATCTTCCAACATTATTTAACATATCAGGCGTGATCGACCTTATCGCAAGCGTTATTTGTTCTAAAGTCATTTAAATCAATAGGTTTAGTTTTGTAGAGAATGCTCTACACATATCCTCATAAAAAGAAATCTAATGATGTAAGATCAGGTGATCGCGCTGGCCATTCTATCGATCCTCGCCTCCCTATCCACCGATTGGGAAATATTGCATCGAGGTACTGCCGGACATTGCGTTGGTAATGTGGTGGTGCTTCTTCCTGCTTAAACCATATCGTATTCACTGGAACTTGAGGGTTCCCTGGATCAGGATATAAATTCGCCAAACTTGGAATGACATCATTTTGAAGTAGTGCCAAACAATGATCGCCAGTATTTTCACGTTGAAGAATGTCAATTTATAATTCAAATTTGACGTGTTTCGGGATTTTTTATAAATATCTACAGTAACCCAAATAATGAATTTATTCGGTATGGCTTTTACACACTGTATATGTAAATATTGTTTTTATTATATTCAATCATTTAAAAAAAATCAGATTAACAAAATTCCTTCATATGATTGTCAGATTATGATCTAGGGCGACTAGGACATCAAGCTTAAGCTTCTGTATGAAAATCTGACGCGCTCGAGTATTTGAAGGTCCAGTTTTTTTCACATTTTCAAAAATCGGTTATATCTATCAAGCTCGAATAACTTTTTTTTCAACCTTTTTTTAAGGCCACCACCAACTAACTGTCAGATTAATATCTCTTGATGGTTATCAGAAAGACGTGGGGCGTATATACACTATGAATGTCTGATGCGCTAGAGTATTTCTATGTGATTATTTTTTTATATTTTTAAAAATTTGTACCTACTCGCTCTCCTCCCTACCCACCCCCCCTTCCCCCCACCAAAATGGCATACTTAACATAAACTTTTTTTCTACAGTCGCGCGTAAAATGACTAATTACTATATTCAAATGAAATCGTAAAGTCGACAAATGCCGAGGATTGTTACTTTACGCTCTAGCGCAAAAAAGGAATCTTTTTCGCTCGCTTATTTCATCAAACCACGCCCTCCGAATTAACTCAATTGGCGAATAGTTAACAATTTATCAGATTAAAAATTGAATAAAATTATATGAAAATTGTCAAAAATTTTGATATGGTCAATAATTGTCAAAAATTGTCAATTATTGTTAAAAATGGAGAATTTTTGTCGAAAACTACCAAAAATCGTCAATAATTGTCAAAAATTGTCTAAAACTATTGAAAATGGACAATTTTTATCAAAAACTGTCAAAAATAGTCAATAATTGTCAGAAATGGTCGATAATTGTCAAAAACTTTTAAAAAAATTTGAAAAATAGTCAAACATTTTCTAAAGTTGTCAAAAATGGTCAATTGTCAAAAATTGTTAAAATTTTGAAAAATGGACGATAAATATCAAAAACTATCAAAAATGGTCAATAATTTTGAAAAATGGTCAAAAATTGTCAAAAACGGCCAATAATTGACAAAAACTATCGAAAATGGTCAAAAATGGACAATTATTGTTAAAAATTGTCAAAATTTTGAAAAATAATTGTTAATTGTCAAAAATCGTTGAAGTTTTTGGAATATGGTCAAAAATGGTCAAAAATTTTGGAAGAATGGTCCATAATTGTCAATAATTTTGAAAAATGGTCTAAAATTTTGGAAGAATGGTCCATAATTGTCAATAATTTTGAAAAATGGTCTAAAATTTTGAAAAATTGTCAAAAATGGTCAAAAACTATCAAAAATGGTTAAAAATTGTCAATTATTTTTAAAAACTGTCAAAAATGGACAATTATTGTCAAAATTGGTCAATAATTGTCAAAATTCGTCAATAATTGTCAAAAATTGTTAAAACTTTGAAAAATGGTTGATAATTGTCAAAAACTATCAAAAATGGTCAATAATTTTAAAAAATTTTGAAAAATTGGTCAAATTTAAAAAAAAATTGTCAAAAATGGCCAATAATTGTCAAAAACTATCAAAAATGGTAAAAAATTGTCAATTATTTTTCAAAACTGTCAAAAATGGATGATTATTGTCAAAATTGGTCAATAATTGTCAACAATTGTTAAAATTTTGAAAAATGGTCGATAATTGTCAAAAACTATCAAAAATGGTCGATAATTTTGAAAAAAGGTCAAAAATTTTGAAAAACTGTTGAAATTTTAGAAAAATTGTCAAAATTTTTGAAAAAATGTCAAAAATTTTGAATAATTGTCGAAAATGGCCAATAATTGTCAAAAACTATCATAAATGGTTAAAAATTGTCAAGATCTGTCAAAAATGGACAATTATTGTTAAAAATTGTCAAAATTTTGAAAAATAGTGGATAATTGCCAAAAATTGTTAAAGTTTTTGAAAAATTGTCAAAAATTTTGAAATACGGTCAATAATTGTCAAAAATGGTCAAAAAATTTGAAAAATGGTCAATAATTTTGAAAAATGGTCTAAAATTTTTTAAAATTGTCAAAAATGGTTGAAAATTGTCAATTATTGTTAAAAACTGTTAAAAATGGACAATTATTGTCAAAATCTTTCAAAAATGGCTAAAAATTGTCAACATTTTGAAAAGTGGTCAAAAATTATCAAAAACATGGAAAAATGGTCACTAATTTGAAAAACAGTCAAAATGGTCAATAATTGTCAAAATTTTGAAAAATAGTCAATAAATAATACGATCCGTTTCCGAAAATCGATTTAAACACGTAATTCATAAAATCGATTTACTAAAAATCGATTAATATTACTTTAAAACTCGATTATAAGAAAATAATCGATTTATATGAAAATCGATTATTTTTTAACATCCCTAGTCAGTAGATCTTTTTAAAGTTAATCATGATGAATAGCGAAAATGACGATTATCCTAGCACTCCTATTATAACCTAAGATAATATAAAAAACTGTTTTAATTATTAAAAGGGTGACTGTAGAAAAAATTATTTGTGTTTTTCGAAAGATCGCAACATTCTTTCTCAAGCGGCAATCTGTTACTTTACGCTCTAAATACACAAATAACTATTTCGTTTCAGCACCTAATCTTCACAATCCATAATAGATCCCCTTAACGCTTTAGTAACTACCTATTTGGCATCCCCGGCTTCCCTACTATTATTGATTGTTCAGTGGCCGAAAATTCACGTGACTCTTACGAAAAAAATTTCAATTATTCTTGATAACAGTAACTGGGACACTACCGAAACGTTGAAAGAAAAAAACATAAAGCAGATTGAGGTTAAATTCCCAAAAAAAATAACAAAATGAATATTGAATATACGACAAGGAACATAATACAGAAGATGTATAGCTAAAATTAATTTCATTCAATGGCACTGACATTGAAACCTTACGAACATAAAATTCCCAGAGATAGACTTATCTTATAAGATGAACATACGATTTGAGGATGAAAACCGTATGAAATTAACTTATACCACAAGCAGGAATTGAACAAAAAATTTGAAGAGGCGTAAGAATATTACAAATGGACGCTAGACTAATAAAATAAGAAGAATCTAACACTAGCGGTTGAAACTTTAATTTACAGTTTTTTTTAAACATTTATTAACATTGCCAATTAATTAACTTAATTGCGGTCAATAATTTAAAATTAATTAACAAAAATCCTGTTATTTACTAATGACTATCAATAGCCGAATATAGAAAAACACATGTACGTCAATCAACAATCATATTAAACAATCAATTAAGCCGAATTATCAATATTTAATTTGATGAAAACTATTAAAATTAATTAACCGGCAAAATAAATCCGTTTGCTGAATCTTGTATTAATCGTATAAGTAGGTGACAGCTTATTTTTGAAATGTCACAAAACTCTATTTTATTTTAATTGATAGTATAATTGTATAATTTCTACTGATATATTTTGTTTTCTTCATTAGTTATGTTAATGTGATTATAATTGAGATATATTTTTAATTATGTAATTTGAATATTCTTCAATAAATTGGAAATATATTGAAAATATTATTAATATAATTAAGTTATGTTTACTCGTTTTATGTTTAGGCAAAGCAATAGAGAAGACAAGTTGAGTAGGTAATTTTTGACAAAAATCCTTTGAGTTTGTTGGTTCACATGCCAACATAATTAGCAATTTTGCATTTTTAATTTGTTTTGGTTTTAAGTGGAATTTGGTATAAGGTAAATGTACGGATTTCTGTCACAGCTCCTAATACTGACTCGTGATGATTGTTTTCTTTTATTCACTTAAAATAGGACATCTAACAACTTTTTAAAGTTCCCGTCTAAATATGCTAACATTATAGTGTCATCTGTGTAAGACAATTTTTTTTCTCACCCTGTTATACTTAAAATAGTTTTCGTTTCAAGTAAAATAAATTAAATTATGGGTATACCCTAATATTTCAGAAATGCATTTCTCGACAAAACAACCAATTGTCTGAAACAGATAAATAAAGTATCATAATGTCACGTCGGCGATAAAGTAGTCTTCGAGGCCACGAAAGGGGACAGAAAATTTTAAGAACGATTCGAGTTTTAGTTCCTGAAGTGTTCACTTGAGCCAAATAAATATGTTTTAATATAGTGTGAATTGTGGTGCATTGTACAATAAAATATCAGGAGTTGAATAGGTGAGTCTATCTCTCAGAGTAATTCAGTTTTGCCTGTTGTTTGATATTTGATTTTAAAAGTTATTTCATCACATAGAGTATATATATTTGCTAATTATTTTCAATAATTACTTTGTTTAAAGTTCTTTAATATTTAACGATATTAAGAACATTAATTTGTTGTTGCATTTCCTATTCATCCAATCCTTCTGTACTGTGGAGAGTTTGTGCCACTTGCAGTTTAACTCACAAACCTTTACTGTATTGTGGAGAATTTGCGCCACTTGCGGTGTGTCCATTCCTGATACTGGGTGACTTCTCACGTAACCCATATCTCCTTCCACCCCCCTGTATGGTGGAGAGTTTGAGCCACTTGCAGTGTAACCTTATTTTTGCTGTACTGTCGAGAGTTGGTGCCACTTGCAGTGTATTACTATTTTGCTGTACTGTGGAGAGTTTGTGCCACTTGCAGTGTAATATTATTTTACTGTACTGTGGTGAGTTTGCGCCACTTACAGTAGTTATAATATTGTTTGTGGAGAGTTTGTGCCACATATTCCTTACTTGCACTGGGGAGAGTTTGCGCCCCTTGCACCTTTCCTAATAACCCTAAATATTTACTATTAGGCATTTATTTTTGATCAAGTAAAGTTTTAACTTTACTTTAGTACTGATATGCATAATCACAATTCAAACTCACTAGATGCACCTTGTATATTATTAATACTTTCATTAATTTTGGGGATTTTAATTATACTGATCGTTAGTTAAATAATTAATCATTATTTATGGCAAATTGAATACTCAGAGTGTTTTTCTATCTAATTCCAGGTACGTCATCTCGGTTGTTCAACCTACTTGGATCATGTCCATATTGACTGTTCAATTAAATCCAGGCATCACGTCCAGTGTCTTGTAAATAGTTATTTTCAACATTTAGATTTGTTTTATTGTCTATATTATAAACAATATAATGTAAGTACATAGTAAGTAATTAAAAGTTAAATTCTAATTAAATATATCAATCTTTACAAATCACTCATTCTCCTCAAGTGAAGTTTTTCCCTCCTTACATCTATGTGTCAAAAAAAAGTTTTGGCGGTTATAAAGTATAATTAGCATGGTTGTAGAGGAGTGTGAAGGGACCGTTATCTTTCCCTCGGGTTTTTTGTGTAATTCTGCTAATCTCGAGCAACGGACTAACTTCTAGGTAAGTTTTTTTGTTTACAATATTGAATTTTGGTGTGGGGATTTTATAGGTTGTGTTTATTTTAGGTATTTTACGTTATCATTTTGGAAATATTTCACTTTTTAACTTATAACCTATAAATTTTGAGTGTGCCATAATATGGTACAACTTAAAAAGCGTTTCCTAATTCTGACATTCGGTGATGATGGTGTTATTTCTTTCGCTTAAAATGCATACAATTTAACTTTTGAACCTTGCACCCTAATTCTGACAGGAGGTGTCATAATTAGGGAAATAGCGTGTCAGGTTTAAGAGAACTTATGCTACAAGGAAATTTCTTGTGTACTTCGGCAGTATGTCGGAGAGAAGAAAAATTCGTGTTTATGATGCTAATACTTTAAAATTGGCACTGGAATCTGTAGCAAATGGCATGCCTGTGAAAGCTGCGAGTAAAACTTATAACATTCCGAAAACAACTTTGCATTATAAGAAAACTGGAAAATATCTTGTAGACTGTTCACCACGTGCTCCTACAGTTTTAACGTCAGAAGAGGAGTCAACATCAGTGAAATGGATTATTAACGTAGCTAAAATGGGATTTCCAGTAAGTAGGGACCATTTGCTTGATAGTGTGGCAATGCTGCTTAAGAAGAAAAATCGGCCTAATCCGTTTCGTGAAAATAGACCTGGCAGACATTGGTACGAATCGTTTTTACGTCGTAACCATGAAATTTCAAATAGAATGTGACAGAACTTAATAAACTCCCATGCGGCGGTAACTGAACCTGCAATAAGAAGCTGGTTTTTAGAAATAGAAAGCTATTTTTACGAAAACAATTGACAAAAAGTATCTTCCGATCCCCGAAAAGTGTTTAACGCAGATGAGTCGGCGTTTTTTTATGTTCAAAAGGAAAAAAAGGTTCTCACACTAAAAGGCAGCAAAACGGTGTACAACCACACAAATAACTAATGCAAGCATATGAGCGCATTCCACAAGTTATTGTTACCTTAATGCCCGATGGATGGGGACTTGGCAAGTCAGAGTCGGGATGGATGACAGGTGAAAGTTTTTTTGAGTACATGATGTGCAACGTTTTTTATCCATGGGCTATTAAAAATGGCATTCCATTTCCAATATATTTTTACGTGGACGGTCATAAATCCCATTTGACAGCTAATTTTGTTCCGAAAAAAAATTTGTCTTGATTAGCCTCTTACCAAATTCCACCCATATGCTCCAACCGATGGACGTAGGGGTTTTCCGGTCCCTAAAAAATGGTTGGAAAAAAGCAACCGAGCAATTTAAAATTGATAATAACAGGAAAAACCTAAGAAAAGAAAATTTCGCTCCCCTCTTGGATATAGTTATTAAAGAAACTTTAAAGGAAAAAACGCTTTTAAAACATGTGGTCTCTGTCCATTTAATCCAGATGCGATAAGCTATGACAAACTGGTAACAACTCCTTCAGGTCAAAGTACAGACAACATAATTATTAAAGATCGTGTAGAGAAGATATGTGATTTTAAAACTGAGCAGATAGAATTAATTGAAAAATTGATTGACAAGGAAAAAATGGTAAAATTTAGAAATTGTCGGGAAACTGACAGTAATAGGAATGGAGTGACTGAAGACACATCGTTGTTTGAATTTTGGCGCCTATGGAGTGAACATTTAAATAATCGGGATAACAAAAATAATAATGAAGCCATTGTGGAAGTAGAAGAATTGGAAGACTACTCTAACTTAGATGATGATAGTTTATTAGCAGAAGCAATACGAATTGAGAAGACCTTAAATACAGAACAGCCTTGTGAGAAGGAATATGAAGAATTAAAAAAAGATACACTTGTGAATAATGTCTTTTGTAAGGACATAGAAAACCTAGTAGAAAACGCAAATATTGAAATATTAGAATGAATTAACATAATACCCCCAACAAAGACCGTGGACATTCCTAACCCAGAAATAAACATGATATCTAATATTATAGTAGAACCAAATAAGTCCGAAGAAAATAACGCGAAGGATCAAAAAAAGGAAAGAAGCGAACATCAAGAAAAGAAAACTTACGATCAAAACATTGACCTTGGTGAAACGGAACCTCAAGCAAAAGCTGATTGCCATAGAAGCCCCCCTAGGTTTGTTCCCATATCAGAATCTGCAACATCAACAACTTCCATTACTACACTAAATAATGTTCCTTTAGATGTGCCATCCCCGTTTAAAACCATACCATTTTTGCCAAACGTTGAAAAGTCAGAGAAAAAAAAGTGCCGTAAGCAGAAATTACCTAGTGTGGCAAGGTCAGAGCAGTGGAAAGACTATTATAGAAAAAAAGAAGAAAAAAGAGAAATGAGGAGATGGAAAAGGAGAATCGTAAGAGATTGAGGGAGGAAAAGTTCATAGAAAAAGTAAAAAAGCAAAAAGTTGTCAAATCGAAAATTCAGATTCTGATGATGTGTCTACCACTCCAAACTGTGAAAAAAAAATTTAAAATTGACGATTATGTGGTTGTTAAAAAATATGATGTTATCAAATACTCAGGTATTATTAAAGATCTACGCGAAAATGAAGCTTCTGTCAGTGTTATGGCTCCCAGTGGCCGTAAATGGAAGTGGCCGATAAAAGAAGACTGAATCTGGTATGAGGTTACTGAAATACTGGAGAAAATTAATCCTCCAACTTTAAACAATAACAGAGGAACTTATAATGTTCCAGAACTAGAAAAATACTTAAGTTTTACAGTTTAAAAATAATAAAAATTACTTGTAGTAGTATCTGTAAATTTATTTAACCTTTTTCATTTATAATTAGTTAATTTTATTTAATACTCACCTCGTTATTTATTTTTACATTCAAATAATACTAGATAGTCATGATTAAGTACAGATGTGTCACATTTGGGAACAATGTCATATTAGAGCTCACTGGGTGTCATAATTTGGCTAAAAATCTATGCTTGGTGTCAGAATTAGATACATTTACATGTAAGACTAAATAATTTTGTTTTTGTGAAATTTTAAGAATAAATGCAAGTTTAACTGAAAACTATCGTTTTATACGTATTATTTTCCAGCTTGGCCTATTCTATGCATTTAATATTTATAAACTGACTTATTTCGAGTCATACTAAATACGCACGTTCCTTAACCTGTCAGAATTTGGTACTATTACCTTACTTTTTGGTTAATTTGTACTGAATATTTTTGTGTAATGAGAATTATAAAATATTTCTTTTAGCTTTAAATTGATTAGATTGACAGTGTTGTCCAAAAGTCTGCAATCAAGTAAACATCTTTAACCCTGGAGTAATCGCGTTAGATCTGACAGATTCCGCGTTCCGGAATTGTTCGGCCATTTACGCGTTTTGCCGCCGAGAACTTGGCGCGTCCACCTAGCTTCTTGATTAACGGCGTAGTTGAATAAATTCAATGTTTGTGGACGGTTGTGTAAGTCGTTTTCTGTCAAATGTGATCTGGAGTCTCCTAGACTCCACGCGACCAGTTGTGTTGTATTTTTTTCTGTGATAACTGCGTTAAGTCATTTTGATATTTATTGCGACCAGACTTTGAAATCAGTTATTTATCAACAAAAATGGACTATGAAAAAAAGCAGCAAAGATTGTTGCGCCTATGGGCGCCAATTGATGATGAATCAGATGTAGAAGCTGATGTCGTGGAATGTAGATTTTATAACATCGATACCGTCCAAGAGGATAGCTCTTATTCCGATGACTATGATCTCACTACACCACCAGCAAAAATGCAAAGAGTTGCTTTTTATCTCGGCAAAGACGAAAAAACATGTTCCGAATCAGGCAGTGAGAACTCGATCCTTGAACATAATAAACCAACTTCCCCGTACAAGAGGTGAAGCAAAAAGTCCCGTCGAGTGCTGGAACCTTTTTGTGAATGACGAAATCATCGATATTATTGTAGAACATACAAAATATCTACATAGCAATGAAAATACAGAACTACAAAATAGATCGAGACTGCAAAGAAACAGATAAAACTGAAATCAAAGCCCTGATTGGTTTGCTTTATTTGTCAGGGTTGCTAAAAAGCTCCAAGTTGAGTGTTGATGAAACATGGGACAGAAAGGGAACCGGAGAGGACCTATTCTGGCTCACAATTAGTAAGCAACGGTTTCTTTTTCTTTTGAGGAGTTTCCGTTTTGACGACCGGGCTACGAGGGAAGAGAGGAAAAAAATAGGTAAACTGGCGCCAGTCCGAAAAGTTTTCGATATGTTTGTGAGTAACTGTCAAAAGAATTAGGTATTCCATCTCACAAAATGCAACTATAGATGAAATGCTACTAGGTTTCCGTGGCAGATGCGGCTTTCGACAGTAGGATACCTTCAAAACCAAAAAAATATGGGCTGAAACTTTTTTCGTTGGTCGATTCGAAGATGTTTTATACGTTAAATCTAGAAATATATGTGGGACAACAGCCTGAAGGTAAGTTCAAAACAAACAATGATGCTATGAGTATTGTTGAACGTCTTGTACCGCCCATTTCCAAAACGTCAAGAAATATTACCACAGATAATTCGTTTACCTCGGTGCCCTTGGTCGAAAAATTGCTAAGAGATCATGAACTCACACTGGTCAGAACGATTCGGAAGAATAAGAGGGAAATACCAAAGGAATTTATTGAAGTGAAA